>JZKD02S2334070.1:1123570-1167316 GCA_000966675.3 Picea glauca
TTTCTTTGCATGTTGAAACCCCGATCCCCGAAACTCCGATGGAGCCTCCAAGCTGCCACGCGTCCACACGAATAGACGGTCCAGATCTCATTCTTGATTCAATGGCTGAGATTGAGTCGTGATATCGCATATCGCGAAATCGGGGTTTCTGTTGTAATTGAACACAGAAATCATGAACCTCTGATTCCCGATTCTCTGATGCCACCTGTCCTCTGCGCTATCACCTGGACCCCAGTAGGTGCTTACCTCCATCGAGAAATTACGTATCGGGATATCATGATTTCAGCGGTTGTGAGTTTCTTGTCACCGAGAACTCCAAAACGCCGAATACCGACTCGTCCGGATCTCCTGCCACGTGTTCTCACAAATGGATGGTTTAAACCGCCTATCGGAGATCGCGGATCGCGATTCCAATATACAAGGTTTCCATGTCCACGGAAACTCCGATTTTCCGATGAGTTGACCTCCGACTCTCCTCCGGATGTCTGACGCGTGTCCTTCTTATCCTGCCATCTCCGCTGTTTCCATCAATGACAACAACCATCAACACACATTCGTTGCTGGGTCAATATTTGCCAACACAATATCCCATACAACCATTTTATGTAACTACTAACACCTAGGCAATATAACCCTTATTAAATATATTCTGATACGACTAACCCATTTTTATCCCTAATATAGCGTTAAATCCCTATAAAATTTAACCCTCATGACCATGAATCTGTAACCTCTAACACTTATAACTTCTCACATTAACCCTCAATTGCTAACACTTAATATGTATGTAATATTCGCCTATTTGACATATGACCCTTAACCTTTATAATCCCCTTTTCCATAAAATTACAAACCATAAGCCCTATAATGCCTCACACCTAACCCATAATCTTTAATCCATTTAACTTTTATTACCCCCAACCACAATGACCCTTAATATAAGAAATAAACATTATAACCTCTAGTGCCTATAAGTCTGAACCCTTTTCATCCTTTAAATCCTATCACTAAATTTTATGACCACCATCATCCATAACCTTTAATATAAATCTTGTAATGTCGAATTCTTAATAGGCCCTAATTTATGTCCCCTATAACCCTTAGCACCTAACTATTATAACTTGTATAATGTTGAACCTCTATAAACCCTAATATAACGATAATTGTTATAACCATTATACCTTATAATTCATAACCACTAACCCCTTACCCCCAACACTTATCATCCCTAAATCTAAACTCATTTTAACCTACTTACTCTTATAACAAATATTTTTTAAATTCCATAAGCTATCACCTATAAAAAAATAATACATGAACCTATAAAATCTAAACCATGTAATCATTATAACCCTTAAAACTTATTACCTCTAATATTTATCCCTTCCAATCCATGCATATGACTCTTATAACCCTAATCCTTCTAAATCATAACCCTTAACACTTACAACCCCAACCCTTAAGCCACAACCCCTAACCCCTATAACATCTACAGATATAACCCCATTCTCCTAATCCCTATAACCCCCAACCCTTATAACCATGAATTCATATAACTCATGACATATATAACTCATTACCCTAACCACTCAACCATATAAACAATTAAATCCATATCACCTAATTGTTAACAACCATAACCCCTATATGCCCCAATACTTATACTCTCTAATTCCTTTAACTAATAGCATCCCTAACCATAACCCATGTAACCCATAAAACTTTAACATATACTATTTATAATCCTCATAACCCATAACACCTCACATTTATCATTAATTTCAATATTTTTTATAACCCCTTCCTCCCAAATCCCTATAACCTCTATATCCTAAAACCGCTAACACATATAACCCATAATATTTATCCCTTATAACCCTTAAATACTACTACGTATAATAATTAACCCTTAACACCTATATCCCTAATACATAATTAACATCTATAACCTATTTCTCTAAATTCAACCCTTGTAACTTTGAACTATTATAAAAAATAACACTTATGACACTTATAACTCATATCTCCTCTATATTTTATATCTTTGAATATAACTCTTATCCCCTACAACCCTTAACCCCTATAATGATTATCACCCTTACCTCCACAACCCTTAAAAACTATAAGTAATATTACCAGTAACACTTATAACCCTTACCACCTATAACTACTATCCCCTATAATCCCCAACACATAACTCATATAACTCTTATTACCCATAATCCCTTTAACTCTAAACATGTATAATACTTAATTATTTCAACCTCTAATCAATCTAATCTATATATTCCCTAACTCTTAAAACCCATTGCAACTTAACCCTATCCAATATAAGCCTTATATTCTCTAAATCATATAACATATATAACCCTTATTGCCTTAATCCATGGTACCTAAATTCATTAACCCCTAACCCTTATAACACATGAACATTGGAAACCCTAATCCATATAGCCCCTAACTACTAGCTTATAACCCTGAATCTTGTAACTTCTCACGCTTAAACCTTAACACTAATAACCTCTTACACCTAACCCTTTGTCCAAATAACCCCTAAAACCTATAAATATTAACCCATGTAATTCTTAAACCTATAGACATTAAATCATAATATTATTATTCCTTAGAAATATATAATCACCAACCCCTAAGTTCTATAACATTTATAACTCTTATCGGTTATGACCACTAACCACAAAACCATATAACTCCTCTCACCCCTAACCTTTAACATAATATYTAACTTAARTAACCTCTATAACCTATAACTCATAATTTTTACCCATTATGTCCCCATAATGAAGCCCCTAAATCTTGTAAATGTTAGAACCCCTAACCCTATACCCATAACCATGTAAATGTTAGAACCCCTAACCCTATAGCCCCTAATATTCAACTAAAAACACATATAATTTATAATCTCTAAGCCCAATAACCCTTAAATTCTAACTCTTATAACACCTAACTCCAAATCCCTATAGCTTCTGACTCGCAAATGAAAATAAGTATCTACATTATTAATCAATATAGCATGTAAATACTAACCCTTAAACACCATTACCACTAACCATCACAATATCTATAATGTATATAATCCATTTCATCATATAGTGTGTCACCCTTAAAATATTGTGAAGCTGAAAATTCTAAACTCTAAATATGATGATCCTATAACACCTAAATCTTATACTTACCTCTATAACTTTAAATACTTACCCCTTATAACCTATAACCAATAAACCTTATAATCTACAATACAACCCTAAAACTTTATAACCCTTAACCCATAACACCTATAGTATGCAAGACTTATATCCCTTAAATCCCTTAAACCTTACCCCTACAACCTCTAATCACTATTACCCTAACCTTATATCCTAAATTTTTATAAGCACTAACCCTTATAACCCTAAGCCCCTAGCACTTGTAACTTCTAATTTTAAACCCTATAACCCATTACCCCTATATATATATATATATATATATTGACTCCTAACTATTATGGCCCTTATCAACCCTGACTTATGCCTTTTTGTAATCCATTATGTAGAAACTAACCCCTATAATCCCTTACCCTTTTAACCGTTATCACCCTTAACCTCCTTGACCCTATAAGTATAACTAATGCGACCCCTCACCTTTATAATCCCTATAAGTTTAAAGAATACACACCTTATAATAATTACCCTTTAACATTTATAATCAATATAGCCGATAATCCCTATAAATTTGTAATCCTAAATCCTATAACCTCTATAAACCTTAACCCTTATAACTACATAAGCGAAAAACCTTAGAACCATTTCCCCTAACATATATGAGCCTAACACATAATATTAATGAACACTTTCATGTATCCCATATAACCCCAAACCCTTAACACCCTTCATATAAGAATTAAGTCATATATCCCATGAATTTCATAAACCATACATTAGAACATATATTCTTTAACGACAATCTATTTAACAATAATAACCCTTAATCCTTGTAAAAATTATATTTTCAAATTGTTTTAAAAATTATCACTCTTGACCCTATATAACATGTAATTTAACCCATATCCCCTACAACTTATAACATCTATTAGTATCACCCCTAACCTCATAACTCCTAACTATTATAAGCATTATCATCCCAAACCCCTTAATTCCTAACATGCTTAACTGGTAACCATTATAAATGATAGAAACTAACCTTTAAAACTCATATAAGTCCTATAACATGTAACTTCTTTTACTCTAAATCTCTATAAGCGAATAAATTTTAACTTCTATACCATTTATAGTTTCCAATCATTATAAAACCCATACCTTCTAACCCCTTTAATAGATATTATCCATATTACCTCAAACCTTGACAACCCCTATCATCGATATCCCTTAACCATGGGAACCATTAACATATATAACACCTAAACTATGTAACCCCTAGTCCTCATCTCATAACTTATATAACCTATAATCCTTATAAAATTTAACCACTACCATTTATAACCCTTAAATATTAACCCCTATAACTCTAATCACCTCAGTTATCACCTTAATTATCATATAATCAGTACCACATTCAATTATCTCTATATCCCAGTGTAATAAATATAAACCTTATAACCTATAACCATTAACACACAATCCCAATAAAATTTGATTCATAACCCCTATAATATGTAATAATTGGCACTTAACCCATATAACCAATAACACTTAACCTACATAATTGTTAATCCTTAAATCTTAACTCCTAACCCTTATATTTTCTAACCCATGTAACCCTTGATTTTTATAACCTCTAATATTTAACTTGTAATTGTTACTACCCGTAAACCTTAGACATAATACTAATAATCCATGCCACTTAACCCATTACACCTATTTTTCATAACCCATATACTAATCCATATAATCATTAACTTCTATGATTATTAATACATATAACCTTTAATCCTTATATCACATATAGATACTTAACCCTTCAATTCTATATCCCCTAACACTTATTACCCTATCTACCACCTCAATTACCATTATAACTCATATAAACATGTAATCCTTGATACTTATAACCATTGACACATACCCCACTGAACATTATTCTCTAATCCTTATAAGCCATAACACCTAACACCTAAGTCACATAACCCCTAACACTTAACCTATATAATCCCTAACGTGTGACCCTTAACTCATAGCAGTTATATCCTCAATATCCTAACCCTCATAACACATAACTACTTTAGCACAAATCCATTCTAACCTCTAGTATTTGAACCTTAATACATATATCTTTGTAAGTCTTAACTATCAATATCAATAATTTTTATAGTTGCATATATATTAATATCTATAGCTATTTTAATCCCTAAAGGATATAATCATTAACACATATAACCTATAAATAGAACATATAATCCCCAAAACATGATTTTTACAAACATTATCAATATTATCCCCTATGACCCATAACTACTAAACCATATAAATCCTCTTAACATCACCCCTAATTTATACTTCATGTAATTGTCAATCCCTAATATAACCCTCATCACCCTTATATCCCATATCAAGCTTTAACAACTATAATTCATTGTCCATTAACACTATAACCCTAACCATTGTATTCATTAATAAAATTATATCTCTAGCCATTATAATCATTAACACCCAACTCATATAGTGCATGTCATCAACCCCTAACACTTATAACCTCTAATATAATCCATATAATACATAACACTTATAACCCCTATCAACCACTAACACTTATAACCTATAATATAATCCATAATATTTATAAACCCTAGCAACCCCTAGAACTTATAGCCTCTAATATAATCCATAACACTTGTAAATCCTATCAACTCCTAACACTTATTACCCCTATCAACCCCTATAATTTACAAATTCTAATATAATCTCTAACAATTATAACCCCTATCAACTTTTCAAGCTTATAAAAACTCTAATATAACCTTTTAAATAGTTAAAACCCCTCACACATATAACTTCTTGGTGCAAACCCCCTTCTCTCTTAAGGGTTGTGTGACCTCCCAGTCAGGATCTTCAATTTTGGAGTCGAATGACTCTTTGAAACCTTGCCAGTCTCATTCTGTATTAAACACAGGTCCTCTCGGCTCCCTGCATAGGCTTCACGATACCCGCGACCTTCCCTTTTGCGTTATGCGAAATATTAGAGTTGGCATTACCACCTTTTCTCTTGGCCCCTCCTCAAATGTGACCTTGGGCGATGACCTCATGCCTACATGTGATTATATCCACACTCAAGAGTGGTTTGGGGTCGAACCGCTTTTCACCCCACAATTCACCCTAAGCCTCCATGTGTCTTTTCTCTAAAACCATGGTCTCAATTGAGGCCCGCCCTCAATCTTGTAAATATCGAGCATTTTCTATCCCTGAAATGCGAAATTACCGTTGATCTCATGATCTTGATAGTGCTAACTAAAATGACGGTTCAGATCGTCCCTTTCCCAATCCACAGACCATATCTGCCTCTCCTAAATCAATGGATGTGATCTATTGGAAATTCCAGACTTTGTGGTTTTGAAATCTCAAACCCTGCTTTCTCCTGTACTTCAATCTTCCATATCTGACGATCTACAAACACCTATCCTGCTAAATCAATGGTCTTGCTTCCACTTCGGGTGTTTGACCTTTCAACTTAGATCAATGGTCCTGTGACCTTATTCTCGATCAATGGTCAAGATCTCCTCTGGTCTTCGGACATTCGAGATCTCAAATATCAAACTTCTCCCTTTTCCAAATGGATTTTATCCGAAGGCTCTGATCCACTGGTGCGTTTCCTCCTGATCTGACGATTGAGGATTACTTTGGGTCTTTATTCAGAGTACATGGATTTATGCCATGTCTCTCTTAGATCCGACAGCTATGAATCACTTCGGGACTTTTCCCAAAGTCCACAGATTCACGCCACGTCTCCTCTAGATCTGTCGGTCCAGATTCACTTTAGGTCTTTAGGTCTTCGGGATTCGACAATCTCAGTTCTCAAACTGAAACCCCACTACAATTTTCCAGGACCTTGCGATCTGTTGACAAGTGTCCACTTATAGATCGATGACTCTCGACTCTTCGGCTCTTCGGGCTTCAGGTGTTTCAACGCTTCCCCTTTTTCCTTCCTCTAGATCTCATGACCCGTCGACAAGTACCCTTCTCGATCTAACGGTCCAGATTTTCTTCGGCTCTCCAACTCTTCGTGCTTCGGGAATCTCAAGTTTCAAACTTGCTTCCTCCTGAGCTCATGATCTCTGATAGCTCAGATTCACTTAATCGATCCAACGCCTGAGGCTCACTTCAAACGATCTTACAGATCAAGTTTTCTTAGGATGATCGAATGACTGAGATTTCACTTCGGCTTTTTGGCTCTTCAGGCTTTGGGAATATCAAGTCTCAAAACTTTATGAGTTCTCTCTCCTATATTTGTGAAGCGTTAAATCTCATGCACCTTGTTTTGATCAGACAGTTGTTGATCCTTTATGTTGTGATCCAACGGTCACTATCGCTCCTACTCCTGAGCTTCTGATTTCTTCCGACTTAGAATATTTTCTAAGTCTTCAAAGGTATTTACCTTTGAACCTCTTGTGAGTCTGTCTCTCGGACGTGGACTACACTTTTTGTTGGCATAGGGGCATACCCAGGGTTCAGCTCCAAGAGCACACCAACAAGCCCTAGATACTAGCCCTTTCGGCAGCACCTGCGAAGCAGATGCAATCTCACCCGAAGCAGCTATGAGGGGGTTGTAAGACAGATATGTATACAACCAGGGGAATATCAAGTGGTTCTTATTACAACAACAACATAACATGTATCTATCATTAAACTAGCTAGATCTATCCTTCACAACTATAGATCTGATCTAATACAATAATTCAGATAACAATATAAAAACATTAGAGCTCAAAGCATCAATCACACACACAACAACAGACGTACGTGGTTCACCCTCTCTCTAGGGCTACGTCCATAGAACTGTGCTTATGATATATTAAGATAAATATTACAGTTATGATCTGCACTCTTGGCCAACAGATCCTCTCTCTCTGTCTCTCTTTCTCTCTCCCTTCCTGCACACCCAGCTGTAGGACTTGATCTTCGCACCCAGCTGGAGATATTACAATACCAGAAGGCTCTCTCTCTCAACACTTCTCTCACCCTTAATACAATATTATCTTGATGAAAAATACTCGACAATAAGGCTCAACCATAGTACCAACCCAACCTAGGTCCTCTCGACCTATATTTATACATTACAATCCCTCACTGACAGCCTTAGGTCGAAACCTAGGTGTCAAAACCCTAATTACCAAAACCCTAGGTGTCTACAACCCTAGGTCAACTTGACCCATTCTTTTTGGGCTTCGCCAACCTATCTTTCCTTCTCCATCTTGCGATGCTCCAAGGCATCTAATGCTTGCTTTTTCCACTTCCTGAGTCATCCTTGGTCCATCCTCCTTGTTGATCTGTCATCCTCAATCTCCTCATCCAACAAATTTCTTTTATGTGCTTCGCTCCATCTTCTCTGTTCTTTTGCTCACTTCGACCCAGTGACAACCATTGTGTCTCCCGTGCAGCTTGCTTTTTACCTTTGCTTCCTCATTCTTCGCTTCCTTTTATAAACCATGGCCAACACTTATGAAATGTGCTATCCCTCCTGAGCTTGGCCTTCATGAAGGTTTCAACCTCTTGCGCACTCCTTGCATTTCATGGATTTTCGATAACTCGGATCCGAAGGATTTCTTGAAAAGAAATTATTCTCACCCTCCTGGCATTCTCCTTTTTCTCGATGCACACCTTGCAATGGATTCTTACACAAGGTTTGAGTTCTTACAGACGAATATGCATGCCTTGCAGTATTCACTTTGCACTCCTTGCAAAGGGGAAGTTTCGTGCTATCTCTTCTAAGCTTTGAAACCAAAACATATACCGTCAATGCACTCCTTGTGTTCTATGTGCACACCTTGCACCAATTCGACAGAAGAGAAACAATTGAAACTTATAGTAACATTCACAATTCTATCTACTCATAACAAAATTCATTCATTCATGAAAACACAATAACATGGAATTGCAAACAATATCCACACCATGCATTGGGTCAATTTTCCTCTGTTATCTTCATTCAAAAGTAAAAGTGGCTACAACTATAATAAAAACAACAACTAAAATTCAGAAATCTCCTACTAACTTGCAGCAGCCTCATTTGGGCATACAAAACCTCTATTTATCTCAGAGGGTCCTTAGGGTTCCCCCCGACTACTTGTCTACTCAAAAACCTAACCTAATGACTATCTTAGTTCAATGGCATTCCATATTAGGAGTGGTAACTCCCACTTTGTTTGTGATCGTTCAAGCATTCTACAAAATATTTTCCGGCACTGAGTTTAGGCGTGCTTCAAAATATCCTCCGTAACTGCCAGTGTTGAGATTCTGAAAATATTCCCAGGCTTTGAGTGGTCCGGCTTCGCGTGCTCGCTAACGATGCTCCTACATCATACTCCCCTTGAAGAAAATTCATGGACTCTTTTCCATGAGCTCCTGCACCAAATTTCCATGCTTCTGTTTATTAGATTCATTTTCCCAACTGGCATCTTCTATTGGGT
The DNA here is from genome assembly GCA_000966675.3 of Picea glauca. Lineage (NCBI taxonomy): Eukaryota > Viridiplantae > Streptophyta > Pinopsida > Pinales > Pinaceae > Picea > Picea glauca. The sequence goes on from JZKD02S2334070.1 coordinate 1,133,205, forward strand.
GTCCCTTCCACTTGACTAGATACTCAAAATAGGCCTTCCTCCTAGTCTTTTTGCCAATCCTCTGATCAACAATATTGTCCATTTGTGGTTTTTATGCTATAGGCATTTGTTTCTCCCACTGAATCTTCTCTTGATATTCTTATCCCTCTGTGTCATCTTTCTTGTAAGGATATAGGTCTGAAACATTGAATATGGGCGATATGCCCACATCATCTGGAATTTGAATCTCATAGGCATTTGAATCAAACTTCCTCAATATGTTACATGGTCTTATCTTCTTCATCTTTAACTTGTTATATGTTCCAATAGGGAGCCTTTATTTCCTGAGATGTGCCATAACCTGATCTCATACTTCAAATTGAAGTTCCCTGCAATGTTGATCAACTATGTGCTTGTACTCTTGGTTAGGACTTTGCAACTGTCCTCTGATCTAGATGTGGAGCTTCTGCATTTCTGCAACAAAATATTCTTTTCCAGCGCTCTTAATCTCACTCTATTCCAAGTCTCTCAGCTTAGATACTCCCCTGGGTTGCATTCCATACAATATTTGGAATGGTCTCTTTCCAATGCTCATGTTTGGTGAGTCATTGTATGAAAATTATGCTTGTGGAAGAATTTGATCCCACTGATTATGATGCTCAGTGACTAGACTCCTCAATAAGTTTCCCAAACTTTTGTTTACCACTTTAGTCTACCCATATGTGTGAGGGTGATAAGCTGAGCTGAAGGACAAATATGTCCTCAATTTCTTCCACAATGTTCTCCAAAAGTGACCGATAAATTTAGTGTCCCTGTTCGAGACAATTATTCTGGTTAGTCCGTGAAGTCTCACAACTTCCTTGAAAAATAGATTTGCAACATGTGTTGCATCACTTGTCTTCTAGCATGGGATAAAGTGTTCCATCTTTGAAAATCTATCCACCACCACAAATATGGAATCAAATCCTCTTTGCGTTCTTGGTAGTCCCAAAACAAAATCCATGCTTATTGCATACCAAGGCCTCTCTAGTATTGGCAATGGTTGATACAATCCATTGTTCTATATTTTTCCTTTAGCATGTTGGCAGATTCTACATTTGTTCACAAACTTTATCACTTCTGTTATCATACCTTGCCAATAGTATGAACTGCTCAACTATGCAAATGTTTTATCATGGCCCAAATGTCCAACCAATCCTCCACTATGATTTTCCTTCAAAAGGTTATCCCTCATTGAGAATTTTGGTATGCACAACTAATTTCCTTTGAACAACAATCCTTCTTGAATCATATACTTTGTCCACTAGCTTCTTTCTTCCAGCACAGGATTTGTACATGCTTCGTATGCTTCCTTGAAATCTAGATCATCACAATACATATCCTTAAGGTGTTCAAACCCCAAGGTCTTCACCTCAAATTCTTGCAAAATCAAACATCTACTACTTAATGCATCAACAACTTTGTTAGTATTCCCAAAAATATGTTTTATGACAAAAGTAAAAATTTTCATAAACTCAACCCATTTTGCATGCCTCTAATTCATTTTTTCCTCTGTTTATGAATTGTAAAGCCTGGTTATCGTTATACAAGACAAATTCCTGTGGGACAAGGTAATGTCTCCATTTATTCAAGGCTTGGATTATGTCATAAAACTCCTTATCATATGTGGAGTATTTTCTCTTAGTCTCATTCAGCTTCTCACTGAAATAGGCAACAGGTCTATTATCCTGGCTCAAAACTGCTTCAATTGCAGCTCCACTTGCATCACATCTCACCTGAAATGTCTTTTCAAAATTTGGCAAGACCATAATTGGTCATTCTGTTATTTTCTCCTTCAGTATATTGAAGCTCCTCTCAGCCTCTTCTGTCCATTTAAAATACTTGTGCTTCTTCTTCACCGTATCCATCATTGGTGCACAAATTCCACTGAAGTCTCTAATGAACTTCCTATAGAATCTTGTTAATCCATGGAATATCCTTACCTCAAACATACTCTTTGGTGACGACCATTCTTTGATTTCTTTCACCTTCTTTGGATCCATCTTCAAATCATTTGAAGAGATCAAAAAACCCAAGTAAATGAGTTATGTCTTCATAAAAGAGGACTTTAGATTTATCAACAACTTATCCTATTGTAGTCTCCTTATCACTAGTGTTAGGTGTCTCAAATTCTCCTCTTTAGTCCTATTAAAGATCAGTATACCATCCAAATATACAACCACAAAATTGCCAATGAAATCTTTCAGTAATTCATTCATCAACCTCATAAAAGTACTCAGGGCATTTACTAAGCCAAATGGCATAACAAGCTACTCATACAAACCTTCATTTGTCTTAAAGGATGTCTTCCACTCATCGCCTTCTCTCATTCTAATCTGGTGATATCCACTTTTCAAATCTATTTTAGAAAAGAAATTTGCTCCACTTAAATAGTCCATTAAATCATCCATTCTTGGTAAAGGAAATCTATATGGGATGGTGATTTTGTTAATGGCTCTTGAGTCTGCACACATTCTCCATCCTCCATCCTTATTTGGACTCAACACAGTTGGTACTACTCATGGACTCAAGCTCTCTCTGACCAAACCCTTGTCTAACAATTCCTGGACTTGGTTCTTCAGTTCCCGATTCTCTCAAGGTGTCAATATGTATGCTTTTTTGTTTGGCAGACTTTCTCTTGCTATCAAGTCAATATTGTGGTTGATACTTTTGATGGGTGGCAATGAGTTAGGCAGCTCATCCACCACTATGTCAGCAAAATTATCCAACAATTCGTGAACTTCTTTAGGCAAATCATCCATCAAAGTACTTGTAAGGATAACTCTGGGTTTTCTCACCACAACGAACTGCATCTCCTATTCTTTCTTGACTTCTTTCAGAAGTTCCTTCCCTCTCATGAGAAGTATGCTTGTACTGACTTCCTCTTTCACTTTCTTCTCCTCTATTGGCAGCAACATGTGTGTTCTACCTTTCTTCTCCAAGGTGTATGTATTCTTCCTCCCATCACGCATGACATTCCTGTCAAACTGCCATGGTCTTCCCAACAAAATATGGCATACATCCATGGGAATTACATCACATAGAATTTCATCTCTATATCCTCCTATCTTAAATTCAACCAAGCATTGTTTAGTAAACATTATCTGGTGTCCTTTTTGCAACCATGAGACTTTTTATGGATTCAGATGTGCAGTTGTCTCCAGCTCCAATTTCTCAACCATCTATGTGGATACTAAGTTATCAGTGCTCCCACTGTCAATTATCACCTTGCATACTATGTCTTTAGTCTTGCAAGTTGTCCCAAAGAGATTGTTCCTCTGCACTAGCCTTTCAACATCTGCCTCTGGTTTTAAGAGAACCTTTCTCAACATCAGGGATGTTCCATCCTCTTCTCCTTCCGTTTCACCATTACTTCTCTGTGCTTCTGAAATGTGAGCTTCACCCCCTCCTTGTTTATTTTTCTCAGGACATTCCCAAGACATGTGCCATGTCTTTCCACAGGCATAACATCTTACTTCTCATCCTCTGCTTCTTCCTCTTCCTCTAGAAGAACTTCTTCCACCACCCTGTCTTCCTCGGGAAATTCCTCTCTTTCTAAGTGACTATGTGGTTTCCCAATATCATGCTTAGACTTATGTGCCTTGTCATGGGTAACTCCCTTGCCTTTGTTTGGGGATGGGATTTTACCTCTTCCTCACTGGCTTTGTTTTCTGGCCAACTTATCCTCTACCTTTAGTGAAAACTGATAAGCATCCTCCACTGTCCTTACTGACATCATGTTGATCGCATCCTGGATTTCATACCTTAGGCCATTTATATACCTGACAATTTTTTCTTCATCTTTCTCTCTTTTTCTAGTTCTGATGTTTAGCCTGTAGAACTCCTTTATGTACTTCTTAACTTTCACACCCTTCTCTCTCAGGTTATGCAACTTCCTGAACAGATTGATCTGATAATCTTTGAGCATGAAATTAGTCTTCAGTTTGGCTACCATTCTGTACCAATTATTTATCTTATGTTTTCCTTTGCTTCTCCTCTTAGCCTGAAGTTTATCCCACCACAGTGTTGCATGTCCTTTTAGCTTGGTGACAACATGTTTCACCCTTTTCTCTTCATCGACATCTTCATATTTGAAATGTTTTTCCATGGATCTTATCCAATCCAGCAGCTCTTCGGCATCTAAATTGACTTCATACATTGGGACCTCTATATTGGCTCTGGCTCCCAATATAACAACTACTCTCAACAAGTGTTCTTCGACAACATCCTCTCTTGTAGCTTCTTCGACTTCTACAACTTCACTCTATGCATCGTTGATGTCTCTAGCAGCAGGTGCTCTTCTATGCGCTACCTCCATCGCCTCTAATATTGCACGAAGTTCTCGCATCTTCGTTTCTACATATCGATTGGCTAAACGTGGCTCCACTCGTCTCCTCGGTGGAATTTTGTTGACTGTCTGTCATGCACCGAGTACAACTTCGAGTTCTTTTGTCTCTTATCCTTTTCTTGTTGTCTGCAAGAAAAACTTGAGCTATGATACCACTTGGTGCAGACCCCCTTCTCTCCCAAGGGCTACATAACCTTCTGGTCAGGATCTTCGAATCTGGAGTCGAACAACTCTTTGAAACCTTGTTGGTATCATTCTGTATTAAACACAGGTCCTCGTGACTCCCTACTTAGGCTTCACGATACTTGAGACCTTCCCTTTCACGTTCGATGAAATCTCAGAGTTGGCATTAGCACCTTTTCTCTCAACCCCTCCTTAGATATGACCTTGGGCGATGACCTCACACAAATGCACGATTACGAATGCACTCAAGAGTGGTTTGGGGTCAAACTTCTTTTCACCCCGCAATTCACCATGAGACTCCACGTGTCTTTTATCTAAAACCGTGGTCTTGATTGTTTCCCACCCTCAATCTCATAAATATCAAGCTCTTTTTATCCCCGAAATGTGATATGACTGTCGATCTCACGATCTTGATGGTGCTGACTGAACTGAAATTTCAAATTGTCCCTTTCCCAGTCCACCAGATCCGCCCCTCCTAAATCAACAGATGTGATCTATTCATGATTTCGTACTTCAGGGTTTTGAAATCTCAAACCCTGCTTTCTCCCATACTTCAATCTTCCGGAGCTGACGATCTTCAGACACCTGTCCTACTCAATCAATGGTCCTTCTTCCACTTTGTTAGGACCCTATAATGTACCTTTTTGCTCACACTTTTTTCTACCATTACATCCTTTTTCCACTCACATTTAAACTTACATTATCACCTTACCCTATCTTTCCAAAGGTATATAACGTCTCTTCTCTTTGCTATATGTTTAATCCGTTTTGCATATAATTTTACATTACTCTCATACTTAACCGTTGATCATAAATATATAAGTGTTGAAACAGTTCGAACTACAGATTATCATTGTTGTTTGAAGGCCCATTGCTAAAACAGTCAAAAGCACGCAAACCCCATGGCTGAAACAGTCTGTGGTCTATGATGTTGAAACAACAACTCACACAAGAAGAAGCTGAGTTGTTACACTGAACACAATAGCTACACCTTGAGCCAAAATTAACAATCGCTGCTGCGTGAGACCATGTTGCTGAAACAGTCAAAACGCAAATCCCGTTGTTGAAACAGCCCGCGATTTGCGATGCTGAAACAACATACAACAACAGTAACAAGAAGATAAATAAGGAATCTATTACTCTAGCCGCAACAGAAACACCTCACTCAGCACCTTTTCAACTATTGTAATAGCATTCTGTTATGGGAAGCCAGGATATCCTATTCCAGTATAGAGATTAAATCTGACTAAGAATAGGATTCAGATGTGCACATGTAATTTGATGATCAAATTGTATCGGGGAGATTCTCCTCTTTAAATAAGAGGAAATCATCATTAGAGCGAATCTTCTTCTTGGATAAGAAAGGATTTACAGAGAAGGATGTGTTTTACTTCAGACATTGTAACATGATATAGTTGACAGATGAATAAAAGATTTTTCTGAGCATTCCTTCCTGGTTCCTTTCATTTCTGGGGAATCTTGTGAGAAGGGAGGGCCCACCTTCTTCACGAGATTCACCCATTAGCTCTGTAGTGTGTTAGTGTTATTTCTATTCATGCCTTGATTAAATTTTGTTTTCCTGAAACTCTACTTACTGAACCCTGTTTTGCTGAAACTCTGCTTTACTGATTGTTACATTGTTTTCATATGGTTCATGCTTGGGTAACTGTTAAACATTCTAGTTAGCAATCCTGTTTGGTGAATTTATGAAAGCGTGATAATCAGGGACAGGTGCTGAAGATTCATGTTTGGGGAATAGGGTCATGTTCTCTGTTAAGAGATAGTTAGCCTTCAGTGTGTGTCAATTATTTCGATTAGTAATGAGTTCATGAAAGTGTGATGATCGGAAATAGGGGATAAAGATTCCTGCTTGGGGAATAGGGTCCTTTTCTCTGTTACAGAATAGTTGGTCTTTCCTTTTGCAGTATCCTGAAATATTTCTTTCCTAGGTTTTTATTTCTTAATGTAATCCAAGATTCTTCAGAAAATTATTTCTTTAAACTTTGAACTCTGCAATAGGTAGGTTGATTTTCTGTAATTCAAAGTAGAACTTCAGTTTGTTCAAGGAAATGTGTGATTAATGTATTTTTACTACAACTCTAGATTTCTTTTGAGATTGAGAATATACAGTGTGTGATTACCTTTGAAATAAACAGACTTCCCTGGGTTGACAATTTATGTAGCACTTGATTGTTTAGTTAAATAAGCAATTACAGTGACCAACATTTTGGCGCCATTACCAGGGAAGGTAATTATAGATTTCAAAAGCACTTATGTTCTTTCAGATATAAATATTGCATGAGAGGACGTGTATACCCCAAAGAAACTGACCGTACAGATGGAAGGGGTAGAGGAAGGGGAGGAAGAAAGACTTATATTGACGAGATTATATCAAAATCTGAATCTGCTGCTCCTCAACAACCAAACTCTCGGAAACCAAAATCCCAACCTTCCTTTCAAGCAAACTTTGAAACGGGGAAAGAGGTTTGGAGTCCTGAGATAGTCGAGAAACTAGCAGGAAACATTGAGGACAGAGCAAGTGCAGCAGGGGAGCAAACAGAAGAAAACATGGATGAGTATAATGAAGAACTGCATCATGAAGAATAAGCAGGTCCTGAAAGAGAGGTAAATGATGAAAACTCTTTTTCCACTTTAGGATTTCCTATTGGTGATATTCCTAGAGGGGTAGCTCCCATGAAGAACATTCCAATCTCAGCGTTACCTAACTTTCATGGTTTATCTTCAGAAAATCCTGATGAATTCCTTTTTGAGTTTGACATATTATGCAAAAGCTATGATTACATTTCCAATGCTCAAAAATGAAAACTATTTCCAGCAACATTGAAAGGAAATGCACTAAGATGGTTCATGAGTCTTGGAGGTCATGTAATCACAACATGGGATCAGATGAAATATAAATTCCTTCATAAAACCAGGACTATTGTTGAACAAGAGAAAAAAGAGAGGAACTATTCAAGATGATACAGAAAGAGGGTGAAAATATGGAGGACTTTGTAGAAAGGCTACAGTACAATCTACAAAGATCCAGTCACCCCGATGTAAGTAAAGATATTCTTAAAACAATATTACTAAAAGGAATAAGGGATGACTGTCTAGATATGCTGAATATGCTTGAAAAAGGGGACATATCTAAAGAATCATATGATGAAATTGTTAACCTGTTTAAAAGATGTTCAAGAGGATCTTCAAGGAATAGATCAAATAGCAAGCATACCACATTCTCAAGAGTCCAAAAATCAGCCAGTGGAGGAGCAACAAGAGCCGAAATAGGTAATTTACTTGAAGGTTTTAAAACTGAAATGTTAAGCTCTTTTGCCTCACAAATTGATACCCTGGAGATTCAAAAGAAACAAGCCGAAGCAGAAGCAGCTCTGTCCATCTTTTGTTCTAAATGAAAAGACAAGCACCGACGAAGGGAATGCCCATTGGACAAAAAGTCAATCTGCACCATCTGTGATAAGGATCATGAAACTCAATAATGCCCTTCTTTACCAGGAATCAAGGCAGGATTACAACCAACTGATGAAGAAACTGAAGCTGTCTATCTATTGACACAGAGAAGGCAATGGCAACTACGGGGACAAGGTATGAATCCTAATATGCCATTTACATATTCTAATCGTTGGAATAACTATCCTTCTTTTAATCAAGCGAATTACCCTCCCTATAATCAAATGCAATACCTAAATCAAATGAATTACCCACCCATGCAACAAAATAACCCTCTCTTTGTTGATCCGTCAATGTGGACTCCTTGGCCTCTACAACAACAACCGTATCTTAACCAATGGAATCCAAATTGGAGAGGACAACAACCCCCGTTCCCAAATCAATTACCTCAATCACAATTTCTGCAACCACTCTCCTTACCATCAGGTACTCCACCAAACAATCAAATGATGAGGCCCCAACTACCTGTACAACCTAACCCTAACCCCAATAATAAAGCTGTGCAATGCATTGATATTCATAACCAGCCTACATTTTCTCTTCTCCCTGCGCAATGCAATGATATTCATTTACGATATGGGAGAATAGTAGAACCTATCATAGCTGATGTTACCTCTTCTGATAAAGAGGAAACAAAACAGCATGATGTACCTAAAGAGGTACAATCATCCTCTAACACTGCTGCTGAAACAACAAAACCACCATTTCTTGAGCGTTTAGCTTTGACTAAAATGCCTGAGCCACCTGCTTTCAATCTTCTAGGGAAATTACAAAATCTTTATGTCAAAATTCCACTATTACAAGTACTCTGAGATGTACCAATTTATGCCAGGACTATGCAAGACATTTATGTTAAGAAACCTGGTAGGAAAATTAAATATCCCCTCACAGTTCATGTCATGGGTGACTTGTCTGCACTAATGTTAGGTAAAGTTCCCCCAGTTAAATATGGTGATCCCGACCACCCTACCGTCTCAGTAAAAATTGGAAAAATGATAATTCCTTGAGTCCTGGTAGACTTAGGTGCCGCTATCAATATTATGACTCTGGAAACCTCACAACTGTTACAACTGCATAATGAAATCAGAGACACCCCAACCATCCTAGAACTAGTTGATCATTCTACAATCAAACCAGAGGGAGTCATTGAAGACCTAATTATCTCAATAGAATCCTGGAATTATCCAGCTGACTTTGTGGTATTACAACCTAAAACAAAGTTGGGGGGCCACCCTCTAATTTAGATGGCCAAATTAACATATTTCATTTTTTATTGTGAACTCAGTTTAGATGGCCAAATTACGAAGTTAATTCATAATATTTAATCTTTAGGATCTTACGATATAATCATTGGGATGGACTGGTTGGAAAAACATAAAGTAGTTTTGAACTATTATGAAAAGTCACTTACTTACAAGGACGAAAACAACACAATTAGAACAATACAAGGAATCATAAAACTAGTCTCAGTTAGGCAAATTTCAGCCATGCAGTTTAAGAAATGCATGAATAAAGGTTGTCAAAATTATTCTATTCAAGTAACTAATCTGTTAGAAAAGGGAGATAAACCCAAACTATAAGAATTTACAGTTCTGCATGGGTTTAGAGACGTATTTGTGGATGAAATACGAGAACTGCCTACAATAAGAGAGATAGATTTCTGTAATATCCCCAAGGACGAGCCCAAGTGATATTATGAATTGTAATCATGTTTATAGGTTGGTGAGCCAAGTGTTGATAAGTTTTTGGGCTTATGTGTTTACTAGGCCGGAGAGCCTAGGTGTTAAAGGCCAAGAGCCTGATTTTGTATATGTAATTATGTAGATCATTAATAAAACATAAACATCGCTATGTGCAAACTGACCACAAAGAAAGCGTGATAGGGGACTAAGCCTCCACAAGGTTGGGTAAGGGAGGAGACTAAGTGTGTGGTCCTAGGGGATAAGCTAGGGGGATTACCTCTAAAGGGGGTAATAATTTATTATTATTTCCTGAAGGCTAAGGTGGACATGTTGAGTGTTGTCCTAAGTTCATGTAAAGGGAATATGTGCTAAGTGGAACTCATGTGGCTCCAGGAAGACAAGTGTCAACCTGGGCACATGCAGTTATAGTGGGAAAGCCAACATTGTTGGGTTCACTTCCCATTTTTTCATCCTCCTCCTGAGTTCACTGGGATTTGTGTCATCTAAACCCATTTTTCCTATGTGTCTGCATTTGCATTGTGTTCCTGGTCATGCACCTTGAAAATTAGTGGGAAAAACCTGTGGACTGATCCACCGTCTAACCTGATCAACCTCTACATAGTCATGCATCCTAAAACTAGTGCTCCATGAGCCATTCTATGTTTTTTTAGGAAACCAACACCTGAGTAATCGCCTTAGTTGTGGCGTATTTCAGTGTGGGTTGTTGCCACCTGCGCTGCCACACTCATCTGTTGTTGCTACTGTCATCCCTGTGCGAATGAGTGTTGAACCATTGTTGTTTTCCTCACCTAGCTGGAGCTGAGTCAAGGAGTGTGCTGAAGAAGTGGGTTTCTAGGCCCGTGGTAGAAGAGGTAGGTTGTTAAGCCTGTGAGAAGCTCTCTCTAGGTGAGAGAGTTTGATGGGAAGTGGTTTTATCCTAGAGAGAGTTCGTGAGTAATGGGCGTAAGAAGGCTCTTGGAGAGAATCCTTCAGGTTGCTTTGTGCAGTTTCCTGTAAGCTCAATCTAGCCTAGGATTCCCTTGTCCTGGGTGGAGCTTAGTCCCAGCTCGGGGGTGACCCACTACTGAGCATGATGAGCAGTGTGGTCTATGGTTGGGAGGTTCGTGGAAGGTCTGCACATAGTTGGTGGTCTTCTAATAAAACATAAGTACCACTTTTATGTTTATTTACATGATGTGTAATGGAATATATGTTGTAATTGATGAGGATTTCCTGTATATGTTATATATGCTGCATGTGTAGGCTTACTGTTATTTCCACATTATTATGTTATATATGTAGAATATTAATTCTATGTTTATATGGATGTGTATGTTGTTTTGCAAGCATCTATGTGTGGCATAGCCAAGTAGTTTAAGGCTAAAGTTGTCATAGATCATAATAGAGAAGTAGAGATGTAGGAGTAGTGGCATTTCCTAGCCTGTTGGTGGTTGGGGATGTTACAATATGGTATCAGAGCATGGTTACAACACTGAGTCTGGATGAGACCGGGACATGGTTGGATATGGAAAGGTTATGAGCCACACATGTACTAAAATCTTCCTACCTTTAAATAAAACTGGGACTACAGCCTTTTTTCTAACACTAATGAACACCACAAAATTGTATTCTTGGTGTAGTGTTTGGGTCGAAAAGGAAGGCATCCAATTAATTGGGAAGACAATAGGAAGTGTGTGGAGAATGTGTCAATGCATTGGCCAAAATTCCAACTCATGGATGGTGAGATACATGACTGAGATAAAGAGAATTATGTAAATCAATATAATGTGCATTGAATAAATAGGCATTGAGATTTGTACTCATGTCTACTAAGGGTTAGAGTTGCACTCATACATGATGGAATTGTATACTTAAATTCAGTTTGTTGAATGCATTTTGTGAGTGTGTGTATATATGTTTTTGGCATGGAAATAATTATACTAATGGTTGAAATGTTGCTAACTCATGAAGTTGAGAACATTTAAGAAACTGTTAAACATTGCAATAGGAAACTTGCAAGCCGGGTAGTCACACGATTAGAGACTACAAAAAAATTTGTGTTCAGAAAATTGAAATAATAAACTTACTGTTATTAATTATGAACATGCATATGCATAGAATGGCGAGTCATTCTATTTCGTTAAGTTGTTTGGTAATTGTGATTGAATTGCTAGGTGCAGGCCATTCTAAGATCATTGTATAAGGTGTTGTACATGTTGAATTATGATGTATAGAAAATACTGACAATTTGTTGGCAGTATGCAAGATGAAAATTGGAAATTGGTATGTAGTTTGGTGCCTGTGGAAAATCACAAGGATGGTTGCATTCATAATATGGAAACAACCATGATGAATCATGAAATATAATTTCATGTTTCGGGAATAAAATTTGAATTCCCTTTTGAACTAATTGGAGTTCCTAAATGAATTCTTTTATGTTTTCTCATGATAAATTCATGTGGGTGATGCAGATGAGATGATGTTGATTAAAGTTAGAATGTTGACTACAAAGAGTAGCTCGGGGAATATGCTTATTGGAAGTCTCTGAGGGAATTTGGAACTCCAGGAGCCACGGTGCTCTGAGACTTCCTGAGTTGGCCTGTTGCTGAAGCCCAAGGAAAGGGAGGTGTAGCAGTCGATGGACTGTGTGACATTGAAGCTGTACACTCCTGGGGTGGGACAGGCATGTGGGGAATGAGATATCATTGGTTAGAGTGCTGCTTAGGTTTGAATGGTTGAAGTGTTGTCGAGGTTTGGTACCTTGGCCTAGACCATGTGGATATGAATTGTGGACTGTGGCTATCTTGGGAAGCTATTGCCCTGATGGAATCATAACCCTGCTCAGGGGTGGAAGGTCTTCTCAAATCAAAAGATAAGTACAATTATCTAACTATTGTTTGTTGTGTATGTTTGATACAGGTTATAATGTTATTAGAATTGTCTATATATACATATATACATTTCATATATTCTTTAATTACCTGCATCCATGACTGTACATAATGTGTTTAGTATTTCATTGCTTAAGAAATATATATACTTGATGTTAATCATGTAATCAATTGGAATGTGATTCACGTGGAGCAAGAAGGTGTCTTGTAAGTGCATCCGGTGTGTATATTGGACTAGAAAAGCAAGCAACTTCGGAATCAAGCCATAGGGATTGTAAAGGTCTAGTGGACCTGGTAAAGTCCTGAGGACACAACATGGGAGCATGAGGATGCTATGCGGGAAGAATACTCACATCTTTTTGAAGATTTTGGAAATCTTGTTGATGTTGTGTAAAGAGTTGCGCTCATGATAGTGCAAAAATAAGGGGAGGGGATTGTAATATCCCCAAGGATGAGCCCTAGTGATATTATGAATTGTAATCATGTTTATAGGCTGGTGAGTCAAGTGTTGATAGGTTGGTGGTCTTATGTGTTTAATAGGCCGGAGAGCCTAGGTGTTAATAGGCCGGAGAGCCTAGGTGGTCTTATGTGTTTAATAGGCCGAAGAGCCTAGGTGTTAAGGTTCAACGATATCACTCAGGAACTTCTCTGAGGTTAACTCCGTGAGTCATTCTGTGTCTTCTGAGGAACCCAACACCTAAGTAATTGCCTTAGCTGTGTCGTGTTTCAGTGTGGGTTGTTTCCGCCTACAATGACATGCCCATCTGTTGTTTCTACTGTCATCCCTGTGTGAATGAGTGATGAACCGTTTTTGTTTTCCTCACCTGGATGGAGCTGAGTCAAGGATTGTGATGAAGAAGAGGGTTGTTAGGCCTATGGTAGAAGAGGTAGGTTTTCAAGCCTGTGAGTATCTCTCTCCAGGTGAGAGAGTTTGTTGGGAAGCGGTTTTCTCCTAGAGAGAGTCCAACGCCAGCTATGGAGCTCTACAAATTCCTGATCTAGCTTGTTTCCGAGACCCAAAGAGGGAGGTGAAGCACCGATGTACTATGCTTGTGAAGTTGTATACTCTCGAGTGGAACAGACATGTGGGGAATTAGAATCAGTGAGCAGTGGGCGTAAGAAGGCTCCTGGAGAGAATCCTTCTGGTTGCTTTGTGCAGTTTCCTGTAACCCCAGTCTAGTCTAGGATTCCCTTTCCCTGGGTGGAGCTTAGTCCCAGCTCGGGGGTGACCCACTGCTAAGCGTGATGAGAAACATGGCCTATGGCTGGGAGGTTCGTGGAAGATCTGCACATAGTTGTTGGTCATCTAATAAAAGATAAGTACCACTTTTATATTTATTTACATGCTGTGTAATGGAACATATGTTGTAATTGATAAGGATTGCATGTATATGTTGTATATGTTGCATGTGTAGGATTACTATTATTTCTACATTATTATGTTATATATATGCAGAATAGTCATTCTATGTTTATATGGATGTGTATGTTTTTTCGCAAGTATCTTTGTGTGGCATAGCCTAGTAGTTTAAGACTCAAGCTGTCACAGATCAGAATAGAGTAGTAGAGCTGCAGGAGTAGTGGCATTGCCTGACATGTTGGTGGCTGGGGCATGGTTACAACACTGAGCTTGGATGGGCCATGTTAGTAGAAAATGAAACAAAAGTTTCGAAATAATTGTTGTTGAAGTAGAAAAAAATTGAGTTCAGATCCAAGGTTTTAATGTCGAACCTGGATGGGCTAGATAAGTGGTCATTGGACCCAAATTTTTAGGTGGAAATTGTGTTAAGAGGAACCAATTTCGAACCTCAGAACATTCCTTAGTGCCAAGAAGTTACCTTGGTTGTGTTAAGAAGCTCAGGAGGAGTAGCAGTATCGTAAAACCATGAAAGAAGTGGTGTTGGACCATAGAGTAATGTGTGAACTGGTGAAGTAACGAATAAGTTTCAATTGTTTCTCTTCTTTGAGTTTTTGAGTGCAAGGAATGTAGATTGTCCACAAGGAGTGTGTTGACAGAGGTAAGTTAACCTCAGAGAAGTTCATGAGTGATATCGTTGAACCTTCATCAACAGAAGTGCAAGGACTGCACATGAAGAACTCTATGTTGAGTTCAGAGAGAGATAGAGTCACTGAGAACTCTATAGGGCTCTTCCAGGCGGGCATTGAGTGAGTGAAAGTGTGCACAGAGAGAAATCTTTGTCGAGTTCAGGGAGAATAGTATCAGAGGAAGATACTCACAATTTTTTTGAACACTCTGTAGAAAACGCTTAGCCAGGTGTGCTTTGAGCATAAGGTTGCTAGTAGGGCACGAAGTTTTCCTTTGAAAGGAAACAAAAGGGCCGAGACCCTTAGGAGACTGAGTAAATCAAAAATCTCAGAAGAGATAACACAAGGAGTGCATGGGATATGGACTCATTCTAAGTCCTAAAGCTCATAAGAGATAACGCTTACGTGAGCGAAGACGAGACTCGATAGATGGACTCGAAGGAGGATAAAAGGTCAAAGCCTTTGAATACTTAAAAAATATTCTAAGTCATAAGAGATATGAATTGTTGGAGGTAGATCTCGGTCGTCTGTTTAGAAGCATCATCAAGATCATGATATCGACGGTCACCTCGCATTGAGGGGATAGAAGGTGATCTATCTTTACGAAATCGAGGGTGGGCCGCAATCCAAACCATAGTTTTTTAGAAAGGACACATGTAGGCTCAAGGTGAATTGTGGGACGAAAAATAGTTTGGTCTCAAACCACCTTTGGGCATGCCCGCAATCGCATGTTTGCATGAGGTCACCACCCAAGGTCACCTCTAAGGAGGAGCTAAGGAAAAGGGGAGATTGGAATTGCTAAATTATCGAAGTCCCAATGTGATTGGGGACCGTCCATCGTCTGGAAGGACGCGTGGCGAAAATCCATCAGTTTCGAGTGAAGGTGCTCCGGGAGGAACGAGCGCACAAAAGTTTGAAACTTCTGAAACATGAAGAGCCAAAGTAAGCTTCAACTTCCCAATTCAAGCGAACACGCGGAAAAAATCCACACACTTCGAAGGAAGGAGAAAGTTGAGGTTTGAGAACTCCGAAGTAAAAATCAGTCGTCGGATACAAAGGACAGGTAGCATAAGTCTGTGGAATCCGGGTAAAGACCTGAAGTAGGTCCTGGACGTTGATCGCTAGGAAAAATACATTTCGATAGATCAGCGTCTCCGGGTGAATTCCACTGGGGTCTTAGTTGAGAATTGAGATTGTCAAACCATAAAGTTCTGAAGAGGATGAGAGCCACCAATATGAAGGTGGACATGCGACACCAGATCTAGAACTCTCGAGGAAAGCAGAAGGGAAAAATTATGAAGTCTCGAAGAAGATTTTGATCATTGATCAAGGAGGTAGATGAAGGACCATTGATCTGGTTGAGGAAACTAAAGTCCCAAAGTGGGAGCAGAGATGTTCATTAAGAGGACGCGTGGCAAACAATCTGCCATTTTAGAGAGATCACTCCAGAATAAATGAGAGTTTGAGAACTGAAACTTCCAAAGGCCAGATTCGCGGAGGAAATCGTGGTCGCACATATGTAGTGATAGGTGTCAGTAGATCTTTCACTTAGAAAGATAGCTACTGAGGAGGAAGCGAGAGCTGAGATTTGAAACTCCTGAAGACCGAAAATATGGATCCAATCATATCCATTGGTTTGGAAGAGAGTTACGTGCCGACAAATCATGGAGGTTTGGGAAGGCACATGAAAGATAGGAAAGGAGGATAGATAGAATTCGTTGATCACGAATCATCACCGAAAGAGAGAGATCGATGAACGAGCTGAATTTCAGGGCCAAAAATTGCTCAGATGTTAAAAATATGAGAGCGGGCCACATTTTTTACCATGATTTTAACAAAGTGATGCGTGGCAGCTGGAGGTGAATTGCGGGGAGAAAAGAGGGTTGGTCTAAAATCGATCTTTCCCACGCCCACAATCGCATTTTGTTTTCCGTAAGGTCACAACCTAAGGCCATATTAAGTAAGGAGATAATGAAAAAGGAGCTAGCACTTGAAACTTGACATTTCATAAGTGCGCAGACAGAGGTCGCGGGTATCACAGGACTTGTGCCTTAGGAAAAAAGGGGGTTGGTGTATAATTGTTTTGGTTTCAATAAGAAGCCCTAAGGGTTGATCCGACTCAGAAGGAAGAAATATCCTAGACCGGGAGGTCATGCAACCTCGAGGAGAGCAGGGTGGGGGGGTCTGCATCAATATGGATGTGTAATTTTTCATATGTACATGCTTGGTTATGCATATGACATGCTAGTGAACTTAGAATAGTCTGTTATTATGAAATAATGTTTGAGTATGACTAAAGGATGGATTACGTATTCAGGAAAAATTGTATAGCAGGGTTAGATATGTGGATGTTGTTGTTGCTTATAATTTCCATCGAGGTGAAGACCCATGAGAATGGTAGGAATGGTGATCGAAATGATGAAGGGAGAATCTGTGAGCTTCTACAAATATCAGTTGGTCATACCACAAGTAGGCTGGTAACAACCAGGCAGGTATGCATTTAGTTTCTGTTGATGCGTACATGTTGAAGGGGATCGAGGTAAGGATTCCCTCAGTTATTTTTTAGTATTTAAATTGATATGTAATGACCGAAGGCCTGGAGTGTGTAAGTGTTGTTGTTGCTAGAATGCACTTAGATAAAATGTCAGTTGTATATTATGTTATGATTGGTTATGGGATCATAACCAGGATAATTCAGGAGACATACTCCTTATATAAAAATGAATACCCATAGAGCCATGAGTGACAACCCAAGAAGTTGGAGGTATCACTTGAATCTATGATGGTAAGGTAAAAGAAGTTTAATCCTGAAGAGTAACTAGATGTTGAAGAATCCAAAGTCTATAAAACATCTTGGTGTGGAATTTGATTCATCCAAGTATGAGATTGGGTTAGTTGGACCCAGGAAATTAACGAAAGTTGAAGGTTAATATCAACTTAGTTTGGGACTATAAATACAAAGGAAACCAAGAGTGATTTGGATAAAAAGTGCCCAGGAAAAAAATAGTCATGTATAGTGACTACAATGAGATCACAAGAAGATTCATAAATTCAATAAGAATTGAATAATTTTGGGATCAACAAGAAAAAGTTTTATAGGGAGAAAGAAGTTGCTGTAATTTTTGTGGAAACAAGTATGTTATGGCTTGTTGGGTCAGCTAGAGGGAAGAATTATTACATGTTTGCAAGTGTTGTTGGTGACGTTGTTTCATAAGGAGTGAAGCAACATAGAGTTGAAGTGTTGGTTATAAGTTTGATAAAAGAAGCATGAAATCTTCTACTACTATCAGACTTTCAGGTAGTATAAAATTTATTAATGGCAGTCATGCAGGTATGAATTTGTATTACTCTTTTTGCATAATTGTTGAAAGGAAATTTAGGTAAGAATTTCCTCAACCATAGTTATTTTATAAAATCAAATGATTATATTATTGAATGCATACCACTCGATGTGGTAAATACTGGAGGCCTCTATTAATTCAAATCTTTTTAGCTTCTAAATACACACACTAACATAGTAGAATGCCATGTTAATTTGGTTATGGGGTAATAACCAAAGAATTAAAAGTTAAGAACTTGTTATAGGAAGGAATGTCAGTAAGCTAGTCATGTATGAGACCGGGACATGATTGGATATGGAAAGGTTATGATCCACAGGTACTAAAAGCTTCCTACCTTTAAATAAAATTGGGACTGCAACATTTTTTCTAACACTAATGAACACCGTAGAATTATATTCTTGGTGTAGTGTTTGGGTCAAAAAGGAAGGCATCCAATTAATTGGGAATATAATAGGAAGTGTGTGGAGAATGTGTCAACACATTGGCCAGAATTCCAACTCATGGATGGTGAGATACATGACTGATATAAAAAGAATTATGTAAATCAATACAAGGGTGCACTGAATAAATAGGCATTGAGAGTTGTACTAATGTCTAGTAAGGGGCAGAGTTGCACTCATACATGATGGAATTGTATACTTAAATTCGCTTTGCTGAATGCATTTTGTGAGTGCATGTATATATGTTTTTGGCATGGAAATAATTATACTAATGGCTGAAATGTTGCTAACTCATGAAGTTGATAACATTTTAGGAATTATTAAACATTGCTATAGGAAAGTTGCAAGGCAGGTAGTCACGGGAATGGAGACTACAGAAAATTGTATGTTTAGAAAATTGAAATAACAAACTTACTATTATTAATTATGAACATGCATATGCATAGAATGATGAGTCATTCTATTTCGTTAAGTTGTTTGGTAATTGTGATTGAATTGCTAGGTGCAGTCAATTCTAAGATCATTGCATAAGGTGTTGTACATGTTGAATTATGATGTACATAAAATACTAACAATTTGTTGGCAGTATGCAAGATGAAGTCTTGCAAGAAATTGGTATGCATTTTGGTGCTTGTGGAAAATCACAAGGATGGCTGCATTCATAATATGGCAACAATCAAGATGAATCATGAAATAAAATTTCATGTTTTGGGGATAAAATTTGAATTCCCCTTCGAACTAATTGGAGTTCCTAAATGAATTCTTTTATGTTTTCTCATGATAACTGCATGTGGATGATGCAGATGAGATGATGTTGATTAAAGTTAGAATGTTGACTACAAAGAGTAGCTCAGGGAAGATGTTGATTGGAAATCTCTGAGGGCAGTTGGAACTCCGAGAACTACGGTGCTCTGAGACTTCCTTAGCTGGCCTATTGTTGAAGCCCAAGTAAAGGGAGGTGTAGAAACTGATGGACTGTGTGACAATGAAGGTGTACACTCTTGGGGTGGGACAGGCACGTGGGGAATAAGATACCGTTGGTTGGAGTTCTATTGAAGTTTGAATGGTTGGATTGTTGTTGAGGTTTGGTACCTTGGCCTAGACCATGTGGATATGGATTGTGGACCGTTCATATCTTGGGAAGCCATTGCCCTGATGGAGTCATAACCCTTCTCAGGGGTGGAAGGTCTTCTCAAATCAAAAGATAAGTACAATTCTCTAACTATTGTATGTTTTGTATGTTGGATATAGATTATAATGTTATTAGAATTGTCTGTATATACATATATATACATTGCATATATGCTTTCATTACCTGCATCCATGACTGTACATAATCTATTTCATATTTCATTTCTTAAATAATATATACCTGATGCTAATCATGTAATCGATTGGAATGTGATTCAGGTGGAGCAAGAAGGCATGTTGAAAGTGCATCCAGTCTGCATATTTGACCAGGAAAGCAAAGCATCTCTGGAATTGATCCATAGGGATTGTAAAGGTCCAGTGGACCTGGTACAATCCCAAGGATGTGACATGGAAGCATGAAGATGCTATGCGGGAAGAATACCCACATCGTTTTGAAGATTTTGGAAATCTTGTTGATGTTGTGTAAAGAGTTGCACTAAGGACAGTGCAAAAATAAGGGGAGGGGATTGTAATCTCCCCAAGGACGAGCCCTAGTGATATTATGAATTGTAATCATGTTTATAGGCTGGTGAGCCAGATGTTGATAAGTTGGTGGGCCTATGTGTTTACTAGGCTGGAGAGCCTAGGTGTTAAAGGCCAGGAGCCTGATTTTGTATATGTAATTATGTAGATCATTAATAAAATATAAACATCGTTGCATGCATACTAACCATGAAGAAAGAGTGATGGGGGACTAAGATTCCACAAGGTTGGGTAAGGGAGGAAGCTAAGTGTGTGGGACTAGGGGCTAAGCTAGGGGGCTTACCTCTAAAGGGGATACTAATTTATTATTATTTCCTGAAGGCAAAGGTAGACATGTCGAGTGTTTTCCTAAGTTCCTGTAAAGGGAACGTGTGCTAAGTGGAACTCATGCGGCTCCAGGAAGACAAGTGTCAACCTAGGCACATACAATTATAGCTAGGAAATCCAATGTTGTTGGGGTCGCTTCCCATTCTGTCATCCTCTGCCTGAGTTCATTGGGATCTAGGGTGTTTGAACCCATTTTTCATCTATGTCTGCATCTAAATTATGTTCCTGGTCACGCACCTTGAAAACCAATGGGAAAAAACCATGGACTGATCCTTCGTCTAACCTGATCGACCTCTACATAGTCACACATCTTGAAACTAGGACTCTGTGAGTCGGTCTATGTCTTCTGAGGAATCCAACACGTAAGTAATTTCCTTAGTTGTGTTGTTTTTTCAGTTTGGGTTGTTGCCTCCTGTAGTGACATGCCCATCTGTTGTTACCACTGTCATCCATGTGAGAATGAGTGTTGAACCATTGATGTTGTCCTCACCTAGCTTGATCTAAGTCGAGGAGTGTGCTGAAGAAGTGGGTTGTCAGACCCATGGTAGAAGAGATAGGTTGTCAAGCCTGTAAGCAGCTCTCTCCAGGTGAGAGAGTTTGTTGGGAAGTGGTTTTCTCCTATAGAGAGTCCAGCACCAGCTACAGAGCTCTAAGAATTCCTAATCCAGCCTATTACTAAGACCCAGAGAGGGAGGTGACGCACTGATGGATTGTTCTTGTGAAGGTGTATACTCTTAGGTGGAACAGGCATGTGAGGAATGAGAGTCCGTGAGTAGTGGGCATAAGAAGGCTCCTGAAGAGAATCATTTCGGTTGCTTTGTGTAGTCTCCTCTAACCTTATTCTAGTCTAGGATTCCCTTACCCTAGGTGGAGATTAGTCCCATCTCGGGGGTGACCCACTGTTGAGCATGATGAGTAGCGTGGTTTATGGTTGGGAGGTTCGTGGAAGGTCTACACATAGTTGGTGGTCTTCTAATAAAAGATAAGTACCACTTTTATGTTTATTTACAAGCTGTGTAATGGAACATGTGTTGTAATTGATGAGGATTGCCTGTATATGTTGTATATGCTACATGCGTAGGCTTACTATTATTTCTGAATTATTATGTTATATATATGTAGAATAGTCATTCTATGTTTATATAGATGTGTATATTTTTCCGCAAGTATCTCTATGTGGCATAGCCCAGTAGTTTAAGGCTAAAGTTGTCACAGATCAGAATAGAGTAGTAGAGCTGCAGCAGTAATGGCATTGCCCAGCCTGTTGGTGGTTGGGGATATTACAATTTATCTATATATCTACTGCTTGGATCAGCCCCGACCTATTGGTGGTTGGGGATGTTACAATTTATTTATCGATCTACTGCTTGGATCAGCCCCGATATCTAAGGCACACTATAGGATGAGTTTACCTGAATTAATAGAGTGTAAAATTCATCTACAAGAACTGTTGGACAAGGAATACATCAGACCAAGTGTCTCTCCTTGGGGAGCACCAGTACTTTTTGTTAAAAAGAAAGATGGGAATTTAATATTATCTATTGATTATCGACAATTAAACAAGATGACGATTAAGAATAAGTATCCTCTACCCATAATTAATGACCTGTTTGACCAAGTGGGAGGAGAAAATATTTTCTCTAAGTTATATTTAAGGTTTGGTTATCACCAAGTCAGAATAAAGGATGAAGATATAAATAAAAAAAAATTTAGAACGATATACAGACACTATGAGTTTGTTGTAATTCTGTTTGGTCTTACTAATGCACCAACAACATTTATGTGTTTGATGAATAGCATATTCATTCAATATTTGGATAAAAAAAAATTGGTATTTATTGATGACATTTTAGTTTATTCAAAAACAGAAGTAGAACATGAAGAACATATGAAAATAGTATTGCAGACCTTAAGGAAACACAATTTATATGCAAACTTTGACAAATGTGACTTCTACCAAAGGAGAATATAGTACCTGGGACATGTGATATTTGAAGAAGGTATTGCAGTTGACCCAGAGAAGATAAGATTCATTATGGAATGACCTATCCCTAAGGATGTCGCAGACATCAGGTCATTTATGGGAATTACCTGTTACTACCACAGATTTATCGAAGGGTTCTCTAAGATTGCATATCCAATCACATCACTACAGAAAAAGGGAACAAGGTTTACTTGGTCACAGAAATGTGAGGACAACTTTAATAAACTAAAAGAGTTATTGACTACATCACCTATTTTAAGAAAAACTATTGACTACATCACCTATTTTAAGGGTAGAAAACCCTCATAAAGACTTTACAGTTTGCGTGGATGCAAGAAAAGAAGGCTTGGGAGGTTTCCTAACTCAATAGGGGCACGTTATCTATTATGAATCACGTAAACTAAAAGAACATGAACGAAACTATGTCACACATGACTTGGAATTAGTAGTCATAATTCATGCCCTCAAAATGTGGCGACATTATTCAATGGGGAGGAAATTTATGTTGCTAACCAATAACAGTGGTGTGAAATTCTTATTTAGTCAACCAGATCTTAACACAAGGCAAGCAAGGTGGATGGCCTTCTTAAGTGAATTTGATTTCGAAGTAAGACACATCAAAGGAAAAGAAAGCAAAGTTGCAAATTCCCTAAGTCGAAGGACTAATGGACTTTTTGAGATAAGTATTAGCAAAGCAGAAAATGACATTGCACAAAGAATTAAATCTGCAAGTTGTAATGATGAAAAATACATCAAAACAATAGCAGATTTACAAGGAAATGTAGAAAAATTGGACAAAACAGATCTGAGTTTGGATAAAAATGGACTACTAAGGTTCAAAAACAGGTTGTAGATACCTGATTATGCTGATTTAAAGTCAACAATTCTATATGAATTGCACAAGAATCCATATTATGTTCATCCAGGATACCATAAAATGGTAACCGCTTTAAGAAAGTTGTTTTATTGGACTAACATGAAAGGTGAAACAGTTGAATACTTATGTAAGTGCCTAGATTGTCAATAGGTGAAGGCTGAACATCAACATCCAGTAGACCCGCTACAACCTTTGCCTATACCAAAATGGAAGTGGGAGATTATCTCACTAGACTTCATCATAGGTTTTCCTAAAACTCAAAAGCAAAATGACTCGATTATGGTAGTGATTGATAAACTTAGCAAGCATTCACATTTTGCACCTGAAATGTACTTATAAAGCAATTAATATCACTGAAATATTTATGAAGGAAATATTTAGATTGCATGGAATTCCAAAAATGGTGATTTCGAATAGAGATTTCAACTTTACGTCAACGTTTTGTAAAGAATTGTTTATAGGATTGGACACTAACCTGAATTTGAGCACAAGCTACCATCCACGAATGGATGGGCAAACCGAATGAACAAATTAGATTGTGGAAGACATGTTACGAATGTACATAAGAACAAAACCAACCAAGTGAGAGGAATACATGCACTTACTGGAATTTGTGTACAATAATGACTACCAGATGTCAGCTAAGATGAGTCCCTTCGAAGTATTGTACAACATAAAATGTACAACTCCGATTAGCTAGGATAACCCAGTTGACAGACCTATGATAGGATCAAAAATGCTCCAAGAAATGGAGAAAATGGTAATAAAGGTATATCATAATTTAAAGGAGGCACAAGACAGACAAAAAGCTATGCATATATAAAAAGGAGACACCAGGAATTTCAAGTTGGGGACCATGTATACTTGAAAGTCAAAGCAAGGAGAAGCTCTCTAAAGCTAGGAGACTGTTCAAAGTTGGCACCCAGGTTTTTTGGCCCCTTCGAGATCTTATCTCGAATTGGACCCGTGGCATATCAACTTACACTTCCTGGAAATTTAAAAGTTCATAATGTTTTTCATGTTTCATTATTGAAAAAGTATATTCATGATCCTACTCACATCATTGATTGGAACTTGGTGTAGGTGGAACCAGAAGGAAAGTTCCAAGTGAAACCTCTACGCATTCTGGACAGGAAAGAAACATTACTACAAAACAGATCCATCGCCCAAATAAAAGTGCAATGGAAGCACTTTAGTCCCGAGGATGCCACTTGGGAATTGGAGGAAGATTTATAGAAATCTCATCTGATGCAGGAGCATCGCCAGTACATCAAGCGAGCCAGCGTGGAAGTGGAGGACAGCTAGACAAGCCAGCACAAATTTTTGAAAATGCTTTGGAATTTTTGCGCGATCTTAAATGACTCATTTAAGAGATGGCGCACTTGTATATTGTAATGGACCTTGAGTGGATAGATCTTGTCCTTTAGTAGATAGACGGCATTTAAAATAGTTAATGCAGGTAGATAGGAATTTAATTATAGATTTGATAGCTTTAGAGCGCAAGAGGGAAACGGGATATAGACACCCTCATTGTACATTGTAACATTATTCTAGAGAATCCAGGAAGAGCAGAAGAGCATGCAGAGAATTGTATGAAGAACACCCATGTACAAACATTTGAATTAATAGAAAAAAGCTTTGATTCAAATTCATGGTTTGTGTTGTTTCTCTGTGTATTGATGTTGTGCTCATGAATGTTTGCTTCCTGACATACATTTGCTTTTATATGCTATGTATGTGATTTCATGGTGGAATTGAGGTCTGGAAGGAAGAGTGAATGAGTTTCAATTGTTTCTCTAATTGAGCCAGAGGATTCCTGCAAGGAGTGCAGTCAAATTGTCCGCAAGGGGTGCGTTGATAGAAGGGTTCAATTAGAGATAGCTTTTGTTCTCATTTCCTCGAAGGTGAAGTTGGGCTTAGGAGCCATGCAAGGAGTGCGCAGGCTGGTTAAAAATCTCAGGGTTGCGAACCTGAGAAAACCTTGAAAGACTGTTGTTGCAGGAGTGAAAAGAGTCTAGAGACTTCAACACTTAGACGTCGTTGAAGGTTTGCCGCGAGGAGTGCGTGCAAGAGATTTTTTCTGAAGGACTTGAGAGTCATGAACAAGATCAGGAGGTATATCACCTTGAGTAATTTCCAGGGAAAGCACAGGGATTTGGTGCCTTGAAAGCTTGCAAGAAGCGTCGTAGGCGTGCGAGCAGGCAAACGAGTCTCGTGGAGGGACACTTCTTCATTTCGTGAGTTGCATAAGGAAGAATGGACGGTCAAAATCCTCTGAGGAGATTTCGCGAAGTCTTGAGGATCGTTAGATCTTGCGGAGGTGCAAGGAGATTATGGCAAGAGGTCTAAAGGGTTAAAGCTCAGGAGGAGAGTAACCGTTGATCCAGACCACAGGAGCCGTCGGATTTTCACGTGATATCGTGTATCGGGGATTCGTGAGAAGAAGTTGCAAAGGATTTTATCAGGAATTGTGATATCGCGATCCGCGATATCCCGACGAGTCCATAACCGTTCATTGTTGAGGACACATGTCAGGAGATCCAAGGAAGTTGAGGTTCGGAGAATCGGGGTTTTCGAGAACAGAGAAATCTTGTAGCTCGGAATCGCGAAACGCGATATTCTGACGGGAGAGTTGTGTGGGCCACAACAGGAGCTAGTGGAGGATAGGTGGCATAGTATCGGGGATCGAGGAAAGGCAAGTCCCGAATCCATTGGCATCCAAATTCATGATCCCACGAATTTTGAAATCCCGATAGAAGTGACGGGAGGTGGAAAAGGTTCATCCGCATGTGTGCATTGGAGTTTCGCCATGTCAGTTATTGGGAGTCGGTAAATCATAGTGCTTGATATCGCGAGGGGTGAAACCGCGACAAGAGAAGTCCCGATAGAGACAGAATGAGGTTAGCGTTGACTGAGGCATCGGGTCTTAGGAACTCGAGGTCCCAATGATCGATAGTGAACTTGCGAAGCCGCGAGTTTCGATCCTCCGATAAGTAAAGAAAGGAGGGATCACGAAGGAGAGAATCTGTGGGTGTAGATTTCCCGATAGGGAAATAGAAGAAACTTGGAGTTCTTCGGGTCGAGAAGAAGAAGATCCTATGAGCGGACGTGCCCTGGGTGGCGCGACTGCGTCAAGTGGTATCAGAGCAGGAATATTTCTTTGCTTTCCGTAGCAGAGAAGGAGAAGTCACCATGCCACCGAGAAGAGAAAGACAGTCACCTGATCCAGAGGATAGGGAGGTGAGAAGAAGAGGCAGGCAAGTAGCAAATCCAGAGATGGAAAGGAAAATGCATGATCTCCGAGAAAGACTTGAAGATATGGAGACAACGCAAAGACGCACAGCCAGTGCAGGGGATCTGAGTGATTCCGAGAGTGAGATCGAGGCTGAACGAGAGGAGGAAGTTGCAGCCGAAGATGAATCAACTGAGCGGTTGATCAAAGCCATTTCCAAGATGGGTGCGAAGGCAAAAATGGACATTCCAGTTTATGAGGGAAACTTAGATGCAGACGAGCTTCTAGACTGGATTAGAGCTCTTGACACCTATTTCGATTATGAAGATATCGAAGAATATAAGAAAGTCAGACATGTTGTCACGCGCTTGAAGGGACATGCAACATTGTGGTGGGATGAGATACAAGCTGATAGACGCTACAAAGGTAAGCAAAATATCAAGAGCTGGGACAGGATGATCGCAAATATGAAGGCGAAATTCATCCCTAGGGATTATCAAATCACTTTGTTCAGGAGGATGCAGAACCTGAGATAGAAGCTGATGACAGTGAAAGAATACACTGAGGAATTCTATCGACTGAACATCAGAGCAGGTCATCGGGAGAGCGATGATGAGAAGGTGGCTAGATATCTGAATGGTTTGAGATATGACATTCAGGATGACTTAAGAATGGTTACCATTAGGAAGGTGGAGGATGTGTATCAGATGACTCTGAAAGCTGAGGAGAAGTTGAGCCATAAGCAAGGTCAGAGGGGCCGAGGCAGGAGTCAGCCCAGAGGCAAGAAAATTGCCCAGGAGAAATACCAGAAGCCCAAGGAGGAATGGAAGAAACCTCAGGGTAAAGTTGAAAGAGGTGGAACCTCATGGCGAGGGCAACAATATGTTGAGCAAAGAGGGCAACATAATGAGCAGAGAGGAGATTATGCTGACAACAACACTTTTCCTCGTACTAGAGGTCGAGCCAGAGGAAGAGGTGGAGTAATTACATGCTTCACATGTGGAAAGAATGGGCACAAGTCTTATGAGTGTCCAGAGAAAAAGAAGGACATTGGAGAAGCTCACATCACTGAAGCGCAGAGGTGGGATGTTAAGGAAGAAGACGCCGAAGGCAGAAGATCGCTTATGATGCGAAAAGCTCTTTTGACACCTGAGAAGGAGTTGGAGAGTTTAGTCCAGAGGAGCAGATTATTCCGGACTGCTTGCAAGACCAAAGATAGGGTGTGCAAGGTTATTGTAGGCAGTGGAAGCACGGATAATATCGTTTCAACTGAGATGGTAGAGAAGCTAGAGCTGGAGACGACCGATCATCCAAGCCCATACAAAGTTTCATGGCTACAAAAGGGACACTAGGTAACTGTTACTAAACAATGCTTGGTTGAATTTAAGATAGGGGGATATAATGATAAAATCTTATGTGATGTTATTCCCATGGATGTATGTCATTTATTGCTGGGTAGACCATGGAAATATGACAGAAATGTGGTTCATGATGGGAGAATGAACACATATACTTTAGAGAAAAATGGGAGAACCCATATGTTGCTTCTGATAAAGGATAAGGAGGTGAAGCCGGAGGTAAGCAATACAATACTTCTCATGAGTGGGAAGGAACTTCTTACAGAGATTAAGAAGAAAGAAGATCCACAATTCTTTGTGGTCAGGAAACCGAGGATTGTTCTGACTAGCACAAGAGTGGATGATTTACCAGATGAAATTCATGAACTACTGGAAGAGTTCGCTAACATCATAGTGGACAAATTACCTCGTTCGTTGCCACCAATGAGGAGTGTGAGTCATCATATAGACCTCATACCAGGAGCCAGTTTGCCAAACAAAGCCGCGTATAGATTGATGCCACAAGAAAATGAGGAGGTTAAGAGGCAAGTCCAAGACTTGTTGGACAAAGGGTTAGTCAAAGAAAGCTTGAGTCCATGTGTTGTTCCAACAGTACTCAGTCCGAAGAAAGACGGAGGCTAGAGGATGTGTACCGACTCGAGGGCGGTAAACAAGATAGCCATCAGGTACAGGTTTCCATTGCCGAGGATCGATGATTTGATGGATTTCCTGAGTGGAGCAAGGTACTTTTCAAAGATTGATTTGAAAAGCGGATACCACCAGATTTGCATGAGGGAAGGCGATGAGTGGAAGACGACCTTCAAAACCAACGAAGGTTTGTATGAATGGCTAGTCATGTCGTTTGGCTTGAAAAATGCACCGAGTACCTTTATGAGGTTAATGAATCAAGTCCTGAGGGAATTCATCGGGAAATTTGTCATTGTTTATTTGGATGACATACTGATTTACAGTAAATCAGAGGCTGAGCACCTGAAGCATTTAGCCATTGTAATGAAGAAACTACAGCAGGAGAAGCTGTTGATTAATATGAAGAAGTCCTCATTTATGAAGACAAAGCTCATTTACTTGGGTTTTTTTATTTCGGCTAATGAATTGAGGATGGACCCGGATAAAGTGGAGGTAATTAAGAATTGGCCATCACCGAGAAATGTATTCGAGGTGAGAATTTTTCATGGTTTGGCTAGTTTCTACCGGAAGTTCATTAGGAATTTTAGTGGGATTAGTGCAGCGATGATGGATACAGTGAACAAGCGGCATAAGTATTTTCACTGGACATCAGAGGCTGAGAAGAACTTCAATCTTTTGAAGCGGAAGATCACAGAACAACCGGTTCTGGTGTTGTCGGATTTCCTAAAGATGTTTCAAGTGAAATGTGATGCAAGTGGGTTTGCCATAGGAGCGGTCTTGAGTCAGGAAGACAGACCGATTGCAAATTTCAGTGAGAAGCTCGATGAGGCAAAGGTGAAATACTCCATGTATGATAAATAATTTTATGCTATCATACAGGCACTGAAGAAGTGGAGGCATTACTTGATCCCAAAAGAATTTGTATTGTACAATGATAATCATGCACTGCAGTTTGTGACTCAACAGGAGAAGTTGAATCAGAAACATGCCAAATGGGTAGAGTATATGCAGAATTTCACATTTGTGATTAAGCACATTTCGGGTACTGCTAACAAAGTGGTTGATGCATTGAGCAGGAAGTGTTTGTTGTTGCAGGAGTTCTGAGTCAAAACATTGGGTTTTGAGGATCTCAAGAACATGTACGCAGATGATCAAGATTTCAGGGAAGTGTATGAAGCAACTGAGAATCCAGTTCTCAGAGACAGAAGCCCGTGGATGGACTATATGATCTAGGAAGGATTGTTGTTCCGAGGCAATCAACTGTGTATTTCGAAATGCTCCATGAGGGAGAACTTATTGAAGGAGAAACACAGTGGTGGATTAGCAGGACATTTTGGTCATGATAAGACATTCGCGAAGCTGAATGAATCATATTTTTGGCCGGGAATGAGATAAGAGGTCAAGAAATTTGTGGACAGATGCAGAATTTGCCAGCATTCCAAAGGGAGGAAACAGAATGCAGGTTTTTATCAGCCATTACCCATACCAGAGAAGCCATGGGAGGCGATAAGCATGGATTTTGTATTAGGGTTTCCGAGAACACAAAGAGGTGTTGATTCAATCTTTGTGGTAGTGGATAGGTTTTCTAAAATGGCACACTTCATCCCATGCCAGAAAACCAGTGATGCGACTCACATCACAAATCTGTTTTTCAAAGAGGTCATTCGACTTCATGGATTGCCGAAAAACATTGTTTCGGACAGAGACACAAAATTCATAGGGCATTTTTGGACGACCTTATGGAAGAAGCTGGGAACTAACCTGGAGTTTAGTTTTGCTTATCATCCTCAGACGGATGGAGAAACAGAAGTCTGGGAGATTTACTGAGAAGCTTGGTGACAGACCACCACAGCAGTTGTGACCACATATTGCCACAGGCAGAGTTTGCATACAATGATTCAGTGAACAGAAGCACAGGCCAAAGTCCATTTCAGGTTGTTTATGGGATGCAACCGAGAGGAGTTTCTGAGTTGAGGGATTCAGAACCGACTGCTACTAGCAGCGCTAGTGCAGAGGAATTTGCTGAGGCGATGAAGGAAATTCACAGCAGGGTGAAAGAGCAGTTGTTGAAAGAAAATCAAGAGTATAAGCGCAGAGCAGATCAGCATCAGAGACAACTTTAGTTTGAAGTTGGTGATCTAGTTTTGGCACATTTGAGGAAGGAAAGGTTCCCAAGGGGAACATATAACAAATTGAAAATGAAGAAAATCAGGCCATGTAAGGTCTTGAGAAAATTCAGAGAAAATGCTTATGAGATTGAGTTACCGGATGGAATTGGAATATCTCCGATATTCAATATTGTAGATTTATACCCATACAGAGAAGGAGAAATAGAGACTGGAGTTGAGGAACTAGTGATCCAGTGGATGAAACAGATGCCAGTTGCAGAGAGGCCACAGATGGAGTGCATACTGGACAAGAGAGTGGGTAAGAAGACCAGGAGGAAAGAATACTTCGAGTATCTGGTGAAATGGAAAGGCCATCCAGTTGAAGATGCCAGCTGGGAGAATGAAGTGGAGATACATAAGCATGGACGAACCGTGCAGGAGCTCATGGACAGGAGCTCATGAAAATTTTCAAGCTGAGGAGTATGATGCAGGAGCATCACCAGTACATCAAGCGAGCCAGCGCGGAAGCGGAGGACAGCTGGACAAGCCATCACAAATTTTTGAAAATGCTTTGGAATTGTTGCGCGATCTTAAATGACTCATTTAAGAGATGGTGCACTTGTATATTGTAATGGACCTTGAGTGGATAGATCTTGTCCT
Source organism: Picea glauca (assembly GCA_000966675.3). NCBI lineage: Eukaryota > Viridiplantae > Streptophyta > Pinopsida > Pinales > Pinaceae > Picea > Picea glauca. The sequence continues at coordinate 1,164,472 of JZKD02S2334070.1, forward strand.
TTAGTAGATAGACGACATTTGAAATAGTTAATGCAGGTAGATAGGAATTTAATTATAGATTTGATAGCTTTAGAGCGCAAGAGGGAAACGGGATATAGACACCCTCATTGTACATTGTAACATTATTCTAGAGAATCCAGGAAGAGTAGAAGAGCATGCAGAGAATTGTATGAAGAACACCCATGTACATACATTTGAATTAATTGAAGAAAGCTTTGATTCAAATTCATGGTTTGTGTTGTTTCTCTGTGTATTGATGTTGTGCTCATGAATGTTTTCTTCCTGTCATACATTTTCTTTTATATGCCGTGTATGTGATTTCATGGTGGAATTGAGGTCTGGAAGGAAGAGTGAATGAGTTTCAATTGTTTCTCTAATTGAGCCAGAGGATTCCTGCAAGGAGTGCAGTCGAATTGTCTGCAAGGGGTGTGTTGACAGAAGGGTTCAATTAGAGATAGATTTTGTTCTCATTTCCTCGAAGGTGAAGTTGGGCTCAGGAGCCGTGCAAGGAGTGCACAGGATGGTTAAAAATCTCAGGGTTGTGAACCTGAGAAAACCTTGAAAGACTGTTGTTGCAAGAGTGTGCAGAGTCGAGAGACTTCAACACTTAGATGTTGTTGAAGGTTTGCCGCGAGGAGTGCGTGCAAGAGATTTTTTCTGAGGGACTTGAGAGTCGTGAACAAGCTCAGGAGGTATATCACCATGAGTAATTTCCAGGGAAATCACAGGGAGTTGGTGCCTTGAAATCTTGCAAGAAGCGTCGCAGGCGTGTGAGCAGGCGAACGAGTCTCGTGGAGGGACACTTCTTCATTTCGTGAGTTTCATAAGGAAGAATGGACGGTTGAAATCCTCTGAGGAGACTTCGTGAAGTCCCGAGGACCGTTAGATCTTGCGGAGGTGCAAGGAGATTACAGCGAGAGTTCTGAAGGGTTAAAGCTCAGGAGGAGCTTAACCGTTGATCCAGACCATAGGAGTCGTCAGATTTTCACGTGATATCATGTATCGGGGATTCGTGAGAAGAAGTTGCAAAGGATTTTATCAGGAATTGCGATATCGCGATCTACGATATCCCGACGAGTCTAGAATCGTTCATTGTTGAGGACGCCTGTCAGGAGATCCAAGGAAGTCGAGGTTCGGAGAATCAGGGTTTTCGAGAACAGAGAAATCTTGTAGCTCAGAATCGCGAAACGCGATATTTCGACGGGAGAGTTGTGTGGGCCACAGCAGGAGCTAGTGGAGGATAGGTGGCATAGTATCAGGGATCGGGGAAAGGCAAGTCCCAAATCCAGTGGCAACCGCATTTGCAATCCCGCGAATTCTGAAATCCGGATAGAAGTGACGGGAGGTGGAAAAGGTTCATCCGCACATGTGCATCAGAGTTTCGCCACATCGGGTATCGGGAGTCGGTAAATCATAGTGCTTGATATCGCGAGGGGCGAAACTGCGACAAGAGAAGTCCCGATAGAGACGGAACGAGGTCAGCGTTGTCTAAGGCATCGGGTCTTGGGAACTCATGGTCCCAGTGATCGATAATGAACTTGCGAAGCCGTGAGGTTCGATCCTCTGATAATTAAATAAAGGAGGGATCGCGAAGGAGAGAATATATGGGTGTAGATTTCCCGATAGGGAAATAGAAGAAACTTGGAGTTCTTCGGGCCGAGAAGAAGAAGATCCTGTGAGCGGACGTGCCCTGGGTGGCGCGACTGCATCATCATCCAACCTTATTCAGAGAGAGGAATGAACATTCATGACAATGTTTTACTTAAGGGGGAGAGGATGTAATATCCCCAAAAAATAATTAATTATTAATGTCTATGTGTACTTAGGAATAAATTTCTGTTTTTGGCAAATTTGAATTTGGAAATTATTTTCCATTTATGGAAAATCCAAATTTGGAATTTGATTTTTGTAATTAATTATTTATGAATGTTGGGAAAGGATTTGATTTTCCCAACTAACATTTTGATTGTGACACGTGTAAAAGACAAATATTTTTATATATTAAATGATGGAAGACAAATGGAACAGCCAGGTTGAAAACAACTGACCATGACTCCATGAGTGGGGAACATATTTGAGTTTCCTCGGGGCTTCTTTTTACAAGTGGAAAATGAGAAATTTGACAATTAGCAGCCCTTGAAAATTAGGGATTTGTAAAGATGTGAAAAATCCCGAGGGAAGGAAAGACCTAGGCACAAGATGCACATAAATAAAACATATGGAGGAGGGAGGACATTGCTTAGAATGTTGGAGAAAGAGTAATACTTGTTGTTATGAACATTGTTTAGTGTGAGGCAAGGGAATTTATGATCTGTAAAAGAGGACTGTAGCACAGGAGGATCATTTCAATTCTCCCTTATGGACTCATGGTCAGGCTAGGGGGTGAATGGAGCAAGTAACATGGTTGTTATGTTCTACGGTTAGGTGGAAGGTGGTTGTTCCATTTGTGTCCCAACATCAATTTCAGATAAGCACCTTTACTTGTATTATGGTTAATATTTTTTTGATTACAAATTGTTAGAAGTGTGATGAGATTATGTGATGTTAGTGCATATATAAATGATTGATTGAATGTATAATATTATGTTGATTACCATTGCTATAAGAATGATGAAATCATGTGATGTTAGTATATACAGAAATGCTTGACTGAATATATATACCTAGATACTCATACAATAGAAACGTTTGAGCTATTGTATACTTCTAGTTCTATTTAAATGTGGTTATACATTCTATTCATGACTGTGTAGTCATACCTATAGATCTACGTAAAGAAATTGATAGAAATGGTTAGAAGTTCTCTCTCTCTCTCTCTCTCTCTCTCTCTATATATATATATATA
>JZKD02S2334071.1:13975-41363 GCA_000966675.3 Picea glauca
AACATTGGACAAGTTATGAGTCTGAAGAATGAGCTCCGTGACATGAAGATGAATGATGATGACAACATAACATCATACTTTGTAAGGATCTCCTAGTTAAGAGATCAACTACAAGATATTGAAGAGATCACTTCAGAGAAGAAATTGGCAAACATAGTACTCAATGGCCTTCCCAAAACATGGGATGCATTTGTCACAAGCATGAACACAAGGAAGGAGTATCCGAGATTTGAAGAACTTTGGACTTGCTGTGCTCAAGAAGAATCAAGAATCGGTGCAAAGGAGAAACCCCAAAAGAAGTACGATGATCAAGCCTTCACAACAAAATTCAAGAACTTCAAGAACAAAAGGAAGTTTGGTTCAAGGAGGAAGCCAAATCAAGAGAAAGACATTTCAAAAGTACAATGCTTCAACTGTCGAAAGTATGGTCACTACAAGAATCATTGTCTCGAGCTAAAGAAAAGGAAGGAGAAACACAAAGCATCGATTGCCGAAGAAAAGGAACCTACAAAGAAGGCTAAGCAGGATGGACGAGACTTCTTCTTCTAAAGGTAACAAAACTCTTCTTATTTCTTGTACATATCTTATTTGCTTCATTTCTGTACATATCTTGTATATCTATCTCTTGGAAGATAATATGTTCCAAGAAGAACCATACCTATGGAAGAACAAACAAGATGAAAATATATATCATTAGATAATACACATGAAAGAGCGAAATACAAATCATGTGGAAGCTATTGCAAGATAAGATGAATCAATCATGAAGAGACTTAGAAGAAGAAAGATAGAAAGAAGTCAGCAATCGAGAGGAAATTGGAAAAAGACTTATGACATTTTGTAGAAAACAACAAGACAAAAGCATGGACTTTGTTAGGCAAGAGAGCCAATTATATATTGTAGAAGACAATAAGGATGAAGATGGAAGAGTGGACTATGTTAGACAAGAGAGCCAATTATATATTGCAGAAGACAATAAGGATGCAAATGGAAGCGTGGACTCTGTTAGACAGAGGGAGCCGATTATATGCACTTATACATGAAGCAAGGATTAGGAGGGAGCTAATCCTATGATCCATTGAAGATGATGAAATATATATATCCATGGTAGTAGCCATGAAAGACGGTACGTGTTCAGTTCAACCGCAGAAGAAGACTTCTTCGAAGAGAAGCCTTAAAGTATTCCTGGTTGTCCATCCAGATCCGTGATCCTATGATGAAAGGAAGAAGTGGAATCTCTAGGGAATTAAATCTATAAGAAACTCCATGGACCCAAGAGATAACGAAAAACATGAGGATTCCAATAAAAAAAAGAGAAACCAGAACAACTAGTCATTGTATCAAGAGTCACAAGATTACCAGCCTGATATGAACTCACTAAAAGCAATCAAGCAGAAGAACTGAAAGTCGTGATGAAGAACAATGTATGGAAGACTTATGAATGAAAGAATTGCGAGATCTAGAACCAGAGGTTCTCCCAGATGAAGGGAGAAGACTATGATGATTACTTGTTCCAGTAAACCAGACTTATCTCTACATAAGTCATTATATCATCTGCAACATCCATGCGTCGAAATTCTACATCAGATGAATGCAAAGAATGTTCTCCAGAGAAATTGGATAAAGAGCGTATGAAGATCAATCTCAAGACTTTGAGGCATACCAGAAAGAGACTCTTGTATGCAGATAGAAGAAGATAACTTGGTGGAGAACCTCCAGTGCATAGCAGAAGCGTGGTGAAGATTTCCTATAACATCAAGATGATTACTCAGTAGATTAGATCTCATGATGACAGAAGAAGTGCCACATGGATATGTTCCACTGATCGTGAGGCAAATATTCTTTCAGAGCTCACAGAAGTGAGTGAAAGATTGGACAAGATGTTTCAGTTTATATCATAACATTGTTTCTGTGCAGGTTGCTATCATATGTTTGTTATGAAGACTATATGACAGTAGATGTATATTACTGTGGTGGATATGTTCCATTGTTCGTGACTATACGGTGTTGATCAAGTACTTGTGTGTTACTTGGTGTGGTAGTGTACCACTGGATTGTAGTTATGTACTACTATGGATAGACACAATTTTTTTCTATTTTCGTTCTAATTGCCTTGAAGACTATCAACAGTTTATTGGAAATAATCATCCAGACGAATGATGAACAAAGATTTTCCAGACAGAAAATGGTTCAGAGCATTTACTCCTCTAGATTATACGAATGACTCTTGTGTCACTCTATGATATGAGTGACTTATCCATCATCATGTCTAATTACTCAGATGAAGTATGGTTTTGAGAGATGATGCAGTTGATGGTGATGGTGATGCTCATGATCTAGTCATGAGATAGTCTAAATGACTATGTTGATGCTACCGGGTAAATGGTATGTTTTTGTGCTCAAGACCATTACCTGTAAATACCTCCCTAGCTAGGAGGGAGTGTTAATATTATGGTAGTTGAGGGAGGTATTTACCTCCATGTGTAAACCTGACGAGAATATAAGACTCCGAAAAGAAAGAGAAAACCCTAATGAATTGGCTAATAACCCTAGAAGTCTTGTCGGCTCAAGAAGATAATTTATATTAGGTTATTAGCCTCCAAGAGAAGAAGTCAGCCAGAAATAATAATAATAATAAATTGAATAGACATGTACCCAGAAGGAGAATTCGTCCCCAACAAATCTGGCAGAACCACTATAAATACAGGGTGTCAGTTCTCATTTGACACATCTCAGAATTGCAGAGCAGTAACTGGTGTGCACTGCAGTTCCCAGTTTGGTGCGCACGTGTGGAGGAGAGCTGCAGGTGTAGCTGTTGCAGCAACTAGTTTTCAGTGTTGGCTTGGACTATCTCTTGGCTAGGGTTTGGACTATCTGATTAGCTATTGTTGGTGTGCTATCCTTGGAGGAAGATGCGCTACACCTTGTTTGGCTATCTAGCCTAGGGTTTTCTTCCGGAGTAATTCTCAGTCAAGGTTAAGGTGCTCGGAGGGAGGCCTCAGCCTATGGTTGGGTGACGAGGGTATCGTCAATGGTAAAAAAAGCACAATCTTCTATATTCTAACACAATGCACACTCATTTGAGTTATACAGAGTATATCATGTGTAAATTATTCATTATTCATAAACGGTTAATGATAATTATTTCATTCTTTATCTCCTTCTTCTTCTTTCTCAAATTATCTCTGCAAATGTGTGTATTATTATTTAGCTAGATATATTTTGTGCAGTTTCAACACATTTACATGGTATCAGAACCGATGAACTACTAAGAAAAAGCTACACCAAAAAAATTTGCAGGTACAAAAGATTGAAGACAGTGGAAAGATGGATTTCCAAAAAGAATTCATTCTTACACCTTGAAACTGATTTGCATGGAAGGAGAAAATAGTCATACATCTCCAAAACAGAGGGTTGCATAGGTTAACCTTGAATACAGATACATAACAGATATCATCCATAGAAAAATCCAAGTATTTAAATCGCATGGATGAGGCACTTGGAACAATTTGCAGTCTTATTTCTCTCGATCTCCTTTTTCATATATCTTCCTGTAAGACTCCCAATGAATACTGGACCACCTTGGAAGGGTTCTTTGGAAAACAATATGAGAGGAGGGGACACATGTTGGAGGTGGAACTTCTTACATTGGATCCAAAAACTTCGACAATATCAAAGATTTCTTTACAAAATTCAAGGATTTACTATCACAACTCAAAGCTTGCAGGGTTGATAAATCGAAGGAGGAGAAACAAATGGTTCTCACCATTCTCTCCAAGCTTGGTCCTAAATTCTTTGTATTTGTATCCACATTCCATTATGTTTGATTCACCTCTAGAGCTACCTGGAAGATGCCTTCTCTTGAGGACTTTATTGAATCTCTGACACAAGAGAAAACCAAGCTCATCAACATGGACACAATCAAAGGCCAAGGGCGCATGCACTCACTATGAAATATGGCAGCCACAAATATCCTAAATATAAATATAAAGATAAATAGAAAGCTCATGCACATCCAAAGAAGGAAGGGTACACAAAACCCTTCACCGGTGCCTCCAGATCCAAAGGGGAAAAGAGGAGAAAAGAGGAGAAATGCATGTACTGTCACAAAGGATTCCATCCAAAATCCACATGCATGGAAAATAAAATAGATATAATGTCTCAAATACTTAAGCAAAACAACCTTGGAGATCGCATCCCCGAGGGTGCCAAGAAGAAGAAGCTAGAAGATATGAATTCCAACAAAGGCAATTCTAGCCATGCCTTAATTGTCATCAACTCCTCTCTCAATGCTTGGATCTTTGATTCAGGAGAATCACATCACATGGATTCCTCAAAAGTAGTATATTCTTCATTGGATGCATGCAAAGGTCCTCTGATTCTGATGGGGGACAACTCTTCTGTCGAGTCACCGACAAAGGAAGGATTGAACTCACCAACGGAAGCTTCGAGAATGTGTTGCACGTTCCCAAAAATTTTGTCAACCTTCTCTTTGTGTATCAGATGACGAATTCCATCACCGAAAATAAATTCATATTCACACCAATGGTTGATAAATCGAAGGAGGAGAAACAAATGGTTCTCACCATTCTCTCCAAGCTTGGTCCTGAATTCTCTGTATTTGTATCCACATTCCATTATGTTTGGTTCGCCTCTAGAGATACCTGGAAGATGCCTTCTCTTGAGGACTTTATCGAAACTCTGACACAAGAGAAAACCAAACTCATCAACATGGACACAATCAAAGGCCAAGGGCACATGCACTCACTATGAAATATGGCGGCCACAAATATCATAAATATAAAGATAAAGATAAACAGAAAGCTCATGCACATCCGAAGAAGGAAGGGTACACAAAACCCTTCACCGGTGCCTCCAGCTACAAAGGGTAAAAGGGGAGAAAAGAGGAGAAATGCATGTACTGTCACAAAGGATTCCATCCAGAATCCACATGCATGGAAAATAAAATAGATATAATGTCTCAAATAATTCAGCAAAACAACCTTGGAGATTGCATCCCTGAGGGTGCCAAGAAGAAGAAGCTAGAAGATCTGAATTCCAAGAAAGGTAATTCTATCCATGCCTTAATTGCCATCAAATCCTCTCCCGATGCTTGGATATTTGATTCAGGAGAATCACATCACATGGATGCCTCAAAAGCAGTATATTCTTCATTGGATGCATGCAAAGGTCCTCTGATTCTGATGGGGGACAACTCTTCTGTCGAAGTCACCGACAAAGGAAGGATTGAACTTACCAACAGAAGCTTCGAGAATTTGTTGCACGTTCCCAAAAAAATTTTCAACCTTCTCTCTGTGTATCAGATGATGAATTCCAGCACCGAAAATAAATTCATATTCACACCAAATTCCATAGACATCTACGACATGCAAACCAACTCCAGGTTGCTACCGATGAGGTAAATCATCACTCTAGATTGTATACTTTTTTCTGAATTCATTGAACCTGATTTTTCTTTACTGCTTACTCATGCTGATGAAAGTAGTAGGATATGGCACGAAAGGTTTGGAAATTTTAATTTCAGATACATGCAACAACTTAGCAAACAAATATTGGTTGATGGTCTACTAGACATCCATTTCTCCAAGGGAGTATGCGAGGGATGTGTTCTCGGAAAACACCCTCAAGAGAAATTCGACAAAGGAAAGTATTAGAGAGATTATACACCTTTAGATATGATCCACAGTGACCTAATGGGTCCTTTTATGCATCCATCCATCAACAAAGCGAGGTTTGTTCTCATTTTTGTTGATGATTTCTCACGTTTTACGTGGATCTACTTTCTCAGGAAAAAATCTGAGGTCTTTCAACACCTCAAATGTTTCAAAGACATGGTTGAGACACAGTCCAAAAAGAAGATCAAATTCCTATGAACTAATAACGGGAGAGAGTATGTAAATCATGAGATCCATAATCTTTTCCATGAGGTAAGGATTCATTTGCAGCATACAGTTCCCTATACTCCGTAGCAAAACGAAGTTGCCGAGAGGAAAGACAAATCTCTAAAGGAGATGGCATCTTGCATGTTGCATGCAAAGTCACTACCACAGAGACTATGGGCCGAAGAACTTAATTGTGCAACATACATCCAAAACAGATATCCCCATAGATTTTTCAAGGAAAAGATCCCCTATGAGGCTTGGAGCGGCCTCAAACTGGAAGTGACCCACTTTTGCATTTTCGATTCATGTGCATGGGTCCAGATTCCCTCTGAAAAGAGGAAGGCACTTGATCCACATAGAACTGAGTGTATTTTTGTTGGATACCCTGATGGTGTGAAGGGATATAGGCTTATTGATATTTCCTTGGACCGACTCATCATTGAGAGAATTTCCCAATTCGAGGAAAGTGTCTCGCGTGCACCTCAGCAACCACATGCAGACACCTTCATTCTTCCACCTATCCGAGATTATGAGAATGCACATGCTGACTCTTCTTCAAATGAGAGTTCTAATTCATAGGACTTAGATGATTCATATTCAGATTTAGTACAGTTAGATGCAGATTCAGAGCATCCAGATGTAGTTTCAGAGCCAGAGCAGAGGCCCAAGTCGGCACAGACTACTCTTCAGAATGCAAGGGATCTCATTGGTGATCGAGCCGATACTAGGAGGACTCGATCTAATTTCAAGGATCCTCCTTTTTCACTCACTTCCACTGAACCATTTCCCTCTAGGCATATTTTATTGGTTCAATATTCAGATCCACGGTCTTATTGATGCAGAGCCCCTACCTCAACAGGGTCTGCGGTGACCTCTCGATCTAGGATCGTTACAATTCTCTATTGAGTTGGATTAGCTCTCTCAGGTCCCTGCTAGAACCTCCACTAAAAAATTCCATGGGTCATTATGAAACTCCACCCATGCGAACAAGCACTGGGTGCAAGGTTCCTCTACACGACCACTGGTTGTGACCTCACGCCTATCAAAAGGCGTTTCACAATTTTGCGTATCGGGTCTTTCCATATGAGTCACCCTGACTCTCCCGACCTTTGAAATCTCAACAGGGGCCTAGCACGTGCTATCTCCTCCCTTATCGTCCATCCATATGACCCCTCTCTATGACCCAGGGCCAAACCTTCTAAGCGCTTCACAACTTCACGTTTTGCGAAGTTGAAAGATTGCTCGTCTCCCTCCTTCTGAAATCCAAAACTCCAAACCCTGATCTTTGTTCACGTCAAATCAACGGTCCACAATCCCTGTGATACGATGGTCCTTCTTTCGCCTTCACGTATCGAGACTTTGTGTTTCACGAATTTGGAGGACCACTCACCTCCCTTCTTCCAATATCCGAACTTTCGATATCTCCCTGGAAAATCAATGGTCCACTCTCTCTTCGATCAACAAACTGCAATCAGATCATGAACTCGGATTTCGCGAATCCTCATGACTATGCCCTTTGACCTTTCCACTCTGCAATTCAGTGAAATGTTGATCTCTCACCATGTGCCCTATCTTGACGGAGGGTCAGGATTGTTGCAGCTCCTGACTTTTCAAGTATCCTCATGTGCAATTTCAAAGGGTTTGAACCTCATGCGCGCTCCTCTGGATCCAATAGTTGTGGGTCCACACACTCAGATCTGACAACTAAGATCTATTTCCTTCTGCGCGCTCCTCCTGTGTGTCTAGACGTGGATTTAATGGTCCAGATCTATTTCTCCGCAACTGATATAACGACTGCAATCGCTCCTCCTCTTGAGCTTGCAACTTTCTCCGGGTTTTGGAAGAATTCAAATGTTTCAAAGGCCTTGACCTTTGATTTCTCTGTGAGCCTAGCTACTTGGGTCTCATCTATGTTTTGAAGACGTTGTCTCTCCCAAGATTTGGAAATGAAATCAAACCTCGGCCCTAGCACTCACTTGCGCTCTGCGTGAAAACTTGCACTATTTCTCCCTAACCTTTCATCTTACTCGGTCTCTAAGTGACTCAGCTCTTCTGCATCCTCCAAAAGACTTCTGGTGCCTTTCCGACACACTCTGTGCTCAACCTTCTGAGCTTTCAAACTTGAAACAAGTTCTCACTGCACACACTCCTTATGCTCTAACTAGCCTTCAGAGGATTTTCTTTCAACACTTTGTCCGAGTGTTGGCCTGGTGTATTCCTTACACAGTTCTTCCTCCAGATTATTCAACAAATATGTTTCCTCCCTAAGATTCAACTGCTCGGACCTCAAAGGTCTATGTCCCTTCCGCTCCTCGAAGGGATATAAGTGCCCTCTTGACAACTTATGCTCAAGCACTCCTTGTTGAGCTAACAGAGTATTCAGTAACTTTGTAAGTGTCTTCTCCTTCGGCACTTCTCTTCTCTCTGAACTTGAAACAGAGTTCTCCTTGTGCACTCCTTGCACTCGCTCGATGCCCACCTGACAGAGTTGTACATAACCTTCAGTAGTTTTGTCTCTCTGTGCCTTCCTCTGCACAGTCTTCCCTCCAGAGTATTCAGTAAATCTAAGGATTATCTCTCGAGCTTATGATTCCTCTGGTGTTCCCTCCTGGCACGTCCTTCCCTGAATTCAACACAGAACTCAGAAGTGCACTCTTTTCACTAGCTCACAAAGTCCTCAGCACTCTATCATGCACTTCTTGCATTTATCCACAAAGAACCCATACTGAAATCAGAAAACTCACAAACAAATAGAGAAGTCTATCTATCACCTACAGATGGAACCTATTCATACACATATACATCATATGCATATAAACACATAAAAGTCATTTATTCACAAACAGATAAATATGCAGGAAAAACTGCTTTTGTATTAATCTGAATGTCTGTATAATGGTTACAAAGACTGGACTGGAACAAAGTCTCAGTTCTCTCCTTTCTTCTCTTCTCTACATGCTAGTTCTTCTCTACATGCTCTCTCTCTTCTCTTCTCATGGATCTAGATACAAAGATACTTTTACAAAAGAGGGGCTTCTCGAGCATTTCCCTCCAAGCTACCTACTCTCATTAATTACAATGAATTACAATCAATGGTTGTCTAGTCTGAATCGAATCTAGATCTACAGCCTATCAACCATTAAGGCAACTCTACCTACAACCTGTGCAAAGACATGGCTTTGGCTCTTCCAGCCTTACAAACATTCAATTGCATTAAATACAATTTGAATTTGAAAAAAAGGGTTGGCGCCTCTTCCTCCTTGAATGTGCGTTGATGTGTTGGTTGGCTGGCACATTGTTGAGTTGGAGCGATGCTCCTGCATCACTTGTGGTGAGGATGCTTGAAATCCATTTTGGGAATCCTCCATGCAGGAGGAGTACAACTCCCTCCTCGAGAACCAAACTTTGGATCTGGTTCCCCTTCCTTCTAGGAGGAAACTTGTTAGATGTGGATGGATCTACAGGACCAAGAGTGCAATGGATGGACAGATTAGCAGATACAAATCCAGGCTTGTTGTCAAAGGATTTTAGCAGGTGCCTGGTATTGAATATGATGAGACCTTCACTTCAGTAGCGAAGATGGATTCCATACGATTGGCACTTGTCATTGCAGCAGCCAAGGGATGGGAAGTCCATTAGATGGATGTAAAGAATTAATTTCTTCACGGTGATCTCTCTAAGGAGATCTATATGGAGCAGCCCCGTGGATTTATGCAGGACTCATCTTTGGTCTGTCAACTGAAGAAGTCTCTTTATGGCCTCAATCATGCTCTAAGGGCATGGTATGCCAAGATGGACTCCTACATGTTGTCACATAACTTTGTACATTGTAAATTAGACTGAAATGTCTATATGCTTAGGATGGATTATTCACTTCTACTTTTAATTTTGTATGTTGATGATTTGTTGATCACTGGTTGCTCAACTTCAATGATTGTTGCAGTCAAGAGGATTCTACATGACAGGTTTTTGATGATGGACATGGGTCCGATACACTTATTCCTTGGACTCGAGATCACTCAGGATGCATCAGGCATCAAACTGTCTCAGGCCAAATATGCACTATATCTCCTTAAGATATTTCACATGACAGACTGCAAGTCTGCTCCAACTCCTTTCTTATTAGGAGTCAAACTTGAGGATGGCGGGGAGACTCCACTGGTTGACATCACACTGTACAGACATCTAGTGGGGATCTTGTTGTATCTCACACATTCCAAACCAAACCTCTCATATGTATTTGGCGCAGTTTCCAGGTTCATGCAGGAGTCACATGAGCTACATTGGAAGGTTGCAAAGCGTATCCTTTGATACGTACATGGAACCATCACCTTTGGGATTCATTATGCAGCAAACTCTACATTAGATCTCATCGTCCTTACTGATTATGACTGGGTTGGCAATAGCATTGATCGCAAGTCCACATTTGGTTACTCACTCAGTCTTGGTTCTGGGCCTATCTATTGATCAAGCAAGAAGCAAGCTGTCATTTCTCTATCTTCAGTCGAGGTAGAGTACAGAGGGGTAGTTAACATAACAATTCAGGCTATGTGGCTACAACATTTTCTCATTGACTTGGGCATTCAGTTTCATCGATCGATCATCATTTGGTGTGACAACCAGAGCACTCTAAAGTTCTGCAGAGATCCAATTAAAAGGCAGTAGACAAATCACATTGAGATCCACATGCTCTACATCTGGGAATTAGTACATGAGGGGATCATCAACTTATAGTTATGTCCTTCAGCATAACAGATGAAAAACATATTCACCAAGATCTTCACTAAGTAGAAGTTCCATTCTCTGTGAAGTCGTCTTGGAGTAAAGGACACAATTGCCTAGCAACTGTAGTTCTTATTTTTACATACATTGTACCTTGAGTGGGGGTTTTTCCCATGAGGTTTTCCCTCTTTCCTCACTTTATTTCAGTGTATATTTTGTATTTGGGTACCTAACATGGCCTCGTTGTCGGGACCCATTCTTTATTTTCATCATAGTGATGTTCAGAGGGGGTGTTGGAGTTACTTCACACACACCTAGGATTTCTTTTTCCTAAGGTTTTTCCTTTTTTATTAGTCATAATTAGTCATTATCCAGTCTCCTATATTTTAGGAGAGAATATTCCACATGGAGAATATTCTCTTTCAGTTGACACTTCAATTTGACTAGTTGAGTTGAGTTTAAATGTTGCATTGGTTTTGTCACCATGCAACATTGGGATCATCACCAGCTCATGCACACTTTCCTTGGGATCATCACCAGACTGGCGCATTACCCTTGATTCCATGATCTAATCCTCGCTACTCTATGTTCAGTCAGTTAACTGAAGACTAGTTGACTAGTTAACTCAACTAGGTAACAGTTCACTCCCGTAACTACCTGAGAGACTAGACTAGGTGGCAGTTCACTCCCGTAACTGCCTGAGAGACTAGAATAGGTGGCAGTTCACTCCCATAATTGTTGGTGTGTGTCCAGATCACTCTAGACCACCACTATGGCACATTGGTTCTCCTCCACTGCGCACTCATTGAATTATACATAGTATATCATGTGTAAATTATTCATTATTCACAAATGGTTAATGATAATTCTTTCATTCTTTCTCTCCTTCTTCTTCTTTTTCAAATTCTCTCTGCAAATGTGTGTATTATTTTTTAGCTATATTCTGTGCAGTTTCAACACATTTACAATCTTAGGGATATTCTCTGACTTGACCAATGATTGTGTGGAAATTATATAAACGATTTTACCATGTATCGAGATATCTTTCAGTTATCTTTAGACAATCTAGAGAAGGTACTTGTTAGGTGTGAATAAACCAACCTCTCTCTCAACCATGAAAAATGTCGTATTCTTTGTATTGATGGGGTTGTGTTAGGAAACCACATATCACCTACAGGAATCCAAGTAGATCCTGCTAATATCAAAGTCATTTGTGACCTTCCAGTGCCCACAACCCAGAAAGATGTCCACATCTTTCTAGGACATGCAGGATACTATCGAAGATTTATTGAAAACTTTACAAAGATAGCATCCCCCCTATTTCAATTACTTACAAAATCTATGGAATTCCCCTGGAATGATCAATGTCAGACTACATTTGAGACTTTAAAGGAAAAATTATCCATTGCACCGATCTTGCGGGGTCCCAATTGGTCCATACCTTTCCATATCTCTACAAACGCCTCAAACACATCCATTGAAGATGTTCTAGGGAAAAAGGAGGAACAAAGACCATATGTCATCTATTACATAAGTAAGAACCTTACCCCTACTGAAAATAACTATATTTTGACCAAAAAAGAGTTTGTTGTTGTTGTGTATGCTATTAATAAATTTCATCATTACATCACAGGTTATTCTGTCTTCATACATATTGATCACTCCACCATTCGTTATCTAATGAACTAATATATCACCAATGGAAGAGTGACCAGGTGGTCTCTCTTACTACAAGAGTTCGACATTTCGATAATTGACAAGCTAGGAAGGGAAAATGTCATTGTTGACTTTCTCTCTCGACTCACCAATGAAGGAGAAGTCATCCCTATGGAAGACACCTTCCCAGATGAACACTTGTTCTCTTTATCTACTAACACACCATGGTTTGGAGATATCGCTAATTACTTAGCTGCAGGTAGATTCCTGCAACATATGTCCCCAAAAGAGTGTCAAAGGGTTATCCGACAGAGCACGGTATATTCCTGGATTGAAGGGTACCTCTTTCATACCGGGAAAGACCGTTGTTGGAAGCAGGCCAAAGCAGAAAGAAAGGTGATTTTGGGAAAGAAGGCATGCATGAGGAAAAAGACAACTGGAAGGAAAAGAAATACATGTGCATGCATGGAAGACCTAACGACGTTAGGGTTAGGTTTTTTTCAATGTATTGTAATGGCTAAAGATCTAGAAACATAAAAATATAGATACCTAGGTCTCATAAGGAGGGAGTTTTTGTAGTTGTTGATTGATATAGAGAGAGGCGAAGAGATGGATGGAAGGAAGAAAATGTGATATAATGTTTTGTTGTATGACCTAATTTTGTAAGTTGTTGAGCTAGAGAGGACTGAGGAGTGTATATCTTGAGGGTTACATCACAGGATGAGGGGCCTAGTGCGATCTAGTCCACCTCATAATAGGTCTTAACCTGACTGAGAAGAATTGTAAAGCGCACGGCACTGTAGTTTCAGAACGACTATAATAAAAGAGCTAAAGAGTCATATCTTTGTGGACGTATCCCAGATGGGGGTGAACCACGATAACACATGTGTTATGTGATTGAATGCATGTGTTTCTTTATTGTCTTTTGTAGTTTCTGATATGCTAAATGAATGAGTTGTTATATTTCCTACTTAATCGTAAATGATATTGCATTACATTAATAAGTTACAATAGATTTCTCAACAGACGGTCTTCAGATCCACCACTCAATCCTAGGCTACAAACACATGAGTATTGCAATCACCCATTAAGACTATATTGGGTGAGACAGCTCAATGCACCCTATATGTTGCATTGCCTTCTAGTTTACTAGGAGGGCCAATAGTTTTAGAGGCTTTGCTGGAAACCCGAACAGATATGAACCCTGGGTCACTCAATACAAACTCAGACAGGATATATAAATAACCAACAAATGGTAATGTTGTCGTTGGTAGGAACAGTAGAGGATTGAGTAGATAGGATATGTTGAAGACCTGGTAAAAGATACATAAGATCTACGGGAGGCAAATCAAGAGAATATTAAAGCAGAGAAGAAAGAAATGAGCCACTATAAGGGGATGTTGAGACCGTGGAATCCCACAAAAGAAGAGATCGAAAGCTAGCTAAGGACAAAAGATTTGGAGTTTGCATAGAAAGATAACAAAAACCCTAGAGTAACACCCTGCAAATATCTTGAGAAATATGTGTTTAGTGATTTGCATGAAGTATTTTTCTGTGATTTTCCACATTTATTGCAGGAGTGGATACTAAGGTTGAAGGATAACCACACAATGAACTGGATCCGACAGTTAGAGTGGACCCCAGTATAGATTGAGCAGTTACAGCAGGTGAACAACAAATTCACCTGTGCAGTATATTTTTGGCTTGACAATATTGTGGCAGGCTATATAATAGAGTTTGTAGTAGATACAATGAAGTCGTACAGCGCAACGGAGCAAGAGTTTCTGCGTGGGCCTATAGGAAGGTATATTAGATCATTGTATACTTATATTAAGATACTGCTATACAACAAAGGGGTAATGACGATGGAGTCAGACAACTAAACTTCCCTGCATGCATGGGGGAAGGGGGGAAGCACTGACAAAGAGAGGAGAAATGGAAGGAGAAAAGGATAAGGGAAAGAAGGAGGAACCCTTGGACCCAATAATGATGGATGGTGACCAGATCAAGTGGATCATGGCGACAGCTAGAAAGACGCGTAGCGGAGTACCATACCAATACAAGGTGAATACCAAGAAGAGAGTTGTAGCCGCTAGGTAAGGCTTGGCGAGTGACGAGGAAGAGGTAGAAGATCTTCGGGTCGTGGATCATATTGAGGAAATTTTGCGCGCAACATATGTGAGGAAGATGAGAGGTCTAAGAATGGGAATAGAAGGTAGCAATCCTATCCATATTAATGTCAGTGTGGAACCCATAAATCCATGTGTGACTAATACACCAAAGAGAACACCACCGTTTAGACAACCGAATTTCGGGAGAAGAAAGACAACATGAAGTACATCTACACAAGGAAAAACAACTAGAGGAGCTAGTTTAGGCAGGACTAGTCAAGTATCCACACCTTGCGGAGGTAGTAGTTCAGCGTTCAGAATGGCAGGACACGATCCCACCATTGGATTACCATAATTTAAAGGAGAAGTGTCAGAGACCCCAAAAAAAAAATTGTTCATCTATGAGAAGATTTGGGAAGAAAAACAGATCATAGATGAAGACACTAAACTGGAACAACTAGCAATTACACTAAGGGATCGTGCATTGGATTGGTATATGATTTTAGCTACAAAAAATCCACTAGGGACAACCAGAATAATTGCAGACATCAAGAAATTTCTGATAAACGAGTTCCAGAAGCCCAGTTCAGAAGATCGGTACATGAACGAGATGATTGAAATTAGAAAAAAATCGGGAGAATCTATATGGGAAATTGACCAGAGATTCAAGCGACTGAAGGGAAAATTGAAATATCTCATGACCGATATGCAACATAGGCACATGTTCATCAATTCACTACTACCACACTTAAAATACCCATTGCGACAACAAAAGTTTCAGACGCAAGAAGAGGATCTGCAGGCAGCCCTGCAACTGGAAGAAAACCAATATCAGCAGACAGGCCTAGCCATCGAAGAACTGAAGGAGGATTTGAATAACTTAACATTCCAGCTAAACCATAATAAAATTAAGGACAAACGAGAAGTCGTTTAGTGTACTACATACAAGACGGAAGGGCACCACAAGAACGAATGTCCAACATTCGTGCAGTATATGGCAGCAAGAATGCCAAATCCATTATCAACAGGAGGAATATGGTGCGAAATCTATAAGAAATCGGGCCACGGTCCATATCACTGCCCAATGATGCAGAAATAGCAGATAGTCCCAAAGAGTTCATATTGCAACTTTTGCAAGTTAATGGGCCACGATGACAAAGATTTTAGAACTATGTATTTGATGTGGGAGAGGACATCAAATACATATAGAGTGCAGGAAAAAATGATGACAAGGAAAGCCACACCACAAATTAACCAATTCCCAGCCCCATACAACATTGCACAACAACCATATAATACTGTGCAGCCACAGTACAACACAACACAACCTCAGTACAACATCGCGCAGTACAATCAGGAGCCTCAGTATAATGCACTGTGAGGAGATCGAATAGGATATAGAGGGGGAGGACGAGAAAGAGGAGGGTTTGGAAGAGGTAGAGGACCAATGGTATGTCACAATTGTCAACAACTGGGAAATTATGCAAGCGAATGTCCACTTCCACCAAAAACTTGTATGTATTGTCATGCATCAGACCATGATACAGAAGAATGTCCAACATTATTAGTAAAGATTTAGGAAAAGAGGAACCAGAACAACCTAAATGTTTAGTGGATTTCATCCGAAGCGAGGGACGAAGGACAAAACATCAACAGAGTTACTCGCAGAGGAGCTAAAACAGGAAACGACATAGTTCGACAAGAGTCAGTACAACACCAGTGGGTGAAGAAGAACATCGAACCAAGGAAGCAGTTCGACGTGCAGAATGAGAAGGAGATATTTAAGCAAGATAGACAAGAATTTCAGAAGGATGACATTGCATCGACCTCAACTACGCAGCAAAGCAAGGAAGCACTAGAGTACGAGATGCCTCTGTTATTGGATCATACCAACGAAATGCAACCCATGGGACAACTAAGTACAATCAAAGGCTTTTTGCAATCATGTGTAAAAGTATTGAATGATCCATCATCTATCAAAATATTGCAAAACATATTAGAAAAATGTAGTATAGAGACAGAAGGAAAATTAGAACAACAAAAAAATCAATCACCTACATACCAGGAGAAGAACAAGTAGGGAGTTCAAAATGAATTCCAACATCAGATATTTCAACATGGGAGACATCATACTAGATCTAGGATCTGAAGTTAATGTATTACCAAATAAGACATGGCAATGTATGGGAGAGCCCACATTAGGATATTCACCTATGCAACTGAAGCTAGCAAACCAACACAGAGTCCTACCAATTGGTAGACTGAAAGGAGTGACAGTAGACCTAGATGGAGTGCACACTAAATCAGACTTTGAAGTGATTGTAATAGTGGACGACACAACACCATATCCAGCGTTGCTTGGTTTGGATTGGGCATTTGACAACCATGCCATAATCAATTTCAAGACAGGAAAAATGACATTTAAGTCAGGTGATACAGGGTCATCACACTATTAGACCCATTAGAAGGGGAAAGGTCTGTATAACCCACTTGCTTAGACTTAGAGGAAATCAACCAGTTGTACCGAACAACTGCATGTGATGAGGATTACGTGAACCCAACTGTAGATGGGATACTTAGTTGGCGGAGCATTACTTCATGTGAGACAAACTCGGATACCGGTTTAGAGAGCTGGAAACAAAGGCTACATGAAGTTTCCATGATAATATGTGCACGAATAGACCACGTAGTAAGATGGGTAGGCACGGAGATAAGGGAACCACCCAGTTTCCACGGAGTAAATGACCTAGAAGTATTCTTGGCATGGTACGAAGATGAATTTTTAGAGAATCAGAGGCTCTTAGCAC
Organism: Picea glauca; assembly: GCA_000966675.3. Lineage (NCBI taxonomy): Eukaryota > Viridiplantae > Streptophyta > Pinopsida > Pinales > Pinaceae > Picea > Picea glauca. The sequence continues at coordinate 31,175 of JZKD02S2334071.1, forward strand.
TTGAAATAGCACTCAAGGTCACACCTGCAAGATGGTGGGGTGCACACAAAGAGACAATCGCAGATTGCTACCAATGTAAGTGATTACTGTGCATAAGGATCGATGCAGAACAAAAACACAACAACCAACATAAGTATGATGGAAAGGGGGTGCCAGTAGAACACTTGGAGAAGTGAAGAATGTTGTGGAAAATGACAACCCCAGAGGAATGACCCCATCATTTCATACACACTCTAGAGGGCATACCAACAAACTGGTATACAGACCAAAAACTGCGCAAAGGAACTGCGACCTGGACGGTATTGCAAAATAAATTTACAGTCACTTTCTCATTTAAGCATGAGAACCCCAACATATATGAAGCTCTTAAACAGATGAGAGGGGTGATATTCATCAAAGAACCAGAATTCGAACTCATAACAGAAGAACTACAGTGGAACAAACAAACAGTCAAAGAACTGTTGTCATGTTACCATGTGAAGGAGGAAGCACCAGATGAAGATGATCTGCACGATATTCAGATCAAGGAAGCGGAAGGAGAAAGAGAAGTGGATGGTCCACCTATAGAATCAAAATTCATTGTTTTGTCGATCAAGGTGAAGAAAGTCAACATTGGGACAGTTGAGAATCCAAAAATGGCCAACATTGGAGATTATTGGGATGAGAAAACAATAGAAATCATAACAGAGTTACTACACAAGTACAATGACCTGTTTCCCACAACATTTACTTAAATAAAGGGTATAGCGGGGGAGCTAGGAGAAATGAAGATACCACTCAAAGCTGAAGCGAGACCGATCAGACATCGACCATACAAATTGAACCCGATATATAAGCAGAAAGTCAAAGATGAGATCAACAGGATGCTTGAAGTTGGAATCATAGAACCAGTGGAAGAATCGGAATGGATAAGCCCAATGGTAGTTCAGGAGAAAAAATAAGGAGGGATAAGGATATGCGTTGACTTGAGGAAATTGAACGATGCATGCCTACATGACCCATTCCCCGCACCTTTCATGAATGAAGTGTTGGAGAACGTAGGAGGACACGAAGTTTACTCATTTACTGATGGATTCTCAGGCTACCACTAGCTCAAGATAGCATAGGAAGACATATACAAGACCACATTTTCTACAGAATGGGGATCCTACCAGTACACAGTCATGTCGTTTGGACTGAAGAATGCACCAGCAATATTTTCCAAAGTAGTCATCATTGTGTTTAAGGAATTCATCCACCAGTTTCTAGAGTTATACTTGGACGATTGGGCAGTCTATAGTTTGTTGAAAGACCATGTAGGGGTCTTATGGCTGATGTTAGAAAGATGTAGGCAGTGCCAGATATTATTAAACATAAAAAAATGTATATTCGGAAAACCGTTTGGGATACTGTTGGGCCATATAGTATGAAAACAAGGTTTACTAGTAGATCCTGCAAAGATTGTAGTAATTGTTAACTTTCCATCACCAAAAACAGCCAGTCAGCTAAGAGTGACATTCAGACACACAGGATACTATATAAATTTTATCAAAGGGCACGCGCAAATTACCGCACCAATGGAGAAACTGTTAAGAAAAGATACAAAGTTTTAGTGGAACGACGATTGTCAACACGGTCTGGATACGCTGAAAGAAAAGATGGTCACCGTGCCAATACTAGTATTTCCGGACTGGGAGAAGACATTCCACGTACATGTAGATGCATCAGCCATAGCACTTAGAGCTATCTTGGCACAGCCAGGAGTGGGAGATTTGGATCACCCTATAGCATTTGCGAGTAGAAAGATATCATAATCAAAACATAACTATAACACCACAGAGAGGGAAGGCCTAGCTATGGTCTACGCACTATAGAAGTTCAGACATTACTTATCGGGAAAACACTTTAATATGTTCATAGATCACTCAACCCTTAAATACCTAGTCAACAAGCCAGTGTTAGGGGGGAGAATCTGTCAATGGCTACTACTATTTCAAGAATTTGATTTTGAAGTAATAGTCAAGCCAGGAAAATTGAATGCAGGACCTAACCACCTATCAAGGGTCACAAATGGAGAAGAACCTATGAATTTAGAAGACAACTTCTCGAACGCATAGTTATTTTCAGTCCATATCATTGATGAATACTTTGCAAATATCATTCAGTACTTGAGCACTACTGCACCGCAGGAATATAACACCGCGCAAAAGAAAAACCTAGTAGTCCGGGCTGCAGACTATCAACTGATCGCAGGACACTTATACAAAATGGCTGCATATACCATCTTGCGAAGATATGTGTTAGAACACGAAAGACCAAGAATTTTAGCAGAAGCCCATGTGGGAATAGCAGGAGGAAATTACACAGGAAAAGCTACCACGCATAAGGTATTGCGTGCAGGACTATGGTGGTCGACCATTCATAGAGACTCGAAGGAGTACTTCCATAGATGTGATGTATGTCAAAGGGTTGGTAAACCCAATAGAAAGGACAAGATGTCATTACGACCACAGTTAACATTGCTGGAATACGATAAATGGGCAATAGATTTTGTGGGACCAATCAACCCACCAACAAGAAGAACAGGAGCAAGATACATTATCACTGCGACAAAATACCTAACAATATGGGCAAAAGCAACACCAGTGAAGGATTGCAGCACAGAAACAACAACACACTTTCTATTTGAACAAGTAATCATGAGATTTGGGTGCCCAATATTTTTGATGAGCGACTAAGGCACACACTTCATTAACAAAACTATCAATGCTATGACTGAAGAGTTTGAATTCCATCATCAGAAGAGCACACCATATCACCCACAGGAAAATGGTACGGTAGAAGCATTTAACAAAATTCTTGAGAATGCACTAACAAAGATCTGTAATGTCAACATGGATGATTGGGACCTCAAAATACCAGTAGTATTGTGGGACTATAGGACCACATGCAAGAATTTGACAGGGAACAGGCCATTTAAAATGGTATATGGCCAAGAAGCAGTGGTACCATTAGAATTTCTGGTACCCAATTTGCACATAGCATCAATTACACACATGACAGAATGAGGCGCAATACAAGAGAGACTAAATCAGTTGATGACTATGGAGGAAGTTTGGATCCTAGCAGGGTTCCACCAACAAGTTCAGAAATGAAGGGATAAAGCTTGGCATGACAGACACATAAAAAATAAAACTTTCAAGGAAGGGGATTTAGTGTTGATGTATGACAACAAATCCATTCAGCACCTAGGAAAACTCAAAATGCACTGGTTATGACCGTACAAAGTAAAAACGGTCACGAATGGGGGAGTTGTACAGTTGAAAGACTTAGTAGGCACATAACTCAGAGGGATGATCAATGGGAGTCGAACGAAGATGTACAAGGACAATCGACCACCCACAACTTGAAAAGTCACTGCGCATAGATAACTAAAAAATAAAAAATAAAAAGATATTAACACAGTACCAATAGAGGTACAGTGCGTTGAAAGGAGAAGGGGCATGCACACTTAGGATTACAAACCCAGTGAGAAAAATACCAACAGCCAGGTCAAAATGGAAACAAGCGAGAAAAGTAACGACAACAAAAGCAGTACGAAACGATGAAGGCATGCAGAATTAAATGTCGGAAAGGACCGATAGGACGACGCATTAATCACGCCAACTGGAGACATTGAAGGAGAGTAATGGAAAGTATAAATGAATTAGAGATTCATTGAATCCATAATAAAGGTAGCATCTTCGACAAGCTTCATACCATACCCATACAAAGCATGGACGAGGGAGCAAACAGTTTATTCCAAGAATGGAAAAGACAAAGAGCGAGAGAGCATATGAAGCATAGAGCAAAGCTCACAGAGGTTAAAGAAGCTACAGAGCTCAGAGAACGACCATATTTTCCACCATGGCACCACCAAAGCTAGCAAAACCAGGCCATACTACCCGACACTCCAGAGTTAGAACTAGGGCATAGGTGCAATCGCAGGAAAGCGAACAACAACTGCCAAAGATCGTCAATGTTGACAAAATCCCTTCACTAGATACAACATCGATAAGCCCCACACCCGTGGTAGAAGAAACCCAACAACCAGCACCTGAGGGAATGAACATGGATATGCCAACAGAGGAACAGGAGAAAAAGAACCAAGGCACAGGCAACCTAGCGCAACCAGAGAACCCTGAAGGAGCTCCGAGAGCCAATGGGATGGCTACAAATCAGGAAACAACAGTTGATCTAGACAAATCTCAAATAACCATGTCAGACCACCCATAGGAAGGAACAATGGAATATGTCACGGACTAGCCATAATGGTATTCCTAAGTACGACCGATGGAGGTTGGAACCTTGAGCCAAACACAACCGAAAAAGTACAAGCAGCAGGTACCTAGGTCACCATGTAAGCAACCCGTCGCAACCATTGTTCTGTCGCTTATACTAGAATGGGTATGGGTGAAATCAGACTTTCTAGGTCATGTCGAGAAGCTAAAATACTTGGACCATGATGTAATAGACACAGACAGGTTCCCAAAGTTCGCAAAGAAAGTCTACCTACAGACTGTGGGTCTAAATCCATTTGGACAACCGGTTGATCAACCACTCCAGTGGGCAACAGGACTGACAAAAATGGGGATTTTAGGTCTGCTAGAGCTACCACACTTTGGAAGAGGATAGTACACAAACAGATGTGTCAAACAATTGATGGCAGTCATACATGGAGGGGATATATGGTTGGACAAGCTCGTCTTGATAGACGTAGAGCTCATTGCACACATTATAGGGTTTCCATCCCGGGCCATGGATCCCGCGAAATTTCTCAATGACAAAATAAAGGAGAAAGCACTCATAGAAGAGATGAAAAAGAAATATGAAACTGAAAGGGGGATGCGAGGAATCATCATCAAACGGATCAATGACACCGCGAAAAAAATGGGCACAAAAATCATGGCCTGCAAGCTGCTAAGGAAATGTCGCAAGGAGGAAGTCTCGGCTAGGGTTGTCACAGTTGCAACTCAGTGTGTTGAGGGAACCACAGTCAGTTGGGCCCCTTATCTTTTGAATATGTTTCTGGATGACTATAAGGATGCGCAGGATCTGGGAACAAAATTTCATTATTCATGGCTACTCATGCTGATAGCCATCATGGGATTGAAGGAACCGGAATATGCATTTTTCTCCACCAGACCCAAGCCAAATCACAGAGCGAGATATTTATCACTTGGATGAGTGTCAGACGCCAAACACAGGAAGATGAACGCAATTGTATTTGAAGGATACCTTTGCGATCTACAAGAGACCATCGTCAATCTATGGATAATAACACTGCAGGTTGTGGCATACTATCGATACATAGCTAACTTCAAGGACACTCGACATGTGATGTGGATCTAAGCGTGGAAGGACCCCAACAAGCATTGGATACAATTGCGCTACTGCATCACGGAGGGAGACATTTCAATGGTTATCAAAGATTGGGAAGATGACTGGAAGATTCCAGTCCTCTACCAAGACATACCTACAAAGACAGTGGAAGAGGAGGCAGGGTAGGAAGAAACATAGCCTCAAGAAGTCCCAGTGCCCAAGAAACCAAGGACGGGCCAGACCAAAACAAAGCAGACAAAAGAAGGGATAGCTAAGACGGGGACCCAGAAGGGGAAGAAGAATAATACGCAACCAACCCAAGTACAGTAGAACCAGGCTGAAGCAACACATGGGACTCCACCAAGTCCCAATCCACAAGAACTAGGCATGACTAAGAGACCAACTACTCATACGTGGGGAGTGTGCAAGAAGATGAAGGTGTAGAGAACACCTCCAGAATACATGATCACAGAGGATGATGCAGACATGATAGCCCAATTGGTTCAGGATCGTACAACCGAGGATTTTGAGAATGTTGTGCACCACAGGGACAAAATTCAAGAGGTTTTGGTAGACATGCGACAATTCCTCAAGCAGATCGGGAAAGCGCAGGAAGCAAGTAGCAACATAGGAACAGGGCCATCAACATCACAGACAAGAGAAGGAACGAAAGCAGGTGAGAGAGATACAATCCACACAATATCGTAGTCGAGTGCAATATTCCACATTACACCCAGCATGTTGCGCATGAACGAGATTGTGGGGAAGACACACCTAAAGGACTTAGCTCAACTCCAATTGGTATTGTCGCAGATACCATTCAAATATCTACACAAATTACAGATTAGAGTTACCCAGGAGGTACAGTCTCGTGCACGCATAGACATAGCCGAACTACAACAGGTAAAGGATAAACGAGATGCATTGGAATTGATATACGAGTAGACCAAGCTCGAGAACCAAGAGGAGAGGGAGCGTGCGAATGGATTGGAACAAAAAGTGGCCAAAACTTATGAGAAGATTCCAAAAACCACGCAGAGGGTCGAACTCATAGTAGAAGAAAAGATTGATCAGATTGCATAGGAAATTGAACAATATCAGTAGGAGATCGAGAATGTTCCTGAGCAACTCACACCTACCACTCCACCAAAGGTAAGGGAGAAAAGGAAGCAAGAGGAAATAGAGCAGCTACAAGAGATAGAGAAACAGGTCAGCACAATAGTCGACTTGTTCGATAAAGTAACACAGCTTTGGACGAAGCTAGAAGAGGATCAACAAGTCCACCAGTGGGATAAGGAAAAAGAAAGGATAAGCACAACTATCCAGGACCTAAAGCAGAGGCAGAAGACAATGTCCATCATGGAGTGCGTCAAAGGGGCGTAGGATATGAAGAAACTACAGGAAGAACTCACCACCGTGCAAATGCAGAAAAAGGAGCGTCGGGCTCAAATGGAACCGCTTCAAGAGCGAGTAGCAGAAGTCATTGCACAAGCAGAGGAAGCCAAGACATATATGGCATAGACCCAAGAAAAGTGTGCAGGTTTCATTAGTGACGAGATTGCAGTCCAGACAGTAGACACACTCAAGGAGAAGAACGTGCAAGCTCAAACACAAGCAGTAGATCTCAAGGAGAAGTTACAAGTGATCACCAGGGAGATCGACGAAGTGCACAAAGGTTAGGTGGCTCGGAACGAGCCACATGTCAGTGTTGGGGGGCTATTGGAAGCAGGCCAAAGCGAAAAGAAAGCTGATTTTGGGAAAGAAGGTATGCATGAGGAAAGCGACAGCTAGAAGGAAAAGCAGCACGCGCGCATGCATGGAAGACCTAACGACGTTAGGGTTAGGGTTTTTGCAATGTATTGTAATGGCTGAAGAGATAGAAACATATAAATATAGATACCTAGGTCTCATAAGGAGGGATTTTTTGTGGTTGTTGATTGATATAGAGAGAGGAGAAGAGACGGATGGAAGGAAGCAAATGTGATATAATGTTTTGTTGTATGACCTAATTTTGTAAGTTGTTGAGCTTGAGAGGACTGAGGAGGGTATATATTGAGGTTTAGATCACAGGTCGAGGGGCTTGGTGCGATCTAGTCTGTCTCATAATAGTTCTTAACCCAACTGAGAAGAATTTTAAAGCGCGTGGCGTTGTAGTTTCAAAATGACTATAATAAAATAGCTAAAGAGCTAGATCTTTGTGGACGTATCCTAGAGGGGGGTAAACCACGATAACACTTGTGTTATGTGATTGAATGCATGTGTTTCTTTATTGTCTTCCATAGTTGTTGATATGCTAAATGAATGAGTTGTTATATTTCATGCTTAATCATAAAAGATATTGCATTACATTAATAAGTTCTAATAGAGTTGTCAACGAACAGTCTTCAGATCCACCACTCAATCCTAGGCTACAAACACATGAGTATTGCAGCCACCCATTAAGACTATATCGGGTGAGATGGCACAATGCACCCTGTGTGATGCATTGTCTTCTGGTTTACCAGGAGGGCCGATAGTTTTAGAGGCTTTGTTGGAAACCTGAATAGATATAAACCTTGGGTCATTCAATACAAACTTAGACAGGATATATAAATAACCAACAACTATATTATTTGGCGCTGTGTTCGAGAAGAAAAAATTTATGACATCCTGAAAGCATGTCATGATGAACCTTACAGAGGCCACTTCGTAGATAAAAGGACTGCAAACAAAGTATTGCACCTAGGGTATTATTGGTCGACCATCTTTTAGAATGCCAAGCAGTACGTTAGGAGTTGCAACAAGTGTCAGAGAATGGGATGACCTGTGAAGTTGGATGAGATGTCTCTCCAGCCTCAACTTCAAATAGAACCCTTTGAGAAGTGGGTCCTTGATTTCATGGGACCCATTAACCCACCATAAAAGCAAAAGATGTACATTTTGGTGTGCACTGAATACATAACTAAATGGGTTGAGGCCAAAGCACCTCCAAAGGCCATAGAGGCTGTAGTGGCTAACTTCTTATATGAATATATCTTCATCTTATTTGGGGTCCCCCAAGAGATCGTCACCGATCAAGGGACCCAGTTCACTTCACGGCTCATCCAATCCATTACCGAGCAATTCAATATTAAGCATCGGATGTCAACTCCATACCACCCTCAGGAAAACGGACAGGTGGAAGTCACAAACCAAGTGCTGGAAACTATCCTGACGAAAACATTCCAACATCATCATAAGGATTGGGTTGACAGAATCCCAGAGGCTTTATGGGCCTACAGAACCACCTGGAGGAACACCACGGGGTTTACTCACTATGAACTAGTGTATGGGAAACGTTTGGTTCTCCCCATCGAATTCGATATCAAAATGTTGAGGATCACACTATAAGTGGGATTGGATCTCTTAGAAGACCAACAACATAGGCTTGAGCAGATTAATGATCTTAATGAGATATGTCAGGCTACAATACATCAAACTGCTTTAGTCCAATAGCAGAGGGATAAATGGCATGACAAATTCATCAAAGAGAAGAAGTTTAAAGAAGCAGACGGGGCCCTTCTATTTGATTCACGGTATAAGGATTTTAAATTCAAGTTCCACACTCGATGGATGGGACCATACGAGGTAGATATCGTATACGATAATGGCTCTATTAAGCTCTGTACCATTGACGAAGAAAGAACGCCATTAATGGAAAATGGCCATCGATTGAGGTTATATCAGAAGCCTAGGACCAAGGAGGAATTTATTCAAGAACTAGTCAAAAACACTGATCTCAATATAAGGGGCACAGTGGCATCGCCACCTATGCCCACTATTCATTGGCCTGTCTTCCCAGCTCTTATAAAAAATGAAAATAAAAAGTAATAAAAGATTTGGCAGTGAAAACCTAGCCTCAGGCGTTGTCGACACTGATGATGTTGGAAAACTAGTTACTGGCCAACATCACCAAGTTAATCAAATTCCAGTTGTGAAAACCTTTCGGGGCACAGCTGGACATGCTCTTGCTTGAAAACCGGGTCTCCGACAGACAAAGTTTGGTAATAATATATATATATATAAAACAATAAATGTCTGATGATAAGCTCACAATCTATATCTTCTTTTTCCATATCATTTTTGTAGTATGCAGGAATATGATAAAGTTACAATTGTTGCATTAATCCCCCAAGGTTATAAGGGACGTGTCATTTCCATCAGAATCCAACAAATGTCATAAAGCAACAGTGGAACACTTGCACCTACAACCCTCCATCAAGTTGGTTCAAGTTCTTTTCAAAACTCACCTTTTTCTTTTCTGTGAAATAGGAGTTGGGAAATTATTTGGAAAATGATAATACCACTAACCCTGCATCCCACTAAGCATTGTACCTAAGATCTACCCACTACCAATACATTGAAGCAGATTTTGGGACATGTTGACTTTGCTACTATATTACATAATAGTGTGTTATATCCTCATATTGACCCTACTAATGTGTTGTATATGCTACATAATGTTCAAGGTTTTGATGAGTGAAACCCTTATGTAATAACCATGTCTACTACACTATGAAGGGATACGATTGCTAATTGTGCATCAACATACCATGGTGATTATACCATCAACCGTTCATTAGCCTTCCGACCATTACGTAGGAGTGGTAACCATACCTTGACTGGTCATTAAGCAACAATAATTTCTAAATACCATGGTGGTCATTAAGCAACAATAATTTCTAAATACCATGGTGTCATCCTTTCTACATATAACCATGACCATACTTCTTTCGAACCACTCATACCTTGACCGCCCATATTTTAACTCAAGACACTAGGCGCGAAGATGTCATTCGAAGCACTACATGTCATGAATACCACTCAGTAG
>JZKD02S2334071.1:47384-57652 GCA_000966675.3 Picea glauca
TGCGCAAGTTTTTATGTCTTGGTACTCGAACACTCTTTTTCTTTTGACTATATCTACTTTTTATTTGTTTTTCCTTCTTTTTCTTGCCTACTATGGTATAGCTACTATAATACATGTATTCCGGCGCAACCTGTCGGCCATCTCTATAGAGTTTCAACCGACTTTCATTAACCATTCCTTCAAATACTTTTCCATTCAAGGTTTCCAACTGTGTAGTACCTGCCTCTGTTAGTTCCTGAATCAGATAAGGTCCTAACTAGTGCATTCAAAAATTCCCTGGATGTTGCATATATGTGTTGTCATAGAGTAATAATAGATCTTCAACTTGAAATTTATTTTGTTTAATGTGTCAATCATTCCAGGCCTTCTCTCTGGCTTTTTGAACCTTCTGATGCAATCCTGCAACAAACCTATCCTTCTCAAGCTATACTAACTGTGCCAATCTCTCCTCTATTGCGCCAGTATCTGATAGCTCTTTGATTGCTTCAATGAGTAGGCTAGGTAGAATAAACTCCATTGACATTACTATTTATTTCCAACAGACCAACCTGAAAGGTGTTTGTCCTATCAACTTCTTACTTGTAGTCATGTAATCCCATAATACTGTAGGAACTCTTAAGTCCCAATCGTCTCTCCCTACATTGCAAATCTTTGTCAAGGCATTCTCCAAGATTTTATTAAAATCTTCCACGGTTCCATGGGGTACTATTTTGATGATGAATCTGGAATTCCTCGGTCAATGTTGCAATTGTTTTGTTTAGAAAGTGTGTACCTTGATCACTGATTAATATGCGCGAACATCCAAAACTTGTGACTACATTTTCGAACAAAAACTGTGCAGTAGTTTCCACAGTGCATTTTGTAACTGAGGTTGCTTCTTCCCACCTTGTCAGATACTCTGTCGCAATAATAGTGTACCTTGCCCCTGATCTTCTTCCTTGTGGGTTGATTAGCCCCACAAAGTCTATGGCCAATTTCTCAAATTCTTACAACGTAACCTATGGGTTCAAAGGCATTTCATCCCTCCTAGATGGCTTTCCCACTCTTTGGCATGCATCGCATAAATGAAAGTATTCCTTCTCATCCTTGTGGAGTGTAGGCCACCAAAGCCCTGTGCAGAAAATATTTTGTGCAATTGTTCTCCCTTCATAATGTCCTCCAGTAATTCCATCATGCGCTTCTTCAAGTATTGTCGACCCTTCATGCTCCAACACACAACACCTCAATATCCCATCTGCACCCATCTTATATAAGTTCTCTGCAATCAACTGATAATATGTTTCTTTCACTACCAATTATTTCTTTTGTGCTAAAATCATCTTGGATGGAGCCATGCCTGTGTTTAGAAATTGTACGATGTCCAAGAAGTAATCATCCACCATCCTTACTGCAAATAATTGCGCATCTAGGAAGTTGTCATCCAAATTTCCTTCATATTCCCCTGGCAATATGCACGATAGATGATCTTCTCATGCATTCAACTTCCATGGTTTCACTATGACTTCAAAGTCATATTCCTAAAATAATAAGTGCCACCTGCATATCCCCCCCCCCCAACACTATCTTTTTGACTAAGTATTTTAATGTAGAATGGTTTGTATACATCTTAAAGTGAGACCCCAATAGATAATGCTTGAATTTATGTAGTGGATAGACCATCACCAATTCTTCATGTTTTGTGGTTGTATAGTTCTTCTCTGCTATAAACAAATTCCTACCTTCAAATGAAATTGGGTGATCTATGTCTCCTTCCCTTGGATAGGATAGTACTACGCCAAATGTTATCGACGCTGTGTCCATGTGTTACTCTGTGTTCCAATCTGGAAAAATTAAGATTGGTGTGGTCACCAACTTTTGTTTCAGGGTGTCCATCCTCTGACAGTCTTCATTCCATTGAAACTTTGCTTCCTTCTTTAGTAACTTTTCCATCAGTGATGTGATATGTGCATATCCCTTGATAAAATTCGTGTAATAACCTGTATGACCCAATGTCACCCTAAACTGTCTGACTGATCTAGGTGGTTCTAACTCCAAAATGACTGGGATCTTAGCTGGATCTGCCAATAGTCCCTGTTTTCACACTACATGTCCCAATAGAATTCCAAATGGTGCACAAAAAATGCACTTCTTCAATTTCAGTGAAATCTGACACTGCCTGAACCGATCCAACATCAGCCTAAGAACTTCTATATGATCCTTCAGTAGACTGAAAATCGTCTAATCATCCAAGTAGACTTCTAGGAACTTGTAGATGAACTCCTTGAATGTTGCAACCACTACCCTGGAAAACACTGCAGGGGCATTCTTCAATCCAAAGGGCATAACTATATACTGATAACTTCCCCATTCTGTCACAAAAGTGGTCTTGTGTTGATCCTCTTACACAATTCTTATTTGATGGTACCTGGAGAATCCATCTGTGGAAGAGTAAGTTTCATGGCCTCCTAGGTTCTCCAGTACCTCATCCATGAATGGTGTTGGAAATGGGTCATGTAAGCATGCACCATTTAACTTCCTTAGATCTATGCAGATCCTGATTCCTCATGTCTTCTTGTCTTGCACCACCATCGGATTGATCCACTCAGATTCTTCTACCAGTTCGATGATTCATGCATCCAACATCCTATCTATTTCATATTTTGCCTTCTCCTTGTACCTTAGATTTATCTTGTATGACCTTTGGCGCACTGGCTTAGCTCCTGGTTTTAGTGGGATCTTCTTCTCGCCTAAGTCTCTTGCTATTCCCTTCATCTAATTCGTTGGAATTAGATCCTGGTATTCTTTCAGTAAGTATGCAATCTTCTCAACCATCTCCTCACTCCAATAGTCCCCTATCTACGCAAACTTGGGATTATCTGTCGTCCCAATGTTTACCTTATGTGTCCTTATAGGTTGTGTATATGCGATGCTCGTTCTCCTTTTCTCTTAGGTACTTGTACATTCCTAGGATCCTCTTCATCATACTCCTTATTGGCTACATTATAGCACTCCAGTAGCTGACGAACAGTCATATTGGCTATGTGCACGCTGCATACTAGTACCACCTCCATAGTCTCTTCTTTCGAGAAGATATTTGTTCGAATCGCATGTAGCGTTGCATCTATGGATGGAGATTCATGAAAGTAAATGTGATTTTGAACCTCTAGATCATTTCTTCCCATCTTGTTGTCTCCTTGCGCATTTCCAACTCCAAATACCAGTGCTTCGAAATTGTGTCCAGTGTGTGTATAAATATGTGAGTCCACTCTGTCTCTAGTAATGACCCCCACAAAGCCCTGCACTATTCCACATGACATGTTGGGTCACTCTCCCTTGTATATTTATGTGCAATGTTTTCTCCCTCAGTGTCAAACCTTATTTGCATTAGTTTGTTGCATTGTGACCAGTCTTCCATTCCCTCTCTGTGTGCATCCCACCATCTGGATGGAGTCACTTTTAATACCACATCTAGTGCTAACATCCTTTGTTGTCCAGGTAGTTGCAACTTAAATTATTATACAAACATCCTTATATCAGTTAATCCATCATACATGGGCAGATAACATATCTCTATTCCAATTCAACGCAAGGATCGAGTTGTGCACGCACATCATCTAGTTGACACTTCATGCATTCTTTGTTGTAAATGCTCTAGACCTTCTTCAGAATATGACACACATGAACTGATACTTCACCAAATCAACACACCATCCATTGTCAGGTTGAAATAATCCTACATCTGTGCAGTCATGTTATATAAATTTTCAATGTCATTCCCGCTTGTTGGTTCAATGTATCTCTTTCCTTTTGATGGCTCCAAGGGTGCAGTAACTTTCAAATCTCCAACCTCAAATATCATCTCCCTCCTCTTCAAGTTGATGATCGCTTGGTTATCAAAAGCCCATTCCAATCCCATTAGTGCTGGATATGGTTAACTTCCGTCCACAATCTCAATAACTTCAAAGTCTGGCACGCTGCGTACCCCATCTATGTTCACAAGTACTCCTGTCAACTGATCAATTGGAACTATTTTGTGTTGATTCGCTAGTCATAGCTAAACAGGAGACCATACCAACTTGGGTTTTCCCATAAAATCCCATGTCTTCTTAGGTAACACATTCACGTCAGAACCTAAGTCCAAAATAATATCATCCACATCATACTCTCCAATATGCGCGATGAATTTGAATTATTCATTGGTTCGCTTCCTGCACAATACCTAATTTGCCATCCTTTGTGCGACAAGAATTTCCCTTCCTCTTGTGCAATGATCAATCATGTCATATAATTTATTCATCAGAGCCTCATCTTTGATTAGCTCTACACAATTTCGCAAGAATTTTGTTAGCGCACTTACCTTCCCCATTGGATTCTCTGGCATTGCGTGATCTTCATCATGATCTACAACTGATGTTGATGCTCCCCAATATGTTATGAGTACTTATTTTCTTGCCCTCTGATATTTCTCATTTTCTTGCTGAGAATCAAAGGCTGACATAGTCCCTGTTAAATTTCTTACCCATTGTTCAATTTGCTTTCCTTCATCTGTTCAGGCTGGCATAGTCCCTGCGCAATATTCACATATTCATCTTGTACATTCTTTGTGGCCCAAATCATCTCGCAAACAAACAAGTGTTGTTCTGGGTCCTCTGACCCGATTCCTTGGAATTCATGCAACCTAAGAGTATTATCCACCCCAACCATGTTGTTCGACGTAGTCCCTCCTCTTAGTCATGTTGGTTGACTCTGATTCTAACTCTGTGCACTACTTCCACTATTCTGACTGCTACTACACAGTCCTCCTTGGCTAACTACAATTTCTTTTGAAAAATATTCAAATGTTACTTTTGATTGTGGTGACACACACGGGGTCATGACTTTGACATTGGATCCTGTCTAAGTAGGACTTGTTGGCTCTTCTATTATCGGAATGGACTAGAACTCCTCCTCTTCTCCTCCTAGGTATGGTATTTCCATGTTTCAAACTAGTGCGCAAGGTTCTCTCCCCTCTGGCTCACCTCTCTTAGCATCAATATCTTGCCTCTCATACCTCCTCCCTCTACAAAACTCTCAAAACTCATATCATTCCTCTGGTATATCTTCTTCTTGCATCCTCAGTCACTCCCTGCCTCTTTCATTGCTTCCTTCCTTCTCTGAGACAATGCTCTTGTCATCCCTTGGTTCCCCTATGTGCGTGAACCTCTTAGAAATCAAATTTAATTACCATCACATGATTTTCACTCAATAGCATCTGTATCCACATATTTAATGATTTCAAGAACCTCTCGCGTGGACCTTTGAAAAAATCTCTTTTTGCAACACTGTATGATTGAATACAATCTACTGCAACCTATGTAACATACCAACCTAGTACGTCATCCAACCAAAAATCAATTGCTCGAGTGGTTGGGTTACTTACAGAATTCAATTGTCTTACCAATTCCTCGGTGTTGCGGTGTTAAACCTTCCAGATTTCTCCACTAATCTTTCTATCCATTCTATCAAAATAACTGGAAATTTTACAAATAAAATTTCATGCAGAACTGTAAACACATACTTTTGCAGTCATTTCTTGTCACTCATCCGAGGGTTTTTCTTCTCTTTTCATGCAAATTCGTGTTCCTTCCTTTCCAACCATTCTGAGATATCCTTCTTAGTCAACCTCCAAAACATCCACTTAATCACAAAGTCATGGTCCCAGCAACGAAACCATTTGTTGGTGCTCTTCTGTGCACGAGTTGTAAGACCGAAGGTTCGATTTATCTAAGACCAACAAAACTCACCATACATCGGCCCTTTCGGCATCACCTGTTTGCACAGATAAAGTCTCACCCAAGGTATCTATGGGGACTACGAGAACCAAGATTCTACAGTAGTAAGGAAATGGGAGGAAACCATTTGGTTCATTCTTCCTTATTATGTTGTGCGCATAACTTTGTTTTGTATAGCGATTAACTTACTCATGATTCAGATTCCTATACTTATCATATTCCAGTTCAGTGTATATATTTGTTACTGTTACAGTCATGAATCCTTGCACCGTACTTAACTATCATACAAATCTATTCTACGATGCATGCAAATAGTATTCATAATCACACACAGGAAAACAGACAACATAGGATTCTGTAATATCTCTTTATCATTCCTTCATTCATTCATCTTAACCATCAACTGCTACATTCAAGAACTCTGGAACTCAGTATCCATCAACAATTACCATACTATAACATAACCTAATCTATCATAACCGAACTTCATCATAATAGTACCTAGTTGAACCCATAATCTCCCAACCGGTTACATATTTATACAAAAAGCTAGGGCTAAAACCCTAATCTATTCATCCCAAAAACATCCTATTACAATGCATGGCCAACTCAGTTAACTGGTTGTTCGACGCCTTTCTTCTCTTTTTCAGCCTTCATGTTGCTTTTCTGTTGTTCTTCTATTTCAAGAATGTCGGGTTGTCATTCTCATGTTATGCTTTATTTCCTTGCTTTACTCCTCGAGCTTTATTCTTTGATCTTTATTCTTTGCACTGTGTGTTGTCTTCCTTTTGTGCAATTTCCTCCTTTTGTGCATTTTCCTGCTGGATGCACCTCAGTTGCGTGCTTTCTAGCTTTCCTTCTTCCTCCATGCACTTTTCATGTACTTAGGATTTTTCCTCAAAACTTTATCAAAACTGCAAACAGAGTTTTCAACTACAGGGGGAATCCCCTATTTCTCTGTCACCTTCAACTTTCAAGAAAACGTTCAGGATACCAGAGCCAATGATGATTTTTAAAGGTGACGAGCCAAAGATTTCCTAAAGGCTATGAATGGTGGGTGGGATCTCTTACAACAATATCTGGAAGACTTGACAAAAATGTCTGAAGATTTATCAGCTATGCAGGTGAGTTTGCTAAAATACCCTTACTGAGAAATGGCATAGCTCTTTACTAGGGTAGTTGGGAAAGAATCCACTGCAACAGTTCTTTTTTTAGCTCTGTATATTCTATATTTTTTTAATCATGAGAAAGCAATCTTTGATTGGGCGAAGATCATTTCTGGTGAAACATATTTTCAATTATCAAATTTTAAGAAGAACAACAAGTTCTACAAGTCTTCATATTTAATCTTTTCTATCATATACTTCCATGCGTTTAAAGAACTTCATTTAGCCAAACAGGTCAATTGCAAAACTGACCCAGTTCATACATGGTACCCTGCCTTATGGAAGCAAAACGAAATGTATCATTTCTATGAATTTTACAATTCATTTGTTTCTTCTTTTAAGAAACTTATATTTGGATCCAGTACATCAAGACTTTCTTTAGAAGTGGAAACCTTTCTAGATAAAAGAGGAAGTTTTGAAGCGATGGACCATTACAACATTGTCAAGATTTATTGTTCTCGAGAAAGGCCTTTTTACCTTCCATACTATGTATCAGACAAGATATTTATGATTGAAGTTTGTAAGCAGTACAAATTACGGGCTCACTTCTTCCATGAAAGAAGGAAAAAACAATTTAATCCCCTACCATAGAAAATCGGTGAAATGGTATTAAATAAAGCTGCAAACATTGATGAATATGTAGGTCAATTTGATCACTTTGATTTAAAGGTGGAAGAAGAAATTAAAGGATTTGACCCAAATCAATTGTTCATGAAACATATTATCTCTGTGGGTTACTATGTCTCATATGCAAACACTTTTCTATTTGGAGAAGAGGAAGATGAAGACAAAACCATGAGGCATTTCCTATTGAAGATATTGGCATTGTTATTAGTACCAATGAACCACAATGGAAGCATGGAAGAATTGTTAATAAAAGGAGTACTCGTTCTCATAATGTGTCTCAGAGAAGTGGCCCACAAAAACAAATTCTCAACTAGTAGCACAAGAACAAAAGAAGTCTTAAGTCAATGATTCTAATGATGGAGGAGATCAAAACCCTCCCAAGGGAAATTTGGAACGACCTCACAAACTTCCTGTAACAAGTAAAAGAAAAAGGCAAACCAATCAGCAAGAAGTAGAGGAGGTTACACCTGAAAAATGAAGTTGTTCTTGAAGACATGGATTTGGATGCTAATATTGAAGATAAAGAATTTCTTGATGAAGAGAAAAGACTTCAATAAAGTCGGGAAGTTGCAGCCGAATTGGAAAAATAGGGACTAGTTTTCTTTGAAGAATAATATTTGGTCATGCACAATGCTCTATTTGGTAAAGATTCAAAGAAATTAATCTTTGAAAGAATTCATTCCAAAAACAAAAAGTTTCAAGGAAGGTCAAGCTCAGAATTTGACCTAAAAGGGATTCCACTGTCAAAGATGGTACAAATCCATGAAGCTACAAGCATGGCCTTGAAGATGTCAGTGGCTAAAACGGAAGACGAAAATGCCATACTTAAACACAAAAATAAAGAACTTGAGAATGCTCTGATGTCGCCACCCATATTCGCTAATACGATTGTCATTGTTCAACCTTGGAGGAACTTTGATGGAACACTAAAATCAAGTTCAAAATTAAGAGGGACGTCAAGCCTACTCGGTGTTGTCAAAAGGTATGTTGGGAGAACATAAAGAAAATAATGTCTCACTCTTGAGGCATGGAAACTTGCAAATAGTTTTGTTTCTTTGGGGTCCAGAATTACAAATCTAAGATAATACCTCCAGGATGATCTCGAGAATCATGAGGGTTTTTATAAATATGTTGTTATTATATTTGTTTTGAAAGTCTTAGGCATGAGTGAATWAAAAACAAAGAAAGAATATTTACTGTCCCCCACTCATATAAAACAATTAAAAGCATTTTAGATTAAGAGAATAAAGACTTTAAAATAAATATTGGTTGATTGTGACACTTTAAGTKTAAAAAAATGGGAGTTATATTTGAAATCGATTGAGTTAGACTTGGYAGGAACCACCGGGGAAGTTCAAGACCCAAAATTAACATTAAATTCTATGATAATGATAAGAGAATAGTTTGAAGAACATATAGAGATATTGAAGGTCGTGTTAGTGGAAAAATTTAACAGTTTGACCGAGTACACAGAGCAAGAAGTTGAAAGTTGGCTACTTAACTATATTAATAAAATTGAAGATATTGAATATATGTTACATCAAATTTAAATCGACTTTAGAGATCTTGAAAGCACATTATTCAACATTAAAGTCAAGCAAGAGATAATTGTCACGCCTATGAGGGATTACATTGAAAATTGGTTAAAACAAGATTTAATCAAAATAACTAAAGAAGATCAAGCATAGGTAGTTGGTACTGGACATGTAACTACAACAAAAGAGAATACAAAAGGAACATTGACCAGCAGATAGCAAGCGAGAGAAATCCATCACAATGAGTAAATTGATCACATCCTCCTCTATTATTTTGCTCTTCTTGTTCAGGAATCATCCAGTTGTGTCATGTCGTTCTTGAGAAAGCATAACCAACTTTTGATCACTTATATCCTTATTCTTTTCATGTTCAGTCATGTTTCACTTTCATTTTATGGTCCACGGGAGCCCAATCCCAGTCTGTTTGGACGAATGTCATTTTATTTTATTTTCTAACTATCAAAGACTATTATTATTTTTTGAAAATCCCAGAGAACTATTTCAGGGTTAAAATTTAATGATATCTTGAACTCTGAGTTTTTGAGCATAAGATATTTAAAGTTTGCATATCATAGTCTCTTTTATTTTAAATGAAAAACTCTTTTAAAGTTCTTTCAATTGTGGACCTTTGTTTTTCTTTCTCATGAATGCGATCAAAATTATGATATTCTGATGGATGTGAGAATCATATTATTTTTAACATAATTGTTATTTGTTTCTGTACAATATTTCTACATCTATTGTATTTTAGTTTTTGAAGATTCATGATCCTCTTCTCAGGATTCTTTTTGTGAATATATATTATTTTTCAATAAATAATATTTTACATTTTCATTGAGCGATAAAGATTGGAGTTTGTTTTTTATTACTCTCCCATTTTGATACTTTGGTTCAAAAATATCAAGATTTATCTTTAAGAAAATACAAAAGAGCACCATCTCTATAAAAATGAAGGGGGGATATTTTATCCTCATGAGGTTGTTGTTTGGACCTTAATCGATCTAAACATCAACATATGGCTACTAATAAGTCTTGATATGTGTCTTCAAACTTTTGAAATCTTGGGCCCCAATGTTTGAGAAATTATTCAACGAAAGCCTTGAGAGAAAACATGTTCTTTGGACGACAGGTGATCCGGATTGGATCATTATATTATTTGTCATATATATATATATATATATATATATATA
>JZKD02S2334071.1:82156-115404 GCA_000966675.3 Picea glauca
AGACCAGCTTATATATTGGTGATATTGGTCCATTTTCATTTGTTTTTATTTTTGTTCCTATGCTCATAGTTTCATTTAGTTTTTGTTTAATTATTGTTAATAGCTTTGTTATTTTATTTCTAACCTTTTACACCACAGCTGTCATGCCTATCAGAGCCCAACTGGGCATGTAAGCACTCACTTTTTGCTCACACAGTGACGAAAAGAGTGCAAACACTTACCTTTGGTGGAGTGGTAGGTGTGAGTTTCTCAAGAAGATTCTCGATCTCCTGCTGATATTGTTCAATTTCCTATGCAATCTGATCAATATTTTCTGCTACTATGAGTTCGACCCTCTACGTGGTTTTTTGAATCTTCTCATAAGTTTCAGCCACGTTTTGTTCCAATCCATTCGCACGCTCCCTCTCCTCTTGGGTCTCGAGCTTGGTCTGCTCATATATCAATTCCAATGCGTCTCGTTTATCCTTTACCTGTTGTAGTTCGTCTATGTCTGTGTGTGCATGAAACTGTACCTCCTGGGTAACTCTAATCTGTAATTTGTGTAGATATTTGAATGGTATCCATGACAATACCAATTGGAGTTGAGTTAAGTCCTTTAGGTGTGTCTTCCCCACAATCTCGTTCATGCGCAACATGCTGGGTGTAATGTGGAATGTTTCACTCGACTGCGGTATTGTGTGGACTGTATCTCTCTCACCTGCTTTCGTTCCTTCTCTTTTCTATGATGTTGATAGCCATGTTCCTATGTTTCTACCTGCTTCCTGCACTTGCCCGATCTGCTTGAGGAATTGTCGCATGTTTTCCAACTCCTCTTGAATTTTGTCCCTGTGGTGCACAACATTCTCAAAATCCTCGGCTGTACGATCCTGAACCAATTGGGCTATCATGTCTGCATCATCCTCTGTGATAGTGTATTCTGGAGGTGTTCTCTGCGCCTTCATCTTCTTGCACACTCCCCACGTATGAGAAGTTGGTCTCTTAGTCATGCCTGGTTCTTGTGGATTGGGACTTGGTGGAGTCCCCTGTGCTGCCTCAGCCTGGTTCTACTGTACTTGTGTCGGCTGCGTATTATTCTTCTTCCCCTTCTGGGTCCCCATCTTAGCTATCCCTTCTTTTGTCTGCTTTGTTTTGGTCTGGCCCGTCCTTGGTTTCTTGGGAACTGGGACTTCTTGAGGCTATGTTTCTTCCTGCCCTGCCTCCTCTTCCACTGTCTTTGTAGGTATGTCTTGGTTGAGGACTGGAATCTTCCAGTCGTCTTCCCAATCTTTGATAACCATTGCAATGTCTCCCTTCGTGATGCAGTAGCGCAATTATATCCAATGCTTGTTGGGGTCCTTTCGCGCTTGGATCCACATCGCATGTCGAGTGTCATTGAAGTTAGCTATGTATCGATAGTATGCCACAACCCGGAGCATTATTCTCCATAGATTGACGATGGTCTCTTGTAGGTTGCAAAGGTATCCTTCGAATACAACTGTGTTTGTCTTCCTGTGTTTGGCATATGATGCTAAGCCAAGTGATAAATATATCGCTCCATGATTCAGCTTGGGTCTGGTGGAGAAAAATGTATAATCCGGTTCCTTCAATCCCATGATGGCTATCAGCATGAGTAGCCATGAATAATGAAATTTTGTTCCCAAATCCTGCTCATCCTTGTAGTCATCCAGAAATAGATTCAAAAGATAAGGGGCCCAACTGACTGTGGTTCCCTCGACACACTGAGCTACAACTGCGACAACCCCAATCGAGACTTCCTCCTTGCGACATTTCCTTAGCAGCTTGCAGGCCATGATTTTTGTGCCCATTTTTTTCATGGCATCATTGATCCGTTTGATGATGATTCCTCACATCCCCCTTTTAGTTCTATATTTATTTTTCATCTCTTCTACGAGTGATTTCTTCTTTGTTTTGTCGTCGAGAAATTTCGCGGGATCCATGGCCCGGGATGGAAACCCTATAATGTGTGCAATGAGCTCTACGTCTATCGAGATGAGCTTGTCCAACCATATATCCCCTCCATGTGTGACTGCCATCAATTGTTTGACACAACTGTTTGTGTACTGTCCTCTTCCAAAGTTTGGTAGCTCTAGCAGACCTAAAATCCCCGTTTCTTCCAGTCTTATTGCCCACTGGAGTGGTTGATCAACCGGTTGTCCAAATGGATCTAGACCCACAATTTGTAGGTAGACATTCTTTGCGAACTTTGGGAACTTGTCTGTGTTTGTTACATCATGGTCCGAGTATTTTAGCTTCTCGACATGACCTAGAAAGTCTGATTTCACCCATACCCATTCTAGTATACGTGACAGAACAATGGTTGCAAAGGGTTGCTTACGTGGTGACTTAGGTACATTATGCTGGTACTTTTTTGGTAGTGGTTGGCTCAAGGTTCCAGCCTCCATCGGTCGTACTTAGGCATACCATTCTGGCCAATCCATGACGTATTCCATTGTTCCTTCCTGTGGGTGGTCTGACATGGTTGTTTGAGATTCGTCTGGATCGACTTTTGTTTCCTAATTTGTAGCCATCCCATTGACTCTCGGAGCTCCTTCAGGGTTCTCTGGTTGCACTAGGTTGCCCGTGCCTTGGTTCTTTTGCTCCTGTTCCTCTGTTGGCATATCCACGTTCATGCCCTCAGGTGCTGGTTGTTGGGTTTCTTCTACCATGGGTGTGGGGCTTATCGGTGTTGTATCTGGTGAAGGGATTTTGTCAACATTGACTATCTTTGGTGCTTGTTGTTCGCTTTCCCGTGATTTCACCTATGCCCTAGTTCTAACTCTGGAGTGTCGGGCAGTATGGCCTAGTTCTACTGGCTTTGGTGGTGCCATGGTGGAAAATCTAGTTGTTTTTTGAGCTCCGTAGCTTCTTTAACCTCTGTGAACTTTTCTCTATGCTTCGTATGCTCTCTCGCTCTCTGTCTTTTCCATTCTTGGAATAAATTGTTTTCTCCCGCGTCCATGCTTTGTATGGGTATGGTATGAAGCTTGTTGAAGATGCTACCTTTATTATGGATTCAATGAATCTCTAATTCATTTGTACTTTCCATTACTCTCCTTCAACATCTCCAGTTGGTGTGATTAATGCGTCGTCCCGTCGATCCTTTCTGGCATTTAATTATGCATGCCTTCATCGTTTCGTACTGCTTTTGTCGTTGTTACTTTTCTCGCTTGTTTCCATTTTGACCTAGCTATTGGTATTGTCCTAACCGGGTTTGTAATCCTAAGTGTGCATGCCCCTTCTCCTTTCGACGCACTGTACCTCTGTTGGTACTGTGTTAATATATATATATTTTTTTATTTTTTTATTTCTACGCAGTGACTTTTCAAGTTGTGGGTGGTCGATTGTCCTTGTACATCTTCAGTCGGATCCCGTTGATCATCCCTCTGAGTTATGTGCCTGGTAAGTCTTTCAACTGTACAACTCCCCCATTCATGACAGTTTTTACTTTGTACGGTCATAACCAGTGCATTCTGAGTTTTCCTAGGTGTTGAATGGATTTGTTGTCATACATCAACACTTAATCCCCTTCCTTGAAAGTTTTATTTTTTATGTGTCTGTCATGCCAAGATTTATCCCTTGATTTCTGAACTTGTTGGTGGAACCCTGCTAGGATCCAAACTTCCTCCATAGTCATCAACTGATTTAGTCTCTCCTGTATTGCGCCTCATTCTGTCATGTGTGTAATCGCTGCTATGTGCAAATTGGGTACCAGAAATTCTAATAGTTCCACTGCTTCTTGGCCGTATACCATTTTAAATGGTGTGTTCCCTGTCAAATTCTTGCACGTGGTCCTATAGTCCCACAATATTATTAGTATTTTGAGGTCCCAATCATCCATGTTGACATTACAGATCTTTGTTAGTGCATTCTCAAGAATTTTGTTAAATGCTTCTACTGTACCATTTTCCTATGGGTGATATGGTGTGCTCTTCTGATGATGGAATTCAAACTCTTCAGTCATAGCGTTGATAGTTTTGTTAATGAAGTGTGTGCCTTGGTCGCTCATCAAAAATATTGGGCACCCAAATCTCATGATTACTTGTTCAAATAGAAAGTGTGTTGTTGTTCCTGCGTTGCAATCCTTCACTGGTGTTGCTTATGCCCATCTTGTTAGGTATTTTGTCACAATGATAATGTATCTTGCTCATGTTCTTCTTGTTGGTGGGTTGATTGGTCCCACAAAGTCTATTGCCCATTTATCGTATTCCTGCAATGTTACCTATGGTCGTAATAGCATATTGTCCTTTCTATTGGGTTTACCAACCCTTTGAAATGCATCACATCTCTGAAAGTACTCCTTCGAGTCTCTGTGAATGGTCGACCACCATAGTCCTGCACACAATACCTTATGCGCGGTAGCTTTGCCTGTGTAATTTCCTCCTGCTATTCCCTCATGGGCTTCTGCTAAAATTATTGGTCTTTCGTGTTCTAACACATATCTTCACAAGATGGTATATGCACCCATTTTGTATAAGTGTCCTGCAATCAGTTGATAGTCTGCAACCCAGACTACTAGGTTTTTCTTTTGCGTGGTGTTATATTCCTGCGATGCAGTAGTGCTCAAGTACTGAATGATATTCGCAAAGTATTCATCAACGATCTGGGCTGAAAATAACTGTGCATCCGAGAAGTTGTCTTCTAAATTCATAGGTTCTTCTCCGTTTGTGACCCTTGATAGGTGGTCAGGTCCTGCATTCAATTTTCCTGGCTTGACTATTACTTCAAAATCAAAATCTTGAAACAGTAGTATCCATTAACAGATTCTCCCCCCTAACACTGGCTTGTTGACTAGGTATTTAAGGGTTGAGTGATCTGTGAACATATTAAAGTGTTTTACCGATAAGTAATGTATGAACTTCTGTAGTGCGTAGACCATAGCTAGGCCTTCCCTCTCTGTGGTGTTATAGTTATGTTCTGATTCTGATATCTTTCTGCTCATAAATTCTATAGGGTGATCCAAATCTCCCGCTCCTGGCTGTGCCAAGATAGCTCTAAGTGCTATGGATGATGCATCTACATGTACGTGGAATGTCTTCTCCCAATCTGGAAATACTAGTATTGGCACGGTGACCATCTTTTCTTTCAGCGTATCCAGACCGTGTTGACAATCGTCGTTCCACTGAAACTTTGTATCTTTTCTTAACAGTTTCTCCATTGGTGCGGTAATCTGCGCATGCCCTTTGATAAAATTTCTATAGTATCCCGTGTGTCCAAATGTCACTCTTAGCTGACAAACTGTTTTTGGTGATGGAAAGTTAACAATTACTACAATCTTTGCAAGATCTACTAGTAAACCTTGTTTTCATACTATATGGCCCAACAGTATCCCAAACGGTTTTCTGAATATACATTTCTTTATGTTTAATGATATCTGGCACTGCCTACATCTTTCTAACATCAGCCGTAAGAGCCCTACATGGTATTTCAAAAAACTATAGACTGCCCAATCATCCAAGTATAACTCTAGAAACTGGTGGATGAATTTCTTAAACGCAATGATGACTACTCTGGAAAATATTGCTGGTGCATTCTTCAGTCCAAATGACATGATTGTGTATTGGTAGGATCCCCATTCTGTAGAAAACGTGGTCTTGTATATGTCTTCCTGTGCTATCTTGATCTGGTGGTAGCCTGATAATCCATCAGTAAATGAGTAAACTTCATGTCCTCCTACGTTATCCAACACTTCATCCGTGAAAGGTGCGGGGAATGGGTCGTGTAGGCATGCATCATTCAATTTCCTCAAGTCGACACATATCCTTATCCCTCATTTTTTCTCCTGAACTACCATTGGGCTTATCCATTCCGATTCTTCCACTGGTTCTATGATTCCAACTTCAAGCATCTTGTCGATCTAATATTTGACTTTCTGCTTATATATCGGGTTCAATTTGTATGGTTGATGTCTGATCGGTCTCACTTCATCTCTGAGTGGTATCTTCATTTCTCCTAGCTCCCCTGCTATACCCTTTATTTATGTAAATGTTGTGGGAAATAGGTCGTTGTACTTGTGTAGTAACTCTGTTATGATTTCTACTATTTGCTCATCCCAATAATCTCCAATGTTGGCCATTTTGGGATTCTCAACTGTCCCAATGTTGACTTTATTCACCTTGATCGAAAAAACAATGAATTTTGATTCTATAGGTGGACCCTCCACTTCTCTTTCTCCTTTCGCTTCCTCGATCCGAATATCACATAGATCGTCTTCATCTGGTGCTTCCTCCTTCACATGGTAACATGACAACAGTTCTTTGACTGTTTGTTTGTTCCACTGTAGTTCTTCTGTTATGAGTTCGACTTCTGGTTCTTTGATGAATATCACCCCTCTTATCTATTTAAGAGCTTCATATATGTTGGGGTTCCCATGCTCGAATGAGAAAGTGACTGTAAATTTATTTTGCAATATCGTCCAGGTCGCAGTTCCTTTGCGCAGTTTCTAGTTTGTATACCAGTTCGTTGGTATGCCCTCTAGAGTGTGTATGAAATGATGGGATCATTCCTCTGGGGTGTCATTTTCCACAACGTTCTGCACTTCTCCAAGTGTTCTACTGGTTCCCCCTTTCCATCATACTTATGTTGGTTGTTGTGTTTTTGTTCTGTGTCGAACCTTATGCACAATAATCACTTACATTGGTACCAATCTGTGATTTTCTCTTTGTGTGCACCCCACCATCTTGCAGGTGTGACCTTGAGTGCTATTTCAAGTGCTAAGAGTCTCTAATTATCTAAAACTTCATCTTCGTACCATGCCAAGAACACTTCTAGGTTGTTTACTCCGTGGAAACTAGGTGGTTACCTTATCTCCGTGCCTACCCATCTTACTGCATGGTCTATTCGTGCACATATTATCATGGAAACTTCCTGTAGCCTTTGTTTCCAGTTCTCTAAACCGGTATCCGAGTTTGTCACACATGAAGTAATGCTCTTCCAACTAAGTATCCCATCTACATTTGGGTTCATGTAATCCTCATCACACGCAGTTGTTCGGTACAACTGGTTGATTTCCTCTAAGTCTAATCAAGTGGGTTATACATACCTTTCCCCTTCTAATGGGTCTAATAGTGAGATGAACCTGTATCACCTGACTCAAATATCATTTTCCCTGTCTTCAAATTGATTATGGCCTGGTTGTCAAACGCCCAATCCAAACCAAGCAACGCTGGATATGGTGTTGTGTCATCCACTATTACAATCACTTCAAAGTCTGATTTAGTACGCACTCCATCCAGGTCTACTGTCACTCCTTTCAGTTTACCAATTGGTAGGACTCTGTGTTGGTTTGGTAGTTTCAGTTGCATAGGTGAACATCCTAATGTGGGCTCTCCCATACATTGCCATGTCTTATTTGGTAATACATTAAATTCAGATCCTAGATCTAGTATGATGTCTCCCATGTTGAAATATCTGATGTTGGAATTCAGTCTGAACTCCCTACTTGTTCTTCTCCTGGTATGTAGGCGATTGATTTTTTTGTTGTTCTAATTTTCCTTCCGTCTCTATACTACATTTTTCTAATATGTTCTGCAATATTTTGACAGATGATGGATCATTTAATACTTTTACACATGATTGCAAAAATCCTTTGATTGTACTTAGTTGTCCCATGGGTTGCATTTTCTTGGTATGATCTAATAATAGAGGCATCTCGTACTCTGGTGCTTCCTTGCTTTGCTGCGCAGTTGAGGTCGATGAAATGTCATCCTTCTGAAATTCTTGTCTGTGTTGCTTAAATATCTCCTTCTCATTCTGCACGTCGAACTGCTGCCTTGGTTCGATGTTCTTCTTCACCCATTGGTGTTGTACTGGCTCTTGTCAAACTATGTCGTTTCCTATTTTATCTCCTCAATGAGTAACTCTGTTGATGTTTTGTCCTTTGTCCCTCGCTTCGGCTGAAATCCACTAAACATTTAGGTTGTTCTGGTTCCTCTTTTCCTGAATCTTTACTACTAATGTTGGACATTCTTCTGTATCATGGTCTGATGTGTGACAAGACATACAAGTTGTTGGTGGAAGTGGAAATTCGCTTGCATAATGTCCCAGTTGTTGAAAATTGTGAAATACCATTGGTCCTCTACCTCTTCCAAAACCTCCTCTTGCTTGTCCTCCCACTCTATAGCCTGTTCGATCTCCTTGCAGTGCGTTATACTGAGGCTCCTGATTGTACTGCGCGGTGTTGTACTGAGGTTTTGTTGTGTTGTACTGTGGCTGCACAATATTATATGGTTGTTTCCTAGTGTTGTATGGGGCTAGAAATTGGTTAATTTGTGGTGTGGCTTGCCTTGTCATCATTTCTACCTCCACTCTATATGTATTTGATGTCCTCTCCCACATCAAATACATAGTTCTACAATATTTGTCATCGTGGCCCATTGACTTGAAAAAGTTGCAATATGAACTCTTTGGGACTATCTGGTATTTCTGCATCATTGGCTAGTGATATGGACCGTGGCCCGATTTCTTATATATTTCGCACCATATTCCTCCTGTTGGTAATGGATTTGGCATTCCTGCTGCCATATACTGCACAAATGTTGGACATTCTCTCTTGTGGTGCCCTTCCGTCTTGTATGTAGTACACCAAACTACTTTTCGTTTGTCCTTAATTTTATTATGGTTTAGTTGGAACGTTAAGTTCTTCAAATCCTCCTTCAGTTCTTTGATGGCTGGGTCCGTCTGCTGATATTAGTTTTCTTCCAGTTGCAGGGCTGCCTGCAGATCCTCTTCTTGCATCTGAAACTTCTGTTGTCGCAATGGGTATTTTAAGTGTGGTAGTAGTGAATTGACGAACATGTTCCTATGTTGCATATCGATCATGAGATATTTCAATTTTCCCTTCAGTCGCTTGAATCTCTGGTTAATTTCCCATATAGATTCTCCTGATTTTTGTCTAATTTCGATCATCTCGTTCATGTATTGATCTTCTGAACTGGGCTTCTGGAACTCGTTTATCTGAAATTTCTTGATGTCTACAATTGTTTTGGTTGTCCTTAGTGGATTTTTTGTGGCTAAAATCATATACCAATCCAATGCGCGATCCCTTAGTGTAATCGCTAGTTGTGCCAGTTTAGTATCTTCATCTATGATATGTTTTTCTTCCCAAATCTTCTCATAGATGAACAATTTTTTTTTGGGTCCTCCGACGCTTCTCCTTTAAATTCCGGTAATCCGATGGTGGGATCGTGTCCTGCCATTTTGAACGCTGAACTACTACCTCCGCACGGTGTGGATACTTGACTAGTCCTGCCTGAACTAGCTCCTCTAGTTGTTTTTCCTTGTGTAGATGTACTTCCTGCTGTCTTTCTTCTCTCGAAATTCGGTTGTCCAAACGGTGGTGTTCTCTTTGGTGTATTAGTCACACATGAGTTTATGGGTTCCACACTGACATTAATATGGATAGGATTGCTGCCTTCTCTTCCCATTCTTAGACCTCTAATCTTCCTCACATATGTTGCGCGCAAAATTTCCTCAATATGATCCACATCTTGGAGATCCTCTACCTCTTCCTCATCACTCACCAAGCCTTACCTAGCGGCTACAACTCTCATCTTGGTATTCACTTTGTATTGGTATGGTACTCCACTACGCATCTTTCTAGCTATCACCATGATCCACTTGATCTGGCCGCCATCCATCATTATTGGGTCCAAGGGTTCCTCCTTCTTTCCCTTATCCTTTCCTCCTTCCATTTCTCCTCTCTTTGTCAGTGCTTCCCCCCTTCCCCCATGCACACAGGGAAGTTTAGTTGTCTGACTCCATCGTCATTACCCCTTTGTTGTATAGCAGTATCTTAATATAAGTATACAATGATCTAATATACCTTCCTCTAGGCCCACGCAGAAACTCTTGCTTCGTTGTGTTGTACGACTTCGTTGTATCTACTACAAACTCTATTATAAAGCTTGCCACAATACTGTCAAGCCAAAAATATACTGCACAGGTGAATTTGTTGTTCACCTGCTGTAACTGCTCAATCTGTACTAGGGTCCACTCTAACTGTCGGATCCGGTTCGTTGTGTGGTTATCCTTCAACCTTAGTATCCACTCCTACAATAAATGTGGAAAATCACAGAAAAATACTTCATGCAAATCACTAAACACATATTTCTCAAGATATTTGCAGGGTGTTACTCTAGGGTCTCTGTTATCTTTCTATGCAAACTCCAAATCTTTTGTCCTTAGCTATCTTTCGATCTCTTCTTTTGTGAGATTCCATGGTCTCAACATCCCCTTATAGTGGCTCATTTATTTCTTCTCTACTTTAATATTCTCTTGATCTGCCTCCCGTAGATCTTACGTATCTTTTACCAGGTCTTCAACATATCCTATCTACTCAATCCTCTACTATTCCTACCAATGACAACGTGACCATTTGTTGGTTATTTATATATCCTGTCTGAGTTTGTATTGAGTGACCCAGGGTTCATATCTGTTCGGGTTTCCAACAAAGCCTCTAAAACTATTGGCCCTCCTAGTAAACCAAAAGGAAATGCAACGTATAGGGTGCACTGAGCCGTCTCACCCAATATAGTCTTAATGGGTGATTGCAATACTCATGTGTTTGCAGCCTAGGATTGAGTGGTGGATCTGAAGACTGTCTGTTGAGAAATCTATTGTAAGTTATTAATGTAATGAAATATCATTTACGATTAAGTAGGAAATATAACAACATATTCATTTAGCATATCAGAAACTACGAAAGACAATAAAGAAATACATGCATTCAATCACATAACACATGTGTTATCATGGTTCACCCCCCTCTGGGATACATCCACAAAGATCTAACTCTTTAGGTCTTTTATTATAGTCGTTCTGAAACTACAGTGTCGTGCGCTTTACAATTATTCTCAGTCGGGTTAAGGCCTATTATGAGGTGGACTAGATCACACTAGGCCCCTTAGCCTGTGATCTAACCCTCAAGATATACCCTCCTCAGTCCTCTCTAGCTCAACAACTTACAAAATTAGGTCATACAACAAAACATTATATCACATTTTCTTCCTTCCATCCATCTCTTCACCTCTCTCTATATCAATCAACAACTACAACAACTCCCTCCTTATGAGACCTAGGTATCTATATTTATATGTTTTTGGATCTTCAACCATTACAATACATTGAAAAAACCCTAACCCTAACGTCATTAGGTATTCCATGCATGCGCATGTGTTTCTTTTCCTTCCAGCTGTCGCTTTCCTCGTGCATGCCTTCTTTCCCAAAATCACCTTTCTTTCTGTTTTGGCCTGCTTCCAACAACGGTCTTTCCCGGTATGAAAGAGGTACCCTTCAATCCAAGAATATGTCGCGCTCTGTCGGATAACCCTTTGACACTCTTTTGGGGACAGATGTTGCAGGAGTCTACCTGCAGCTAAGTAATTAGCGATATATGCAAACCATGGTGTGTAATAGATAAAGCGAACAAGTGTTCATCTGGGAAGGTGTCTTCCACAGGGACAACTTCTCCTTCATTGGTGAGTCGAGAGAGAAAGTCAACAACGACATTTTCCCTCCCTGTCTTGTTAATGATTGAAATGTCGAACTCTTGTATTAAGAGAAACCACTTGGTCACTCTTCAATTGGTGATATATTAGTTCATTAGATAACGAATGGTGGAGTGATCAATATGTACGAAGACAAAATAACTTGTGATGTAATGATGAAATTTATTAATAGCATACACAACAACAACAAACTCTTTTTCGGTCACAATATAGTTATTTTCAGTAGGGGTAAGGTTATTACTTATGTAATAGATGATATATGGTCGTTGTTCCTCCTTTTTCCCTAGAACATCTTCAATGTATGTGTTTGAGGCGTTTGTAGAGATATGGAAAGGTATGGACCAATTGGGACCCCGCAAGATCGGTGCAATGTATAATTTTTCCTTTAAAGTCTCAAATGCAGTCTGACATTGATCATTCCAGGAGAATTCCATAGATTTTGTAAGTAATTGAAATAGGGGGGATTCTATCTTTGTAAAGTTTTCAATAAGTCTTTGATAATATCCTGCATGTCCTAGAAAGATGTGGACATCTTTATGGGTTGTGGGCACTGGAAGGTCACGAATGACTTTGATATTAGTGGGATCTACTTGGATTCCTATAGGTGATATGTGGTTTCCTAACACAACCCCATCAATACAAAGAATACAAAATTTTGCATGGATGAGATAGAGGTTGGTTTATCCACACCTAACTAGTACCTTCTCTAGATTGTCTAAATATAGCTGAAAGATATCTCGGTACGTGGTAAAATCGTCCATATAAATTTCCACACAATCATTGGTCAAGTCAGAGAATATCCCTAAGACTGTAAATGTGTTGAAACTGCACAATATATATATATAGCTAAACAATAATAAACACATTTGCAGAGAGAATTTGAGAAAGAAGAAGAAGGAGAGAAAGAATGAAAGAATTATCATTAACCATTTGTGAATAATGAATAATTTACACATGATATACTATGTATAATTCAATGAGTGCGCAGTGGAGGAGAACCAATGTGCCATAGTGGTGGTCTAGAGTGATCTGGACACACACCAACAATTGTGGGAGTGAACTGCCACCTAGTCTAGTCTCTCAGGCAGTTACGGGAGTGAACTGCCACCTAGTCTAGTCTCTTAGGTAGTTACGGGAGTGAACTGCCACCTAGTTGAGTTAACTAGTCAACTAGTCTTCAATTAACTGACTGAACATAGAGTAGCGAGGAGTAGATTAGGGAATCAAGGGTAATGCACCAGTCTGGTGATGATCCCAAGGAAAGTGTGCATTAGCTGGTGATGATCCCAATGTTGCATGGTGACAATACCAATGCAACATTTAAACTCAACTCAACTAGTCAAATTGAAGTGTCAACTGAAAGAGAATATTCTCTAGGTGGAATATTCTCTCCTAAAATATAGGAGACTGGATAATGACTAATTATGACTAATAAACAAGGAAAAACCTTAGGAAAAAGAAATCCTAGGTGTCTGTGAAGTAACTCCAACACCCCCTCTGAACCTCACCATGATGAAAATAAAGAATGGGTCCCGACAACGAGGCCATGTTAGGTACCCAAATACAAAATATACACTGAAATAAAGTGAGGAAAGAGGGAAAACCTCATGGGAAAAACCCCCTCTCAAGGTACAATGTTTGTAAAAATAAGAACTATAGTTGCTAGGAAATTGTGTCCTTCACTCCAAGACGACTTCGCAGAGAATGGAACTTCTGCTTAGTGAAGATCCTGGTGAATACATTTTTCGTCTGTTCTTCTAAAGGAAATAACTATAAGTTGATGATCCCCTTGTGTACTAATTCCCAGATGTAGAGCATGTGGATCTGAATGTGATTTTTATACTACCTTTTAACTGGATCTCTGCAGAACTTTAGAGTGCTCTGATTGTCACACCAGATGATGATCGACCGATGAAATTGAATGCCCAACTCAATGAGAAAATGTTGTAGCCACATAGCCTGAATTGTTATGTTAACTACCCCTCTGTACTCTGCCTCGACTGAAGATAGAGAAATGGAAACTTGCTTCTTTCTCGACCAATAGATAGGCCCATAACCAAGACTGAATGAGTAACCGGATGTGGACTTACAATCAGTGCTATCGCTAACCCAGTCATAATCAGTAAGCTCGATGAGATATAATGTAGAGTCTGCTGCATAATGAATCCCAAAGGTGATGGTGCCATGTACGTATCGAAGGATATGCTTTGCAGCCTTCCAATGTAGCTCATAAGTCTCCTACATGAACCTGGAAACTACGCCATATGCATATGAGAGGTTTGGTTTGGAGTGTGTAAGATACAACAAGATCCCCATTAGATGTCTGTACTGTGTGATGCCAACCAGTGGAGTCTCCCCGCCATCCTCAAGTTTGACTCCTGATAAGAAAGGAGTTGGAGCAGACTTGCAGTCTGTCATGTGAAATATCTTAAGGAGATATCGTGCATACTTGTCCTGAGACAGTTTGATGCCTGATGCATCCTGAGTGATCTTGAGTCCAAGGAAGAAGTGTATCGGACCCATGTCCATCATAAAAAACCTGTCATGTAGAATCCTCTTGACTGCAACAATCATTGAAGTTGAGCAACCAGTGATCAACAAATCATCAACATACAAAATTAAAAGTAGAAGTGAATCATCCATCCTAAGCATATAAACATTTGGGTCTTATTTACAATGTACAAAGTTATGTGACAACATGTAGGAGTCCATCTTGGCATACCATGCCCTCAGAGCCTGATTGAGGCCATAAAGAGACTTCTTCAGTCGACATACCAAAGATGAGTCCTACATAAATCCATGGGGCTGCTCCATATAGATATCCTTAGAGAGATCACCATGAAGAAATTAATTCTTCACGTCCATCTAATGAACTTCCCATCCCTTGGCTGCTGCAATGACAAGTTCCAATCGTATGGAATCCATATTAGCTACTGGAGTGAAGGTCTCATCATATTCAATACCAGGCACTTGCTAAAATCCTTTGACAAGAAGCCTGGATTTGTATCTGCTAATCTGTCCATCCATTGCACTCTTGGTCCTGTAGACCCATCTGCATCTGACAAGTTTCCTCCCAGAAGGAAGGGGAACCAGATCCAAAGTCTGGTTCTCAAGGAGGGAGTTGTACTCCTCCTGCATGGAGGATCCCCAAAATGGATTTCAAGCATCCTCACCATAAGTGATGCAGGAGCATCGCTCCAACTCAGCAATGTGCCAGCCAACCAACACATCAGTGCACATTCAAGGAGGAAGAGGCGCCAACCCTTGTTTTCAAATTCAAATTGTGTTTAATGCAATTGAATGTTTGTAAGGATGGAAGAGCCAAGGCCATGTCTTTGCGCAGGTTGTAGGTAGAGTTTCCTTAATGGTTGACAGGCTGCAGATCTAGATTCGATTCAGACTAGACAACCATTGATTGTAATTCAATGTAATTAATGAGAGTAGGTAGCTTGGAGGGAAAGGCTCAAGAAGCCCCTCTTTTGTAAAAATATCTTTGTATCTATATCCATGAGAAGAGAAGAGAGAGATCATGTAGAGAAGAACTAGCATGTAGAGAAGAGAAAAAAGGAGAGGACTGAGACTCTGTTCCAATCCAGTCTTTGTAACCATTATACAAACATTCAAATTAATACAAAAGCAGTTTTTCCTGCATATTTATATGTTTGTGAATAAATGTCTTTTATGTGTTTATATGCATATGATGTATATGTGTATGAGTAGGTTCCATTTGTAGGTGATAGACAAACTTCTCTATTTTTTTGTGAGTTTTCTGATTTCAGTATGGGTTCTTTGTGGATAAATGCAAGGAGTGCATGATAGAGTGTTGAGGACTTTGTGAGCCAGTGCAAAGAGTGCACTTCTGAGTTCTGTGTTGAATTTAGGGAAGGACGTGCCAGGAGGGAACACCAGAGGAATCATAAGCTCGAGAGAGAATCCTTAGAGTTACTGAATACTCTGGAGGGAAGACTGTGCAGAGGAAGGCACAAAGAGACAAAAATATTGAAGGTTATGTAGAGCTCTGTCAGGTGGGCATCGAGCGAGTGCATGGAGTGCACAAGGAGAACTCTGTTTTGAGTTTAGAGAGAAGAGAAGTGTCGAAGGAGAAGACACTTACAGAGTTATTGAATACTATGTTGGCTCAGCAAGGAGTGCTTGAGCATAAGTTGTCAATATGGCACTTATATCCCTTCAAGGAGAGGAAGGGACATAGACCTTTGAGGTTCGAGCGGTTGAATCTCAGAGAGGAAACATAGTTGTTGAATACTCTGGAGGACGAAATGTCCAAGGAATGCACCAGGCCAACACTCGGACGAAGTGTTGAAAGAAAACCCTCTGAAGGCTAGTTAGATCATAAGGAGTGTGTGCAACAAGAACTTGTTTCAAGTTTGAAATCTCAGAAGGTTGAGCGTAGAGTGTGTTGGAAAGGCACAAAAAGTCTTTTGGAGGAAACAGAAGAGCTGAGTCACTTAGAGACCGAGCAAGCTAAAATCTCAGGGAGAAATAGTGCAAGTTTTCACGCAGAGTGCAAGTGAGTGCTAGGGCCGAGGTTTGATTTCATTTTCAAATCTTAGGAGAGACAATGTCTTCAAAACACAGATGAGACCCAAGTAGATGGGCTCACATAGGAATCAAAGGTCGAGGCCTTTGAAACATTTGAATTCTTCCAAAACTGGGAGAAAGTTGCAAGCTCAGGAGGAGGAGCGATAACAACCGTTAGATCAGTTGCGGAGCAACATATCTGGACCATTAAATCCATGTCTAGACACACAGGAGGAGCACACAGGAGGAAATAGATCTCAGCCATCAGATCTGAGTGCGTGGATCCATATCCGTTGGGTCCAGAGGAACGTGCATGAGGTTCAAACCCTTTGAAATTGCACAGGAGGATACTTGAAAAGTCAGGAGCCGCAACAATCCTGACCCTCTGTCGAGATAGGGCACATGGCGAGAGATCAACATTTCGCTGAATTGCAGAGTGGAAAGGTCAAAGGGCAGAGTCGTGAGGATTCGTGAAATCCAAGTTCATGATTTGATTGTAGTCTTTGATCGAAGAGAGAGTGGACCATTTATTTTCTAGGGAGATATCAAAAGTTTGGATATTGGGATAAGGGAGGTGAGTGGTCCTCCAACTTTGTGAAACACAAAGTCTCGATACACAAAGGCGAAAGAAGGATCATCGGATCATGGGGATTGTGGACCGCTGATTTGACGTGAACAAAGATCAGGGTTTGGAGTTTCGGATTTCGGAAGGAGGGAGACGAGCAATCTTTCGACTTCGCGAAACGTGAAGTCGCGAAGCGCTTAGAAGGTTTGGCCCCGGGTCATAGAGAGGGGTCATATGGATGGACGATAAGGGAGGAGCTAGCATGTGCTAGGCCCCTATCGAGATTTTAGAGGTCAGGAGAGTCAGGGTGACTCATATGGAAAGACTCGATACGCGAAATTGTGAAACGCCTTTTGATAGGCGTGTAGTCACAACCAATGGTCGCGTAGAGGAACCTTTCACTCAGTGCTTGTTCGCGTGGGTGGAGTTTCATAATGACCCATGGAATTGTTTAGTGGAGGTTCTAGCAGGGACCCGAGAGAGCTAATCCATCTCAACAGAGAATTGGAATGATCCTAGACCAAGAGGTCACCGTAGACCCTGCTGAGGTAGGGGCTATGCATCAATAAGACTGTGGATCTGAATATTGAACCAATAAAATATTCCTAGAGGGAAATGGTTCAGTGGCAGTGAGTGAAAAAGGAGGATCCTCGAAATTAGATTGAGTCCTCCTAGTATTTGCTTGATCACCAACGAGATCCTCTGCATTCTGAAGAGTAGTCTGTGCCGACTTGGGCCTCTGTTCTGGCTCTGAAACTGCATCTGGATGCTCTGAATCTGCATCTAACTGTACTGAATCTGAACATGAATCATCTGAGTCCTTTGAATTAGAACTCTCATTTGAAGAAGAGTCAGCATGTGCATTCTCATCATCTCGGACAGGTAGAAGAATGAAGGTGTTTTCATGCGGTTGCTGAGGTGCACGCGAGACACTTTCCTCGAATTTGGAAATTCTCTCAATGATGAGTCGGTCCAAAGAAATATCAATAAGCCTATATTCGTTCACATCGTCAGGGTATCCAACAAAAATACACTCAGTTCTATGTGTATCAAGTGCCTTCCTCTTTTCAGAGGGAATATGGACCCATGCACGTGAACCAAAAATGCAAAAGTGGGTCACTTCTAGTTTGAGGCCGCTCCAAGCCTCGTAGGGGATCTTTTCCTTGAAAAATCTATGGGGAGATCTGTTTTGGATGTATGTTTCACAATTAAGTGCTTCGGCCCATAGTCTCTGTGCTAGTGAC
The DNA here is from genome assembly GCA_000966675.3 of Picea glauca. NCBI lineage: Eukaryota > Viridiplantae > Streptophyta > Pinopsida > Pinales > Pinaceae > Picea > Picea glauca. The sequence goes on from JZKD02S2334071.1 coordinate 100,009, forward strand.
TTTGCATGCAATATGCAAGATGCCATCTCCTTTAGAGATTTGTCTTTCCTCTCAGCAACTCCGTTTTGCTGCGGAGTATAGGGAATTGTATGCTGCAACTGAATCCTTACCTCATGGAAAAGATTATGGATCTCATGATTTACATACTCTCCCCCATTATTAGTTCATAGGAATTTGATCTTCTTTTTGGATTGTGTCTCAACCAGGTCTTTGAAACATTTGAGGTGTTGAAAGACCTCAGATTTTTTCCTGAGAAAGTAGATCCACGTAAAATGTGAGAAATCATCAACAAAAATGAGAACAAACCTCGCTTTGCTGATGGATGGATGCAGAAAAGGACCCATTAGGTCACTGTGGATCATATCTAAAGGTGTATAATCTCTCTAAGACTTTCCTTTGTCGAATTTCTCTTGAGGGTGTTTTCCGAGAACACATCCCTCGCATACTCCCTTGGAGAAATGGATGTCTAGTAGACCATCAACCAATATTTACTTGCTAAGTTGTTGCATGTATCTAGAATTTAAATTTCCAAACCTTTCGTGCCATATCCTACTACTTTCATCAACATGAGTAAGCAGTAAAGAAAAATCAGGTTCAATGAATTCATAAAAAAGTATACAATCTAGAGTGATGATTTACCTCATCGGTAGCAACCCCGGAGTTGGTTTGCATGTCGTATATGTCTACGGAATTTGGTGTGAATATGAATTTATTTTCGATGCTGGAATTCATCATCTGATACACAGAGAGAAGGTTGACAAAATTTTTGGGAACGTGCAACACATTCTCGAAGCTTCCGTTAGTGAGTTCAATCCTTCCTTTGTCGGTGACTTCGACAAAAGAGTTGTACCCCATTAGAATCGGAGGACCTTTGCATGAATCCAATGAAGACTATACTACATTTGAGGCATCCATGTGATGTGATACTCCTGAATCAAAGATCCAAGAATCGAGAGAGGAGTTGATGGCAATCAAGGCATGGCTAGAATTGCCTTTCTTGGAATTCAGATCTTTTGGCTTCTTCTTCTTGGCACCCTCGGGGATGCGATCTCCAAGGTTGTTTTGCTAAAGTATTTTAGACATTATATCTATTTTATTTTCCATGCATGCGGATTCTGGATGGAATCCTTTGTGACAGTACATGCATTTCTCCTCTTTTCTCCCCTTTTCCCCTTTGGATCTGGAGGCACCGGTGAAGGGTTTTGTGTACCCTTCCTTCTTCAAATGTGCACGAGCTTTCTATTTATCTTTATATTTATATTTATGATATTTGTGGCTTCCATATTTCATAGTGAGTGCATGCGCCCTTGGCCTTTGATTGTGTCCATGTTGATGAGCTTGGTTTTCTCTTGTGTCAAAGATTTGATAAAGTCCTCAAGAGAAGGCATCTTCCAGGTAGCTCCAAAGGTGAATTAAACATAATGGAATGTGGATACAAATACAGAGAATTCAGGACCAAGCTTGGAGAGAATGGTGAGAACCATTTGTTTCTCCTCCTTCGATTTATCAACCCTGCAAGCTTTGAGTTGCGATAGTAAATCCTTGAATTTTGTAAAGAAATCTTGGATATTGTCGAAGTTTTTTGGATCCAATGTAAGAAGTTCCACCTCCAACATGTGTCCCCTCCTCTCATTTTGTTTTCCAAAGAGCCCTTCCAAGGTGGTTCGGTATTCATTGGGAGTCTTACAGGAAGATATATGAAAAAGGAGATCGAAATAAATAAGACTGCAAATTGTTCCGAGTGCCTCATCCATGCAATTTAAATAATTGGATTTTTCTATGGATGATGTCGGTTCTGTATTTGTATTCAAGGTTAACTTATACAACCCTCTGTTTTGGAGATGTATGACTATTTTCTCTTTCCTTGCAAATTAGTTTCAAGGTGTAAGAATGAATTCTTTTTGGAAATCCATCTTTCCACTGTCTTCAATCTTTTGTGCCTGCAAAAATTTTTGGTGTAGATTTTTCTTAGCAGTTCATCGGCTCTGATACCATGTAAATGTGTTGAAACTGCACAAAATATATCTAGCTAAATAATAATACACACATTTGTAGAGATAATTTGAGAAAGAAGAAGAAGGAGAGAAAGAATAAAATAATTATCATTAACCTTTTGTTAATAATGAATAATTTACACATGATATACTCTGTATAACTCAAATGAGTGTGCACTGTGTTAGAATATAGAATATTGTGCTCATTTTACCATTGACGATACCCTCGTCTCCCAACCATAGGCCGAAGGCTCCCTCCGAGCACCTTAACCTTGACTGAGAATTACTCCGGAAGAAAACCCTAGGCTAGATAGCCAAACAAGGTGTAAGGCATCTTCCTCCAAGGATAGCACACCAACAATAGCCAATCAAATAGTCCAAACCCTAGCCAAGAGATAGTCCAAGCCAACACTGAAAATTGGTTGCTGCAGTAGCTACACCTGTAGCTCTCCTCCACACGTGCACACCAAACTGGGAATTGCAGTGAGCACCAGTTGCTGCTCTGCAATTCTGAGATGTGTCAAATGAGAACTGGCGCCCTGTATTTATAGTGGTTCTTCCAGATTTGCTGGGGCCGACTTCTCCTTCTGGGTACATGTATGTTCAGTTTATTATTATTATTTATGGCCGACTTCTTCTCTTGAAGGCTAATAACCTAATATAAATTATCTTCTTGAGCCGACAAGACTTCTAGGGTTATTAGCCAATTCATTAGGGTTTTCTCTTGATTTCTGGAGTCTTCTATTCTCATCAGGTTTACACGCAGAGGTAAATACCTCCTGAAACTACCATAATATTAACACTCCCTCCTAGATAGGGAGGTATTTACAGGTAATGGTCTTGAGAACAAAAACATACCATTTACCTGGTAGCATCAACATAGTCATTTAGACTATCTCATGACTAGATCATGAGCATCACCATCACCATCAGTTGCATCATCTCTCGAAACCATACTTCATCTGAGTAATTAGACATGATGATGGACAAGTCACTCATATCATAGAGTGACACAATAGTCATTCTTATAATCTAGAGGAGTAAATGCTCTAAACCATTTTCCGTCTGGAAAATCTCTGTCCATCATTCGTCTGGATGATGATTATTTCCAATAAACTGCTGATAGTCTTCAAGGCAATTAGAACGAAAATAGAAAACAACTGTGTCTATCCATAGTAGTACATAACTACAATCCAGTGGTACAATACCACACCAAGTAACACACAAGTACTTTATCAAAAACATATAGTCACGAACAATGGAACATATCCACCACGATAATCTACATCTACTGTCATATAGTCTTCATAACAAACATCTGATAGCAACCTACATAGAAACAATGTTATGATATAAACTGAATCATCTGGGCCAATATTTCACTCACATCTATGATCTCTGAAAGAATATATGCCTCACGATCAGTGGAACATATCCATGTGGCACTTCTTCTGTCATCATGAGATCTGATCTACTGAGTAATCATCTTGATGTTATAGGAAATCTTCATCACACTTCTGCTGTGCACTGGAGGTTCTCCACCAAGTTATCTTCTTCTATCTACATACAAGAGTCTCTTTCTGGTATGCCTCAAAGTCTTGAGATTTCTCTTCATACGCTCTTTATCCAATTTCTCTGGAGAACATTCTTTGCATTCATCCGATGTAGAATTCCAATGCATGGATGTTGCAGATGATATAATGACTTATGTAGAGATAAGTTTGGTTTACTGGAACAAGTAATCATCATAGTCTTCTCCCTTCATCTGGGAGAACCTCTGGTTCTAGATATCGCAATGCTTTCATTCATAATTCTTCCATACATTGTTCTTCATCAAGACTTTCAGTTCTTTTTCTTGATTGCTTTTAGTGAGTTCATATCAGGCTGGTAATCTTGTGATTCTTGATACACTGACTGGTTGTTCTGGTTTCTCTTTTTTTTTATTGGAATCCTCATGTTCTTCTTCATGTTTTTCTTTAGCTCTTGGGTCCATGGAGTTTCTTATAGATTTAATGCCCTAGAGATTCCACTTCTTCCTTTCATCATAGGATCATGGATTTAGATGGACAACCAAGAATACTTTAAGGCTTCTCTTCGAAGAAGTCTTCTTCTGCGGTTGAACTGAACACGTACTGTCTTTCATGGCTACTACCATGTATATATATATTTCATCATATTCAATGCATCATAGGATTAGCTCCCTCCTAATCCTTGCTTCATGTATACGTGCATATAATCGGCCCCCTTCGTCTAACAGAGTCCATGCTTCCATCTGCATCCTTATTGTCTTCTGCAATATATAATTGGCTCTCTTGTCTAACAGAGTCCACGCTTCCATCTTCATCCTTATTGTTTTTTTCAATATATAATTGGCTCTCTTGTCTAACAGATTCCATGCTTCCGTCTTGTTGTTTTCTACAAAACGTCATAAGTCTTTTTCCAATTTCCTCTTGATTGCTGACTTCTTTCTGTCTTTCTTCTTCTAAGTCTCTTCTTGATTGATTCGGCTTATCTTGCAATAGCTTCCACATGATTTGTATTTCATTCTTTCATGTGTATTATCTAATGATATATATTTTCATCTTGTTTGTTCTTCCATAGGTATGGTTCTTCTTGGAACATATTATCTTCCAAGAGATAGATATACAATATATGTACAAAGATGAAGCAAATAGGATATGCACAAGAAATAAGAAGAGTTTTGTTACATTTAGAAGAAGAAGTCTCTTCCATCCAGCTTATCCTTCTTTGTAGGTTCCTTTTCTTCAACAATCGATGCTTCATGTTTCTCCTTGCTTTTCTTTAGCTCAGGACAATGATTCTTGTAGTGACCATACTTTCGATAGTTGAAGCATTGTACTTCTGAAATGTCTTTCTCTTGATTTGGCTTCCTCCTTGAACCAAACTTCCTTTTGTTCCTGAAGTTCTTGAATCTTGTTGTGAAGGCTTGATCATCATACTTCTTTTGGTGTTTCTCCTTTGCAATGATCCTTGATTCTTCTTGAGCGCATCAAGTCCAAAGTTCTTCAAATGTTGGATACTCCTTCTTTGTGTTCATGCTTGCGGAAAATGCATCCCATGTTTTGGGAAGACCATTGAGTACTATGTTTTCCAATTCCTTCTCTGAAGTGATCTCTTCAATAGCTTGTAGTTGATCTCTTAACCGGGAGATCCTTACAAAGTATGAAGTTATGCTGTCATCATCATTCATCTTCATGTCACGGAGCTCATTCTTCAGACTCATAACTTGTCCAATGTTTCTGACTGAGAAGAGATTTGTTAGGGAATAATACATCTTCTTCGATGAGTCAATATGGGAGATGTAGGGTATCAAGTGGTCTTTTATAGAATCCACTATGATACTCATGGAATTGATGTCAACATCTTTGAAATTTTCCATAGCTGCAACGTTTTGCGGTTCGTTCTCTTTTCCTTCTTCAAACTCTGGTTTCACGATATTTCCTTTCACGATATCCAACACTTTATTCTTGGCAAGGATGAGGTCAATCCTTCCATGCTATGAAGTTAGAGGCTCCATCTAGCTTGTTTTCTGAATTCACGGAATAAGTCATGGCTGATTTGACTTGGTCAAACCCTATATTTGACCACAAACTCAATCTTCGCGTCTTGGCTTGCTGAGAATATCAGGGAATGCGCTAGGCTAGATCGCATTGATCTATCCGGAGATTAGGTCAATCCATTCACTTAAGGTGCCTCAACAAGAGGTTTAGGGTTTCTGCAACTGCTCCTTCTAGTAACCCTAGCAGTAGTGTCTTGGAAACTGCTTTTGCTAGTAACCCTAGCGGTAGTTCCTCAACAAGCTCAATATCCTAGCAACTATGTTTCCTTCCAGCATTTAGACTGAATGAAAGAGGTGTGTGCCCATAACCTGTTAGAATATAGAATATTGTGCTTGTTTTACCATTGACGATACCCTCATCACCCAACCATAGGCCGAAGCCTCCCTCCAAGCACCTTAACCTTGACTGAGAATTACTCCGAAAGAAAACCCTAGGCTAGATAGCCAAACAAGGTGTAGCGCATCTTCCTCCAAGGATAGCACACCAACAATAGCTGATCAGATAGTCCAAACCCTAGTCAAGAGATAGTCCATGCCAACAATGAAAAATGGTTACTGCAGTAGCTGCACCTATAGCTCTCCTCCACACGTGCACACCAAACTGGGAACTGCAGTGCGCACCAGTTGCTTCTTTGCAATTCTGAGATGTGTCAAATGAGAACTGGCACCCTGTATTTATAGTGGTTCTGCCAGATTTGTTGGGGCTGACTTCTCCTTCTGGGTACATGTCTGTTCAGTTTATTATTATTATTTCTGGCCGACTTCTTCTCTTGGAGGATAATAACCTAATATAAATTATCTTCTTGAGCCGACAAGACTTCTAGGGTTATTAGACAATTCATTAGGGTTTTCTCTTGCTTTCCGGAGTCTTCTATTCTCATCAGGTTTACACGTGGAGGTAAATACCTCCTACAACTACCATAATATTAACACACTGGAGGAGAACCAATGTGCCATAGTGGTGGTATAGAGTGATCTGGACACACACCAGTAGTTACGGGAGTGAACTGCCACCTAGTGTAGTCTCTCAGGTAGTTACGGGAGTGAACTTCCACCTAGCCGAGTTAACTAGTCAACTAGTCTTCAGTTAACTGACTAAACAGAGAGTAGTGAGAAGTAGATCAGGGAATCAAGGGTACTGCGCTAGTCTGGTGATGATCCCAAGGCAAGTGCGCGTTAGCTGGTGATGATCCCAATGTTGCATGGTGACAAAACCATTGCAACATCTAAACTCAACTCAACTAGTCAAACTAAAGTGTCAACTAAAAGAGGATATTCTCCCCTAAAATATAGGAGACTGGATAATAACTAATTATGAATAATAAACAAGGAAAAACCTTAGGAAAAAGAAATCCTAAGTGTGTGTGAAGTAACCCAAAGAAAGACAACCCTCTGGAATGTAGCTGGAGCATTACACAGTCCAAACATAAGTACTCAGTAAGCGTAAGTTCCCCGTGGGTATGTAAACATGGTTTTCTCTTGATCTATAGGGGTGATCTGTATCTGATTGTAACCACTAAACCCGTCGAGAAAAGATAAATACTTTTTCCTTGCCAAAGTATCCAAGACTTGATCAATGAATTGTAATGGGAAGTAATCTTTCAAAGTGGCCTTATTCAGTTCTCTGTAGTCAACAAAAATATGCCACTTGTCATTCTTAGTTGGCACACTAACCAAGGGCGAAACCCATTTACTGTCAGAGATTGAGTAAATTAAATTTACGTCAAGGATCTTCTAGAGCCCCCCCTTGACTATATCCTTCAGAGAAGGGCTCATCCTTTGTTGTGGTTGTCGAATAGGTCATGAATCCTCCTTAAGATAAATGTGATGGGTACATAGATTAGGGTGGATCCCTTTCATGTCAGTATAGTCCCAAGAGAAGGAGGAATTGTGCTTTCTTAGTGTTTTGATGAGTTTCTTTTGCTAAGAGGAGTCTAGATTAGCATTGATATTCAAGGTTTTCCCAGGATGGATCTTAACAACTATGCTTTGATCTTCAGAGATAACATTCACAGAAACCAATTCATCTAGTAATTGTGTTGGTTCAATTGGTGAATAGAATTCCTGGAATTTATCCCCTAGGATATGTTCCAGAGTTGGGTGGTTGGCTATGTGAGGATGTGCTAGATATGTACAAATAAAATCATCTTCAGTAGCCTGTTTAAATTTCGATGCTTGGTCAAGGGTAAATAGAGGTTCTGTGGGTTCCTCGTCACTATCTTCGATCTAGGGGGAATTCTCTAGGTTAGGGGAAGGTTTAGCAGGAGGGTAGAGGGTTAACTTTTTGGTTGAGTTCCCATGGGAGATGGTCATATCTCCTAATTTGTAGTTGATATATGCATCTGCAATGGCCAACCAGGGTCTTCCCAAAACCAATGGGTATCCCCCTAGGATGGCCTTCGGTTGCAGGACCATCAATTCAGCTAGGTATTCCCATGAGTCTACATAAACAATTATATCTTCCAGCATCCCTTCGGGTTTTACTGTGGATCTATATGTTAGTTGAAGGACTGTAGGGGTCGGTTGAAGACTAGGCACTTGAAGTTTTTCCATGGTTTCTTTGGTCATTATGTTTATGTCTGCCCCTAAGTCTACCAGAGTATTAGCGATGAAAGTGATATTAATGTTGACTTTGAAAACCAGACTTCATGGATCCATGCATTTGGCCATAAATACTTTTCCTAGCATTAGATCGGCTAGCTTCCCTATGACATGAACAATTTCTGGGTCTTTCTTTTTCCTTCCCAATTTTCTTAGGAAGATTTCCTGAACAAACTTAACATAGATCTAGACATCCTTAATATCTTGGAAAAGAGGAATATTGACACATACATTTTGAAGTTCTCCTAAAAGGTCAAATTTTGGTTGTGTGGGGGACTTTTCTATATTTAACCTTTCCGGATAAGGTGGTTCTGGGAGCAATTCCTTCTCATCAGAGTGTTTCTGAGTGATATTTTGTTTTTATTTAGAGGGGTTAGCGTTTTGGTTGTCTAACTCGGGAGGATTCTCCTCATCATCCTGTTCCTGGATGATGGGTGAGGTCTGATCCTGAACCACTCTTCCTGATCGTAGATGTATGTTTTGAAATTCCATAGGATAAATGACATATGTGGGAAATAAGGGTATTTCAGTGTTGCAAGTGGGATGAACTACTTTATTATTTGGATTTGGTATTGGTTGGGTCGGTAATTTCATAGGTCTCGGAGGAGGTTGCTTTGTTGGTAGTTGTAGTTGTTGTTGATGTTGGATTGGAGGGTGTGGTTGAGGGGTGGACTGTTGAAGAGTAGGCCCTCTCCAACCTTGTTGCCAAGGTTGGTTCTGCGTTTGGTGTGTCCATTGTTGCCAGGACATGGAAGCATACCAATTATGTTGCACATATTGATACTGAGTATAGTATGGAGGAAATTGGGATTGCTCTTGTGTCATGCCCGATGCCTTGGGTGGCCATGGCCGTTTTTGGGCCACAAAACACATTTGTTCTTTTCCCCCCTGATAGACTGCCTTTAGCTCAGGCAGAGAAGGGAAACTCTTAGTATCGTGATTTTTCTCACAGATTCCACATACCTCTACATTATCTAAAGGACACTCCCTTAAGGGTGTTTTTTTTTATATCTAGAATAGAATACAACTAACGCTAGGTCGAATTATTCTTCTTTTTATTTTCTTGAAAAGTATCCAATTGGGAGCTAAGCGAAATAAGAATATCGGTCTTAAAAGTGTCCAACATGTTTCCTATTTTGGTTCTGGTAACTCCTCCTCCTGATGATTTTGTGACCCTAGAGGCTAGATCCTGGGGCCCTTTCCCAGACTTAGTAATGCCTCGTGAATATCATTTACAAAGTTCATAGATATCGTCATAGGTCATCTGGGAGATATCCTCGCCCCCCATAAGATTTAATGCATCCATGCAATCATCCTTGATTCCTCTGAGAAAGATAATACCTAATGTTTCGGGATCAAGTGAGTTTTTCTTAGTCCTTTGTAGGCTATATTGAAACCTCTCTACATAATATTCAAGGGTTTCCTCCTCCTTCAGTGTCATTCTAAAAATTTCTTCTCGTATGTCTCTTACTTTGAAATAATCCTGGTATTTTTTTAAGGAATATCGGCTTCATCTCATCCTAGGTCCTAATGGAATTTCCTTCGAGCCCCATGAACCAACGAAGATATGCTTCTTTCAAGGTGGCGGGAAATAGTTTGAAATTATGGGCATTATAATAGTATTCATAGCTTCGACAAAGGACATCAAACTCGAAGAGGAAGGTGTCAGGGTCCTCGTTGGGCAAACCATGAAAATTTGGTAGAGAAGAGGGTGGAATGTTTTTATTTGAAGTATGCCCTCAGACTCCTGAATAGGAAATTCAAACGTGATTGGTTCTTTTTGTTTTGATGTTTCCATTTCTTCTCCCATGATTAGAATATTTTCTCCCCAAAAAGATTCTTCTGAGGAAACATAGTTTTCAGGTTCTTCAATAGGATTACTATGTTTTTCTGACTCAGATCCTTCAATGGGATGATATCGGTCTTGGGGAGATCTAGAGGAAGGAGTTTCTATGAATAAACGAACAATAGAGTCTATTTCGAGTGGTCCTTCCAGGTTATTGGATTCTACTTTTGAGTAACTGTGAGTACTGGGGGTTTTTGGAGGGTCTCCTTTTTCAACACTTTTATTGGCCTGGTTATCAGTGTCACGGGTGGACCTTGCACCATGTCCATGAGGTTTATTAGTGCCTCGAGTCATGCATCCTGTGATGATTTCTAAGAAGAATATCCTGGGCAAGGGATACTGGAGGATAGTTGTCAACTCCCCAGAGGGTTTCCCTTCAGCTTGGTATTGCTCCTACAATGATCCCAAGGAAAAATTCCTAATTCTTGAGTGCCTCCCCGACAATGGCAGCAAAATGACGAGGTACAAATATGATTTCCAATTTATAAGTATTTCTTTGCACTATGTCATTAATTTATCAACCCGAGATTCAATATACTTGCGAGGCACTCTGTGCAGTTTGCACAGAAAAGAGAACTCGTACCAATCTAGTTGGGCAGAAGGCAAAATCAAACCTGAACTATGTGTAGGTAAGGGACTGAGTCACAATACTTTGACCCTTGGTTCTGCTGGTGGTATCTCTTGGGGTTAAGTTTATGAACTCTCATAACCTTATCCCTTCATATGTTCACCTATCAAAGTTCAAAGTACTATGATTATACAACACACACACACATACACACACACACATATATATTCAAAATAAGATATCAGTTCTTACTTGTAAATTATTACTAAACTATTGCAACTAGATCAGATTTAGTAAGCTTCATCAATTTCCCATTCATAGTCTTGTGAACCATATTAAAACAATGTTGCAGCTAGAACATACACAACCAGATTCAACATAGAGCGCTTAAAATAAACAAGAAGTCATAGCATAATCAATTATCTGTAATATGTAGTTCTAACGATTATTGGTCATCATTCTCCAACAAGTTCCAAGGGCCATTATGCATCCTTTAGCCACTCTTTAGCATACATTCAACTAAAAAGGAAAGAGACATAAACTAACAACCATGTATAAACTTAGAAGCAAAGAACTATATACAGAAAGGTAAATAGCACAGGGTTGTACCTGTGAGTGGTCCCAGTCTCACTGGTAGGCCTGTGATTCAACTCAAATTTAAGTTACCAACAAGAAATCCAAGTACCGCTCATAAACAATGACCTTATATTAAAATATTAAGTTCACAACAATGCTTTAAACAATTTTCCTCTCACATTCTTCAGACTCTCTCAAGTGAGTGCACAGGTATATATACAATAAATAGTTCAAACAACTCTGAGTACAGAGCACCAATCTCCTAAAATTATTAGAAAATAGTTAAAACAAACTAGATGCTTGTATCTGATGATTCACTCCACGCCATAGGTTTGGTATACGAGCCAATAGTTTCTCAAGTCCCATGATCCATCTGTTAAACTGTTATGTACTTGTTCCCATTCATATTTCATAATGTGTTCAGAATGAATATGCTGAGTATCCCATTCAATGTCCATGGTTACTTATCCACGGCCTTGTGTTGATATTCCTTGGCGTTCAATTGAATATTAAATGCCAGTCTTGCCATCTGTTTGAGTTTCAACTATTCATTTAAGGTATTCGTATGGTATATTTCTCATTAAGGTTATAATGCTGGTATTATCTCAGTGCTGACTAATATCATATGCTTGAACTGATATATATGTATAACATGCCAAATTATATATGTAAAATGTTCAAGTGTTGGAACCTGGTTGAATATAAGGCGTTGAGTTGTCAGGCTGAATATATCTTCTTAAAATACCTTCTTTTGAGAATAGAATATATCTTCTTAAAATACCTTGAAAATATATCTTCTTAAAATGCCTTCTCTTGTAATTCTTCTTGTGTCTTCAAAATAAAATAACCTGGGACCTTGCACTCTATGACCTAAATTAGTTTTATTAAAACTACACACATATAATAATTCAAATATCTTTTTAAAACTCATTCTAATCCTAGTCTATGAAAAGAAATTAAGATGATTATATGGAAATTGTAATACCTTAAATAAAGATAGGACTTTATGGGAGATAAGTCTTTAGCAAATGGAAAAAGGATGAAGAATGTATATGTATATACGATATAGGGGGACAAAAGGGTGCCAAAGTGGGGGTTCATCAAGTAACATCATATTTTTTACCTACTTAGAGAGGATCACATATTCAGTTGTGAAAACACCTCACATATTTGAGGAAACAATAACAAAATACAATGATATTGCACGATTTAGAGCCCACATGGACCATCTGTACGTGCAGGCTAAGAAGGATCCAACGTGACAATGGTTACCCACAAATTATAGGTTGACAACGAAAGACATGAATTTTATAATCAATGACTGGGAGAAAGATTGGAAGAGTCTACCAGAAAAAAATAGGGCTCTTAGAAGAGGAGGATGAACAAGACAATTGTTATGAGGAGTTGGCTGACGACCAAGGAAAAGATCATACAAATGGCATAGAAGATCTTCCTGGCACATCGACGGTCCTTGAAGCAGGACTAAAAAGGAAGGATAAGGGGGAAGAGAAAACATGAGGGAAGTGCAAGAAAGTAAAGGCACAAAGGAAAACCCCATTTTACATATCAACTAATGATGATATGGACATAATTGGTTACCAGATACGGGATACCACAAAAGAGATATGGGAAGAAGCAACAAAGAAGCAAGAAGAACAAAAAAAGAAAGTGTAGGACTAGCTGGGAGTACTTCAACATATGTTGGAAGCTGAAAACCTTATGAAGGAGCACAGTTCTGACGAAGAACTGTCAACAGGGCCAAGGAGAGAAGCATAAAATGCATAGCCGGCCCTGACACAGTTGACATTAGGGAGCCAAACCTTATAGATTGAGACAAATGCGCTAGAGTTTCCAGTGGGTGAGTTGCATGAGCAAGTAAATGCGCTAGGTCATCTGAAGATAGTCGTCTCAAGGACGTCCATGCAAAAGTTATAGGACTTGCAAGAAGGACTAGTGCAAGAAATCATAAACAAAGGAGAGGAAGAACAAAGGGAGTTAGAAAGAATAAGGGACGAACGAGCCTACTTACAAGAGAAGTATGACACAACACTGCAACAGAAGAGGGAAGTTGAAGGTAGAGTAGAAGAGGCTTTGAAGAACAAAGATGAGGATGAGGAGAGAGTCAATATGACATTAAAGGAAAAGTACGAGGCTGAGGGCATGGCACAGAAGACCCAAGCAACAGTCCAAAAGTTGTATAAGGAAATTCCAGAAGTTTTCCTAGAAGTTGAAGCGACTATAGAGAAACAAGTGAAAATGATTGGTGAATTCATTAAGGGATTTCAATTGCAGATAGAAGACTTAAAGATAAGGAGCATTCCATGATTGCCATCATAGGTGCGTGAAGGAATAAAGAGAATGAAAACCATAACAATTGCGAACATCAAGAAGATTGAGGGAAAATGCACAAAACTTTGTGAGGAGAACATGAAGGTATGGACATAGTTGATAGAATACCGAGAGATGAATGCCGTAGAGGCCAAGCTAAGAGAAGTGCAAGAACATGTATAGCAGGCAGTGGGAAGTGTGGCTACACTACCACCAGTAGTGTGCATGTCAGCCATTTTGGCTTAGAGGCAAGCACATGTAGAAGTGGAGAGAATGCGGGAACAAAAAAAGATCCTACAATAGATACTGGGACCACTACGGGTAATTGGAGAGTTGGACACAGTGAAATGTAGGGTCAAGCAAGCAGTGATGGAAGTAGAGGAAAAATTTAAAAACTTAGCCGCACAAGGAGCAGAGGAGATAACAACAACAGAGGCCGCAATCATCAAAGAGGTAGAGGGGGAAAGGGTTGCATCTCAAATATTCATTTCGGCATGGAAGAACAAGAAACAAGACCGAGTGGCTTGGGACGAGCCACATGTGAGTGTTGGGGGCATGTTGGACAAGCAGTCTTGAAAACAATTTTTGTAGTTTTGAGGAAAAATCCTAAGTATATGAAAAGTGCGCAGAGGAAGAATAAAAGATAGAAAGTGCACAACTGAGGTGCATCTAGCAGTAAAGTGTGCAGGAGGAAAGTGCGCAAAAGGATGACAACGCATAGTGCGAAGAATAAAGCTCAAAGAATAAAGCAAGGAAATAAAGCATAATAGGAGAATGACAACCCGACATTCCAGAAATAGAAGAACAACAGAAAAGCAACATGCAAGCTGAAAAGAAGAAGAAAGGCATCAAACAACCAATTAATTGAGTTGGTCATGCATTGTAATACGATATTTTTGGGATGAATAAATTAGGGTTTTATCCCTAGTTTTTTGTATAATATGTAACGGGTTGGGATATTAGGGGTTCAACTAGGTACTATTCTGATGAAGTTCAGTTATGATAAATTAGGTTATGTTATAGTCTAGTAATTATTGATGGATACTGAGTTCCATAGTTCTTGAATGTAGCAGTCGATGGTTGAGAAGAATGAATAAATAAATGATAAAGAGATATTATGGAATCATGTGTTGTCTTTTTTCTTATGTGTGATTATGAATACTATTTGCATGCATTGTAGAATAGATTCGTATGATAGTTAAGTACGGTGCAAGGATTCATGACTGTAACAGTAACAAATCTATACACTAAACTGGAATATGATAAGTATAGGAATCTGAATCATGATTAAGTTAATACCTAAACAAAACCGAGTTATGTGCACAACATAATAAGGAAGACTGAACCAAAATTTTAGCTCCCATTTCCTTACTATTGCAAAAGCTTGGTTCTCGCAGTCCCCATAGATGCCTCAGATGAGACGTCATCTACGCAAGTAGGTGATTCCAAAAGGGTCGGTGTTTTGTGGATTTTTTTGGTTTTAGCTAAACATAACCTTGGGTCTTACAACCCATGCATAGAAGAGCGCCAACACTAAGTATGAGACTTGGATTGGTCATATGGATGAGAGAAAAATGTTTTCAATAATTATGATACGAATAACAAACCCGTGGTGAAGTGTTGACAAAATGGCTAAGTATCATGAAACAGACAGAGGGACGGACGAGTCGTGGTGAGAATAAGTCAGGTGAGTGAGTTGAACCCACAGTGACATATTAGAAAAATTTCATGAAGCAGACAGAGGGACGGACGAGTCATGGTGAGAATCAAATAAGTCGGGCGAGTGAGATGAACCCATGGTGAAACATGAGAAAAAGTTCTAAGTATGGTGCGAAATGAGGATCACGAAACATGATGGTGCATTTTGGTAACGAAAGAACTTTAGACCGGAATGAGAGTATCT
>JZKD02S2334071.1:124431-166297 GCA_000966675.3 Picea glauca
TATATATAAATAATAATAATAATAAAAAAATAAAATATTAATTAAATTTTAACATAAATAAAATATTAAAAAAATGAATTTGAATATAATCATTATATAAAATAATAATAATAATAATAATCTATTTTTAAGGTCACGGCCAAGCCATCACACCAAATTGATATATGAAACCATAATATTTAAGAAATAAATATTTTAATTTTAATAGTATTTAATAAGCCCATAATATTGTTGATAAAGATATGGATAAATTGATTTAAAAAAAAATGAATAATAAAAATTGTTTTTGAAATAAACTATATTTAGAATACATTAAGATTTTATAATTTATATAAACTTTATGAATTTAAAAAAAAAATTAAAACCAACTTCATTAAAAATTAAGATCGAAATATTTTATTATACTAAAACTTAAAAATCTTAAATTCTATTTTATTTAAGTATTATATTGCAATTTAAATTAATCATACATGAGACTTTTTACATATTATGATAAGCTTAATGAAAGGACCTCTAACAACTTTTCATGATCATGTAGTCCAAGTGGGTTCCTTTTGTCACAAAGGGTGAGCAAAAGGATGTCCCTTAACTATCTAGCTAAGCTAACCAAAAAGCACAACAGAGAGTTAGTTGGTTAGTGGCTCAACTAACATATATGAACAAGAAATAAACAATAATGAAATAAATCTAAACTAAGCAAGTAATAACTTCAAATGAATGCACAAAAAAAAACACAAGAGATATATACCAAATAAATTGATCTTCAAATAAATACTCCTTGGAGAAATATGGGAACTTATGAGTCCCCTCTTTCTCCTTGGGAAGACTCTTGAGTCCCCAAGTACAAAGTCTTCTTTCTACTATCAATGGCTAACAAAGGAAAATGGTGAAGAAAAGAGTGATGGACTACTCAAGAGGCGAGAATCCTAACACTTGCTATGGATGTCCAAAATATTTCTAAGAGGAAGATGGCTTCCCAAAGCTAAAAATGAGCATCATAACAATACTCAAATGCTTCTTCTTTTTTGCATACAATGGCCTTTTATTTATAGGAGGATGCAAAGCTTTTTCCAAACTAATTTCAAATGTGAATGGGAGGCCCTTGTAGTTACCTCCCATCATTTTTAGTGATCCCAAGGTGAAATTTGGGGGAGATTTTGGGTATGGGGAAGATCCTCTTCATCCCAAAAGTGGTTGAGGCCCGACCAAACTCATCAATGCGTCGTTTTTGCATCCGCGCAGGTCTTTCGACTGTCATTCGCGCACTATGTGCGTCGTACACCATGTTAGCCCATGTAGATGTGCACACGCTGCTTTTGCTGAATGTGCAAGGATTTCCAAAACCACTTTTATATAGTTTTTATGATTGTTTTTCCAAACTGAGTGTAATCCTTCCATAAGTATTGGTAGTATGTTGTGTTTGTGTTAATTGTTTCTTCATCCATTTTCTGTATTTGTAGTGAACCATTTTTTGGTGATAACAGATGCCCCTTGATGTGTGAGGTTAAGAGCATATGTATAGCTGAAACACATCATCGTTTCTTTTGGTGATGGTGTAGAAAGTGAGAAAACATTGAATTTGAGGAGTTGTGAGAGCCATCTATTGGAGGGAGAGGGGATGGAAGATCAATACAAAGTATGCTAGAAAAAACAAAGAGTGTTAGTACAAACGAGGCGGGCATGCCCCATGCTCATATCATGAAACCATAAAGGGATAAAAATAATTGAACTTTGCTGACGAAGTAGATATCTGTAGTGCCCTCGGAGGTGTAAGAAATAACAAATGACGATTTTGATGACATAAATGGCTCTAAATCAAGTGGTGAATGACTCAGAGGCATTGGTGGCCTAAACAATTCATAGGTCTTCGACTGCTACTGGAAGTTGCAATGGTCGCCAAGTAAGATCCATTGTAACATGAAACTATGTTGAAGTCGAATGTCATGGGGATCAACGACATCAGAGAGCAATGGGGACTATCTTTGTGCCGTCTGAGACTGCTCATTGTCGATGGAATGAAAGCCAATATACTACCACCTTTCTGGGAATTAGTTGGTGTCGAAACGAAAGGTGACGCGACAACCAAAAGCAAAGAGATTATGGATATTCAGTTGATCAAAATAGTGTTAGAAACTGTATTGGTATCTGCGAATGGGGTGATAATCATGAACGATGTCTAGAATATATGGGATTCAAGAACTTCCCTTGGTTGGGGGTGGGGATGGAAGCAACCGTAAAATACTATATGGTGTCAGTGGGATGACCATATATGGGAAAAACTATGTTGAATGGGTGAGATTGCAAGGAGATGTAACATAGGTCAAAATATAGAGTGATATGGGACACAGAGGTCTATGGTGGTCAAAATTTTGGCTTGGATACAAATGGATTGCAGAGGGTGTGAGGGAAGTGAGATGCCCCAACCAAGGGTAACAAAGGTTGCAATGTGCAAGGGAAAACACCATCGGGTGCGATGGCAAAAATCTATTGTACTTGCTGAAATGTAAAACATGCTTTTTATAATTACCAAATGAATAAATAATGGGGTTGAAAGTACATGTACAAAAATGGGTGCCCCAGTGAAATATGGCTTGGCTTGTATAGGAAGCAAGTAGAGACTGGTGGAGGGTGGGAGCCCTATTGGTTAGTTTCTGTACTAGGTAGATGAATGGGGGATGACATTGCGGATGGGCAGTTGATTTTGGATGATATGGAGGATTAATGATAATACAGAGGTGCATTTAATGTAACCAAAAGCATAATGTGAGAGTCCATAATGGGGTCGTTAGCATGAAGATGAGGAAGAAGTATGAGGTTCTTTATCTGGGGTGTAACACTACCAGGACTCCCAAGCCTAATGGGTAAAACAACATGAGTGTCAATATGCCAAGGGTAAATATATATGGGAAAACTCATGGAGGTGAGAGAGCTACCAGATGATAGTATCTGAATGCAATGGAGGTGATGGTACCGCAAAGCCAGGTGTGGGGATCCTGAGGATAAATGCCAGGAGGGATGATTGGAGAATGCAACTGTGAGCAAAGGGTTGAATTGTATGCCAGTTTGGAATGTATACCTAGAGGAGCCAAGGGAGTCCATGACTGATGACGTGAAGGGGGTCGCGGGTGAGGACCTACATAGTCAAACCAAATACTTGATGTGAAACATATATGAAAATAAAACATATATAATAGTTGCTTGATAATGAAATGTGGGCCAGTGAGGCATACCTACGCCTGGGGTTCCAAGAAGAGGTCCCCAAGGCTCCAGACTGAAATGATAATCTGAGAGTACCGTTGTGAAGGTGAGGGAATCTGGATCCTGTAGGTGCAAACAATGTGAGAAACGAAGCTTGAATGCTCATGAATGGACGTGAGGAAGTTGGGAAAAAGGGTGTATATAAGGGCATGTGGCCCACATAACCACCTCATGTGTACTTATTGTTGTGGAGGTCTGGGAGTTGTCTCCGTGGATGTTTCTAAGTTGTGGGAGAGAAGGAGAGGTTGGATTCGAGTGGCGAGAGACCCATGTAAGCTGTCAAAACCTCTTTCATAGTGTAGGCATGTTTTTGGGAGGATAGGGGATCGTACGGTCATTTGTTTGGGTGTGGTGGTGGGTCTGTATAGGAGATCGTGTGATCCCTGTACATATATGCACAGGTTGAATTAATAGAGGTTGCATTTAGTGCGTGGTTGTATCAGCGACACCCACACACATGTGCATGGAGTTTGGATCTCCAGCCGCGTGTGTGAGATTTGAGCATGGGCGTGGTTGTTTGAGTAACAATCACACTTATGTGCGCGAATGTAAGGATAACAACCATGCAAATGTGCACGGTTGTCAAATGTACAACCGCACACATAGGTATGCAAGATGTGTGCAATTGTTTAGTGAACAGGTGTGTGGGAGTACGCGACTATAAGTGAAGCAATCACACATATGTGTGTGACTGTTATGGGAAAATTCACACAGGTGTGTGTGACTATTATGGAAATAGTCACACGGGGTGAAATAGTGAGTTTATGTTGCTTGATTGGAGTTTTGGCATGATGATGCGCTAACATAACGTATGTTTTAATGGATGTAGTTTACCCTTCAGTGAGAGAGGATGTTGGTACAATGGAGGGAGAGAGACTAGGAGTCTATTAGGAGGGAGGTGGGAGTATATGCATAGATCCGACAACATTTGGCCTAGGCCGGTTTGCTATGCTTTTTTTATTGTGCACTCATCCGGATCTAGGAGCCACTACTAGACTTCATAGTGCAGATGTGGCAACCAGATTGGCAGTGTTTCTCAGTGCATGGGCGAGATATGTGGATTACCGTAGATATTGATATCTATTTTATTACTGGGCTCTCGTTTCGGGGGGCGGCTCTAGCAGAGCAGTCATGGCTGCCGACTGGAGTGACTGTGGGGGGACTAGCTGGACGATACTACTCGAGGGGAGAAGTGATGAGTGGTGGCTCTATCGACATCAACTATATTGAATCTTTAGAGGTACAAGTGTTATGTGCGATGGTGGTCTAGATTTATGGGTCCCTGGGGACACAACACATTTCCGGTGCATATATGGTGATTGTAGAGCAGGCCATGAATGGTCAGATGTTTGCTTGGGCCCGATTGATGCACGCCTGTATGGTGGCACAACTGGACCAGTTTGTAGTGACCAAAGGGGGTGAGTTTTCCTTTGGCTCAGTTTTGTGCACCTTCATGTTCAAGAGGGTGGTATTTCTACGCCCTCGTGCTATTTTGGATCCCCCGACGACACAGGATCCAAGACTGATGAGGTGGGCAGGGTTGCTACCCCGAAAGGGGGGAGGGGTTGTGGGGCACTACTTTACCCCTACGTTCGAGCAGGTCTGGTGGCATACCCCTTAGGTATTTTATGAGTTCCCATATCATGGGATGTATTTCTGATGTCATGTAGGCATGAGCCTACCGCTTGGGGAGGACTAGGACGACCGAGGTGCGTGTATGATAATTATGTATTTATGCTTTTCCATTGAGTTTATGTATGTGTATATTGTTAGTACTGATACATCTTTGTTAGTTTGGTCATGCAGATGTGGGACCTGGTGGTCATGACGAAGATGTTTCTCAGGATTGGATGATGAGCAGGTTGAGGAGGGGCAACCCATGAGGCATCATCAGTTTGATGATCTAGGGGCAGGCCCAACACATGCAGTGGGGGTAGGACTGACACATGCAGTGGGGGAAGGACCGATAGATGTAGCGGGATCAGGACCAACAGGGAGTTGAGGCAAAGCTAAGCTTGGGGCACAGGACTGGGATATGGAGGAGTTGAGGAGGCACCTCAAGGGTTTCCTGGATGAATTTCTTGAGGACTTATGGCTTCGGATCTGGGACGATGGTATCATGGAGTTGTGCATTGGGGGGGACCCACGCTGTCAGTCAATGATTCAATGGGCATTGGTTGCAGGTGCGGCTATGATGGGTCATATTCATGCTGTGGATATTCTGCTTGGGGGAGATCCACCAGATGGTGATGATGTATCGCAACTAGGGTCACCCTTGGTGGTAGGAGGACCTCATACAAGATGGGCCTAATTTTGTATTATGTAGGAGTCATTTTGAACTCCCCCTTTTGTATAGATATGATAAGAGGGCCTAGCCATGGAGCTAAGGCATATATGTATGTATTTGTATCAAACATGTGAGTGATCCATATATATGAGTAGACCGTTTGGGACATGTGTTGTGTATTTGATATGTGTTTTTCTTTGATATTCTATGTGTTCTTGTTTTATCTGTTGATGGATGAATGCAATATGTATGTTAATGTGATAAATCCCAAACTAGTACTTGATTAGCTATGTTATCTGCCATCTGGTTGTGATTCCTAGATATATGAGTAAATGTGATTGACTTAAAATTCTGTAGCAGAAGTTTGAATTGTGGGTACTTGTGATAAATACATGGATCTCAGACATGATACACATTGTTAAGATGATGGATGATGAGCTGAGAATCTAAAAGAACACTAAGGTGATGAATATGAAGGTGACTAGCTTCGGAGAGGAGACCAATGACGACAACATATTCAACTTGGTTATTGGTGAAGGGGCCGAGGCATATGCCGCTAGAGTGGAGAAACACATGGTCTGGGGTGTAAATGGCCCAAGCTACCGAAGTGAGATTCTGGGTCCAGTGATTGGCTCCATCCACGTACCCTATGTGATAAGTGAATGAACAATTCATCTATTGACACAAGTGTTAACACATAGAATTGTCAAGGTCAAAAAATCATATCAGTTTTTTTTTTAGTCATAGGGTTACATAAGTCATAGGATTTCATGTCTTATTGTTATGGTCATCACTTAAAGTTTGATTTGGATAAGATAAAGTTAGTTTGGTCTTGGTCTAAAGTCTTTGGGTTATGTAATTTGTATCATGACAAGGTAAATAAACCCCCATGAGTCACATCTCTGATTTTTACATCATCACCTTGACATGTCACACCTCCATGTTGTACACAAGATTCCCTATGTCACCTTTTATTCGTTTAAGTGTCAAGTCAGAGTCGGGTGTATGTATTGCCAAATCACTAGGAGAGTTCACAACGTACTCTAAGTACTTCATGCTTTCATTTGTCATCATTGCAAATTAAAGGATCGTGTCAAAGATGATTTACTCGTTTTCAGAGCCTACACTTAAACTAATTTTCAGAGATTATGTCACATATTTCATAACAGTTTCCTTGAAGTGTGAAATGCATGTTTGAATCAGGCACTACGAATTGTTACTCTAGTACTGCTAGCTAGTAGACAGGCATTGCGAACTGGCGTCGCAGACTCGATGAAGAGAAGGGTTGGAGGTTGGATAGCTTGCAGACATTCTCATTCAAACTTAAAGACATCAACATTAAGCCCAAGTACACCATGTACTCCATGAGAGTTTCCATGTTGTTTAAGGGCTGAGAGAAGGTTTTTTGTTGGTTTTACCTATCAGCGCTGCGAACTATCCTAATTTTGTTGTTTCCTTCTTTCAAATTCACCTCCATGGTGTTATGAACCTTTCTCACAAGACCAAGCCATCTTTCAACCTCATCTATCTTGTCCACTTTTCAGAATTCACCTGTTCCACTGAATTTCCTCCCAACGTTGTGAAATGTTACACCAGTGTTGTGAACTATTACTCTGGCACTACGAATAGGGTGCTATGAACCCTCTATTCCAACACTGTTGAAAAACCCCATCTTCTACACCTTTGAAATTTCAACTTTAAATGAGTGGAATTTTACCCCTATCCATTTTGAAAAGTGTGGTTGATCATCTGATTGAAGCATGCTTTAAGTTGCACACATTATTAATGTTGTTAACCCATTTTATGCTGATAAAGACATGTTTTAACATAGATTTATCGTTTGTCTCATTTTCATTATAGCTACTAGTTTTCTTTCCTTATCTCTCACGTTTAAATAATTCCTTAGCTAATTCCTAAATGTGTATAGAACGAGGTGTATAAATCCATGTACAAGGCCAAACTATTGAAAATAGTTTGTCATCAAAACCCTAGTTTCCTTTATCCCATGTTTTCATACATCTAGTTGTCATTAAAACTTACACAAAATCTTTCTTCAACAACAGTATGGAAAGTGAACAGCATAATAAGGCTCACAAGGGACGGTCGATTGTAAGGACAAAGCCCTATGAAATGCATATCCTTGATTCTAAGCCTTTGATAAGAGAATCCTTTCAGAGGGTAGGTTGCATCAATTTCTATCAAAAGATGTAGAGGGGGCATCAAGAGGTGGCCGGATAGTTTGCATTAAAATTCAATGGGTCCAAAACCAAAGTGGGGAGGTTAGAATTTGAAGTTTCATAACTATCCATCTCTGTTGCAAAAGAGATACCCAACACTAGAGAAAATTGGTTCAAGGCAATGTCATTAAATGCTTCCTTTTCCAAGGAATTCCTTAAGCCAGAGTGTCAGGGAGACAACTTGTCCAAAGGGGTACCCAGAAGCCACATGCTTCAAGGTTTTGATAAGATGTTGAAGGTTATCCAAAGGTATTTTACCTATAATGGGAGATTTAACATGGTATACCAATACCACATCAAGATCATGTTGCTACATTTCACAGGGAAAGAAGCAATAAACCTCCCTTTTTATCTTTTTAGAAGCATTGGTAATATGGCTGACAGAGTTCAAGCCAAGTCTAAACAAGTAGAGACCAGTTTCTTTCACTCTATCCTTATTAAAATGTTGGTAATGGAAGAGTTGAGAAAGACAAACATTGATTGGGAAATATTCCTCACTTCATCATAGTTTCAGCTAAATGTTTCCCTTACCCCACAGTCCAAGATACAAAGTCCTACTCCTGTTGAGAAGATTGTGTGTTCAGAGGTTAGCAAGAAGAAAAGGGGTGATATGAGTGATATAGGTGATAGAGCCACAAATGAAACATAATAAGAATGGTCTTCACAATCTTCACATAGGGAAGCTTCACCCATAGCAGATCCCACTCCTATAGAGGTTCCTTTAAGCAAATCCACAGGTCTAAGCAGAAGAAAGCTTGTGTTTCATTCACCTATTGCTGAAAATAAGGTTAAGCCCATGAAGCCTCTTACTAGAGAAACAACTAAGAAAAATTTCCCTGTGAAGGATGATGCAGCAGAGACTTCATCCCAGAGGAAAGGTAAATCAAAATCTCTTGAGCAGCCCATTGAAATTATTGATGTCACTACTCCTCAGCATGCAAGTAATACCACTTTCAAGAGGCTCAAGATACAACTTAAAGAAGAAAGGGTTGAGGTTGATAAAATGAAGAAAGAAGATTTGGATTTAAGGAGGAAGATCAAGGGAGTCATGGAAATATACCATGAGACCATTGATACGGCCATATTTTTAGCCAAAAGGTTCCATCCCCTCCATAGGCAACTCATAAATCTCTACAGAAAAAACAAATCTTATTAAGATCAAATCAAAAAGTTAAAGGAAAAACTACATCCTTTTAAAGAAGAGTTGGCCAAGATAAATTTGTATGCGTTAGCTAAGGTTGCTACCAGGAGAAGCTCTAGAGTTAAAAAATGAAGATGTTGAACCTCCATAACCAGTATCAGTTTTGGTCAAGTTTCTTATGTTATTCATTTTTACAACTTTTTGAGGATGGCTATGTTTTTAAACCATGATTAGCTATTTGAATGTTTTCTTCTAGTCATGTACCAAGATTATTAAGTTGTTACAACATTTTGGGAAACTTGAGACCGTTTTGGGGTGTTTTAAGCCTTTGAAAAATCAAACAAGCCACTACAGGAAAGTTCACAGTGCTTGGTGCTGTGAACTCATGTTTTGTAGTTTTTGGAGGGAATAACTAATGCCAGATGTCAATATGGATGTGTACCAATTTTTTGAATATCATTTGTGCACTGGGAGGCCACATGCCAAAGGAAAATACACTCAAATGGACACCTCATCAGTCATAAAGACGATGTTGCAAACGTTGCCAACATCATCTTGAATTATAACATTATGTTTTATTTTTGTTGTACAACTATAGCTACACCACCTTTAGGAACATGAATCCTATGAAGGAGTTGTTATTTGAATTTTAAAGTTGTCAATGACAATCTAGGATATAAGACAAGCATTGTAAGACTGAAGGGAGGTTCGAATGGTTTGAGAGCCACTCATATTTTAATATTGTCTGCATAGCAGAGAAGTTCCTTCTATTGTATGGATCAAACCTATGACAATTTGGATAATGGAAATCAGTCCTATTTCTTATCATCTTTTTGCTATCTTATTTCGATTACAGTCTGATTGAATGATTCAACTAGTTGATTGTATCTTTGTTGCAATGAATTATTTATTGTGATATTGTTTACAAGTATATCGGAGTTTTTCTCTATGATTTTAAGAAGTTCTTATTTCAGAGAGTATTTCTCCATATGTATGCCAATGCTACCTGATGTTGATGATAGGCATATTACATTTTTCTTATCAAGTCTTCTACCTACTCACCTTATTTCTTAAAACCTGATCTAAAGTTATTCAAAGCCTTATTTGTTGATGCATAGTATATGGAGTAAGTTGTGATTGACATTCTCTTCCTAATGTTTTCATCCATTTTCCACCTTATCATAAAAACTTATCTTTAATATTCTAATGGGTATTGGGCTGACACTTACAACAGTTTAAGTGTGACTTCTAGTGCTAACATTTTTTGCGACATTGTCAGGGAACAAATTGAATACATTTCTCTGGGTTGTACGACAAGAAAAAATATTGATTTTGATGGTGCACGGTAATCAGTAAACAGAAGACTGCATATTGCACCTGGCAACTCAAAAGTTCAATTGTGGCTCCCAAAGGTAGACACACGAGGTTGAATCCACAGTCACTGGATGCACGTGAACCTAATCTAGAAAATATCTTAAATAGGGGAAAAGTTTTGCAAGGAGCTTCCTCTTCCAAATCCTCAGGTACTTCTGGAAATTTACCTAACTATGCTTTCCATACTCTAGTTTTTGTTTCTCATTTTTCTCATTTTCCTATTGTTGAAACTCCTGTAAAGTCTAAACTAGGATATTTCCCTGTAGAATATTCATCTTTTTTCTCCTGAGCTGAAAGAAGAAAGTCTTGAAAACTTTGATGTTCTTGCATCCCATGAGGTTGTAAATTGGTTTAGGCTTGAGAGTCTGGAATATTTTCCTCTCTTTGGTTCTCCTTCTCCCCATTCTTTCAAATTTGTTGTGACCAAAGAATAAGGAACCTCATTTCCTCTTGAGTTTTCCCCATCCACATCCAAGACCCAACCACTTTTTGTTAAGTCATAAACTCCTCCTTCTTATACTCTTTCTTTTCCCAAAATACCCGATATACAGATTGCAGCCTTTCCTGTCAAATCACCCCCTACTTCTCCTAGAATTTGGAATCCACCTTTCCCTAATCAAATGGCAGGGCTTATTCCTCCTCATAATAGAATGGATGCCATTATGGCTGCTAGGTACGCCCATTTGGTGCTTCCTCAACCTATGAATTCTCTCCCAATAGGATATTACCTAAAGTACATTCCCAAGTTCACATGAGAGGAGGATATCACTACAGAAGAACACCTTGCATCATTTTATAGCTATGCTGATAATCTAAATATTGAGAATGAGGATGTTTGGATGAGAGTTTTTGTACAAAGTATTGATGATGAAGCCAGAAAATGGTTTAGGATTTTAGCTCCTGGATAAATTGTTGGGATTGAAGCCCTAGATGATGCCTTTTTAAGGCATTGGGGTGACAAGAAGGATTTTCTATATTATATCACTGAATTTGGGGCTCTCAAAAGAAAATAAGGTGAATCAATATCAGAATTTTCAAAAAGGTTTAACAAAATGCATAATAAAATTCCTATTGAGATCAATCCTATTGAAACTTTTTCCAAAATAACATATGCTAGTTCTTTTGACCCTAAGTTTTGTCTTATGTTAAGAGAGAGAACATCTACTTCACTATCCCATATGCAAGATGTTTCCGTAGAAGTGGAATCAAACATATTGGTTGCAGATAAATGAAGAGGCAAGTCTGATATGGATAGGAGGAAACAAAAAGTAGAAGTTTCCACTTCTGATGCTTCATCAAACAACCCTCAAGTTGATGAATTGACTAAGTTAGTCAAGTCACTTTCTGCAGAAATGGAAAAACTAAAACTTGAGGGAAGGAAAGAAAATAGAAGTACACAAAATTTTGGAAATAGGAACAATTATAGGAGACAAAATAATGCACCTCAAATTCTTCAAAGAGATAAGAGGAATAGAGAAGATCAAAAGGTTCATACCCCTCTTCAAACAAATTCGGTTGAGGATGAAGAAGGAGAAAATGAGAAAGCTTACCAAGAAATTCATTGTCTGGTAGACACATCTACTTCCCCTCATCTAACTCAATCTGCTTATGAAGAGTCTCTAATGAAAAGTTAGCTAAATGAGTTAAGTAAGGGAGAGAAAACAAATGAAAATCATAACAAGTACAACTTGAGGTCAAAACAAAAAGAGGGAAATCCTAGTACATCCAATTAGCCTAAAAAATCAGAACCCTCTACTAAAACAGTGGTTGCACCTAAGAAAGGAAATGAAGAACAAAATATTCATCCCGTGGTTAAAGCTCATGTTCAAGAAGTAAAAGAAATTATGAAATCCCCATCTTCTTTTAACTTTGAGAATGAAATTAAGAATATTAAAATTCTAGTCCCATTCCTAGAGTTGATACAGAATGAATATTTCAAGGAGTCCATTTCTAATATGTTGCAACCTGATTTTTCTTCCCATTCAAAAGATTCAGTAAATTTGCAAGATGAAAAATATGCAGTTATATTGGGGCCCTTAGTAGAAGATAGAGATGAATCCTCCCCTCCTTTTTATACCTCATTGAATGTATATGATAAGATCTTGCACAATTTCCTAATGGGATCAGGTGCATCCCATAACTTAATGCCTAAATATGTTATGGATGAACTAGGTCTAGAGATCACCAAAGCATATCATGATCTATATTCTTTTGATTAAAAAAAAAATGAAATGCCTTGGGGTGATTAAAGATTTGGTTGCTACCCTCTTTCAACTTCCCATGAAGGGTATAGTCATGGATATTGTAGTTGCGGATGTTCCCCCCAAGTTTGGGATGTTATTATCCAGATCATGGATTTAAAGGTTGGGAGGGACATTGAATATGGATCTCTCTTGTGCCATTATACCAGTCTTTGGGGGTGAACACAGAAGGTTGTATAGAGAAGCACAACTGGATTATATTATTAGTGATAAAGGTAATCCCACAAACCATCCTATTTATGTTGTTGACACTAATTTTGGATCTAGCATTCTACAACTCACTGATCTTCCTTGGTCACCTCTGGAAATTAGAAATCCATCACCAACATCATGTGAAACAATCAAACAAGGTGCTCAAACTTGGAAAATGTATTTTGATGGGGCATCTTCTAAAGATACTTCTAGTGTTGGAGTTATTTTCATTTCTCCCTCTCAATAAGTCATATCTTTGTCTTTCAAATTAGAATTTGAAACCACAAATAACATTGCAGAGTATGAGGCCCTAGTTTTGGGGTTGAGGGCTGCTAAAGATACGAAAATTCAAGAATTATCAGTTTTTGGAGATGCAGAGCTGATTGTACATCAGGTCATAAATATATATCAAGAAAAACATCCAAGGCTGAGGACTTATAGGAATGAGGTATGGGTTCTTATTGACAATTTTTTCCTAGCTTTCAACATATCCTTTATTCCTAGAGAAGAGAATACATTGGTTGATTCCCTAGTTGTTTATGATAGTAACTTTAAAGTCCCACTACCTCCTAAGCTCAAGTATGATATTCAAGTAAAGTATAGGCCTTTTGTACCTGAAAATGTCAACCATTGGAAGGTTTTTGAAGATTATCTTGAAATAAAAAGATTTTTGGAAACATTAGAGGATTTTTATGCTCTTCACATTGATCAAGACCCAGATAATGAAAACAATCCTCATGCTGATAAATTCCTGAACAAGATTGCAGACCGCAAGATTGTCCAGTTGTCTAGAAATCATATTCCCAAGGAATTGGTTCCTTTGGAGATATTATTTGATAATAAATATGTGGCTGTGAAAGTGAGAGGTTCAAATGAAGATGTTGATTTGACAGAGTGAAATCTAGGTACTGATGAAGATCCCAAGTATGTCAAGTTTTTAGTAGTCTGTCAGAAAAATAAAGAGCTGAGTATATCAAACTGTTAAAGGAATTTTTTGATGTCTTTTCTTGGAAGTATGAGGATTTGCAAACTTATGATACAAGAATTATTGCGCATAAAATACCTTTGAAGGATGATACCAAAAAATTTAGACAGAAACTAAGACAGATCAATCCTATGTTGTTTCCTATCATGGAGAAGGAAGTCAAAAAATTGCTTGATGCTTAGATCATCATACCTTTGAGGTATTCTGAGTGGATAGCTAATCTAGTCCCTGTTAGGAATAAGAATGGATAAATCAGACTTTGTCTTGATCTCAGAAATTTAAACAGGTGTTCTAGGAAATATAATTACCCCTTTCCTAAGATGGAGCATATTTTGCAAAGGGTGACATGCTCAGCGAGGATGTCCATGATTGATGGCTTTTCAGGCTACAATAAAATTTCCGTTTTACCTGAAGATAGGGAGAAGACAACATTCACTACTCCTTGGGGTACTTTCATGTATGCCAAGGATCCCTTTGGTCTCATGAATGTAGGGGAAACCTTTTAGCGTGTAATGGATATTTATTTTATTGGAGAAAAGGATAAGTTTGTGGTGATCCACTTGGATGAAATCACAGTGGCTTCAAAATCTAATCAAGATCATTATCAATATTTGGAGAAGGTGTTCTTGAAATGCAGAAAATATGGACTGTCACTTAATCCCAAGAAGTCCCTTTTTTCTATGAAGGAAGGTAAGTTGTTGGGACATATTGTCTCGGCTGAAGGGGTAAGAATTGACCCAAGTTGAGTAGAGGCCATCAATACTCTGTATATCCCTAGGTCCAAGAAAGAGATTCAGTTATTCCTGGGTAAGATAAACTTCTTGAGAAGATTTGTATCCAATTTTGTTGAGTTGGTGAAATTCATCACATCCATGTTGAGAAATGGGAATGAGGTAAAATGGACACTTGAAGCTAGGAATTATTTTGATCAAATCATACAAGCACTGGATGAGGCACCTGTTCTTATCAGTCCTGATTATTCAAAATAATTTCTGAAATTTTCTTTTGCCTCAAATGATACACTAGTTGTTTTCCTCCCTCAAAACTTTCAGAGTATATGTTTTTCATTCCAAAATCATTTCTTATGTTCCTTCAAGCTCTGTTAAAGAAATTTTGATTCATCCTGACATAGATGGAAAGAGGAGTAAGTGGATTGCCAAAATTATGTAGTTTGATCTTGCGATGAAACCTACCAAGCTGGTGAAAGGACAAAGTTTAGCTATATTGTTAGTTGAATCAAATTGTAAGGCACTTGGGGTTAATTTCATGAATGTAGATTATGTATATCAACAGACTGATATTACTAGAAACAACTCACATATCATCCCAAAATTGACAGAGTGTACTTGGTACAAGTACCTCATCCATTTCTTGCAAACATTGCAGCCTCCTACTGGACTTCAGAAGACTAAGGTGAGGGATTTAAAGCTCAAATCAATAAGATATTGCATTTTTGGTCATGTTCTATATTGGAAGGATCATGTAGAGGTTCTTTTAAGATGCTTCAATAAAGAAGAGGCAAAGAAAACCATGATTGATTTTCATGATAGCCTATGTGGAGGTCATCATTTTTGGAGGACTACAACATATAAAATACTCAGAGATTGGTAGTTATGGTCTAGATTATTCACTGATGTATGTGAAAATATCAGATCTTGTGATAAATGTAAAAAATTCTCAGGAAATCATCAGCTAAAATCTTTTCCTTTGAAGCCCATAGTGGTATCTAGTCATTTCCAACAATGGGGATTAGATTTTGTTGGAGAAATCCATCCAGCTTCCAGTGGCCAACATCGTTGGATTCTAACTTCCACTGATTATTTCAACAAGTGGATAAAAGCCATTCCCACAAGAAATGAAACACATAAAGTAGTCATTGGCTTCATGGAAGACATCTTGTCAAGATTTGGTTGTCCTAACAAGATTGTTACTCATAATGCTGCAAATTTTAAAGATGAGCCTCTGATCAAGGTTTTTGAAAAGTTTGGGATTCAGCTTATTCACTCTACTCCATACTACCCTCAAGGTAATGGTTTAGCAGAATCCTCCAACAAGAGCATAGTAAAGATCATCAAAAAGTTGTTGGAGGATAAAAAAAATTCTTGGGATTCAAAGCTGAAGTTTTCTCTATGTGCATATAGAGTAACTACCAAGAGATCAATTGGCACTACTCCATTTCAGATGGTCTATGGAATTGAAGTTGTTTTTCCTACTAAACTAGACTTACCTGTGGAAAAGTTTCTTCAAGACCAACAAGGAGAACTAGATGAAATTATCAGGAGGTTGCATCAGTTAGTGGAAGTACAATAGACCAGGGAGAAACTCTTTGATAGATCATAGAGCCATCAACAGAAAATCAAAGAAGATTTTGATAAGAAGGTGAACGAGGAATATTTCCAGTTGGGAGACTTGGTGCTCAAATGGGATGCACAAAGGCAAGACAAGGGAAAACATGGTAAATTCAAAGCATTGTGAATTGGTCCTTTTAAAATTTCTGAATTTTTGCAAACTAAGGCTTTCAAATTACAGAGCTTGGAAGATACTAATTTTTGTGGTGGCCCAGTAAATGGGATTTTTCTAAAGAAATATTTCTCTTAAAGCCACGAGTGGCTTCCTTTCATTGTAAATATCAATTTTTAGTTTGTTTTATTTGCTTTCAATAATGACCCCATAGCCCATGAATAAGGCACTGGAACTGCATGTTCTTGGCAGCTCACAGAGAGCATGCCATCCCCTATGGAGCCAAATGTTAACACATAGAATTGTAAGGGTCAAAATATCATTTCAGTTTTTTTTTTAGTCATAGGGTTACATAAGTCATAGGTTTTCATGTCTTCTTGTTACGGTCATCACTTAAATTTTGATTTGGATAAGCTAAATTTAGTTTGGCCTTGGTATAAATTCTTTGGGTTATGTAATTTGTATCATGACAAGGTAAATAAACCCCCATGAGTCACACATCTGATTTTTACATCATCACCTTGACATGTCACACTTCCATGTTGTACACATGATTCCCTTTGTAACCTTTAATCTGTTTAAGTGTCAAGTCAGAGTCAGGTGTATGTGTTGCCAACTCACTAGGAGAGTTTGCAACATACTCTAAA
This sequence comes from Picea glauca, assembly GCA_000966675.3. Taxonomy (NCBI): domain Eukaryota; kingdom Viridiplantae; phylum Streptophyta; class Pinopsida; order Pinales; family Pinaceae; genus Picea; species Picea glauca. The sequence continues at coordinate 141,274 of JZKD02S2334071.1, forward strand.
TACTTCATTCTTTCATTTGTCATCATTGCAAATTAAAGGATTGTGTCAAAGAGGATTTCCTTGTTTTTAGAACCTACACTTAAACCAATTTTATGGGATTATGTCACAGATTTCATAACAGTTTCCTCGAAGTGTGCAATTCATGTTTGAATCAGGCACTGTGAACTGTTACTCTACCGTTGCAAACTGGTAGACATTTGTTGTGAACTGACGTTGGGGACTGGTTGAAGAGAACGGTTGGAGGTTGGATAGCTTGTAGACATTCCTGTTCAAACTTAAAGACATCATCATCAAGCCCAAGTCCACCAGGTACTCCATGAGAGTTTCCATGTTGTTTAAGGGATGAGAGAGGGGTTTTTGTTGGTTTTACCTATCGGTGCTGCGAATTGTCCTAATTATGTTGATGCCTTCTTTCAAATTCACTTCCATCGTGTTCTGAACCTTGCTCAAAATACTAGACCATATTTCACCCTCATTTATCTTGTCCACTGTGCAGAATTCACCCGTTCCACTGAATTTCCTTCCAACGTTATGTATTGTTACTCCAACATTGTGAACTGTTAATCTAGCGTTGCAAACAGGGCGTTGTGAACCCTCTAATATAGCATTGTTGAAAAACCCCATCGTCTGCACCTTTGAAAGTTCAACTTTAAACGAGTGAAATTTTACCCCTATCCATTTTGAAAAGTGTGGTTGATCATTTGATTGAAGCAGGCTTTAAGTTGCACACATTATTAATGGTGTTAACCCATTTTATGATGATAAAGACTTGTTTTAGCATAGCTTTATCATTTGTCTCTTTTTCATTATAGCTTCCAGTTGTCTTTCCTTATCTCTCGTGTTTAAAGAGTGCCCTGTCTCATTCGTAAATATGTATAGAAACATGTGTGTAAATCCATGTACAAGGCTAACCTATTGAAAACAATTGTTATCAAAACCCTAGTTTCTTGTATTCCTTGTTTTCATACATCTAGTTGTCATTAAAACTTATAGAAAATATTTCTTCAGTAGCAGTATGGAAAGTCAACAACATAAGAAGGCTCACAAGGGAGGGGAGATTGTAAGGACAAATCCCTATGGCATGCATCTCCTTTATTCTGAGCCTTTGATAAGAGAATCCTTTTAGAGGGTAGGTTGCATCAATTTCTATCAAAACATGCAGAGGGGGCATCCAGAGGTGGCCAGAGAGTTTGCACTAAAATCCAATGGGACCAAAACCAAAGTGGGGAGGTTCTAATTTAAAGTTTTAGAATTGTCTATCTCTGTTGCAACAGAGATACCCAACACTGGAGAAAATTGGTTCAAGGCAATGTCATTAAATGCTTTCTTTTCTAAGGGATCCCTTAAGCTAGAGTGTCAAGGAGACAACTTGTCCAAAGGGGTACCTAGAAGCCACATGCTTCAAGGTTTTGATAAGATGTTGAAGGTTATCCAAAGGTATTTTACCCGTGATGGGATATTTAACATGGTATACCAATACCACATCAGGTTATTGCTACATTTCATAGGAAAATAAGCAATGAAGCTCCCTTTTTATCTTTTTAGAAGCATTGGTAAGATGGATGACAGAGTTCAAGCCAAGTCTAAACACATAGACATGAGTGTATTTCACTCTAGCCTTATTAAAATGTTGGTAATGGAAGAGTTGAGAGATACAAACACTGATTGGGAAAAATTCCTCACTTCATCACAGTTTCAGCTAAATGTTTCCCATACCCCATAGTCCAAGACACAAATTCCTACTCCTGTTGAGAAGACTGTGTGTTCAGAGGTTAGAAAGAAGAAAATGGGTGCTATGATTGATATAGATGACAGATCCACAAATGAGACAGAAACATAAGAGCCTTCATAATATTCACATAAGGAAGCTTCACCCATAGCAGATTCCACTCCTATAGAGGTTCCTTCAAGCAAATCCACAGGCCTGAGAGGAAGAAAGCTTGTATTTCATTCACTTATTTTTGTAGACAAGGTTAAGCCCAGGAGGCCTCTTACTAGATCAACAGCTAAGAAAATGTTCCTGTGAAGGATGATGAAGCAGAGACTTCAACCCAAAGGAAAGGTAAATCCAAATCTCTTGAGCAACCCATTGAAATTATTGATGTCACTACTCCTCAACATGAGAGTAATCCCACTTTCAAGAGGCTCAAGAGACAACTTAAAGAAGCAAGGGATGAGGTTAATAATCTGAAGAAAGCAGATTTGGATTGAAGGAGGAAGCTCAAGGGAGTCATGGACATATACTATGAGACCATGGATAAGGCCATATTTTTAGCCAAAAGGTTCCTGCCCCTCCACAGGTAGCTCATAAATATCTACAAAAAAAAACAGATCTTATTAAGCTCAAATAAGAAGTTAAAGGTAGAACTACAACCTTTTAAAGAAGATTTGGCCAAGATAAATATTGATGTACTAGCTAAGGTTGCTACCAGGAGAAGATCTAGAGTTAAAAAATGAAGATGTTGAACCTCCATAACCAGTATTAGTTTTGTTCAAGTTTCTTATGTTATTCATTTTTACAACTTTTTGAGGATGGCTATGTTTTTAAACCATGATTAGCTATTTGGATGTTTTCTTCTAGTCATGTAACAAGATTATTAAGTTGTTATAACATTTTGGGAAACGTGAGACCGTTTTGTGGTGTTTTAAGCCTTTGAAAAATCAAACAAGCCACTACAGGAAAGTTCGCAGTGCTTGGCGCTGCGAACTCATGTTTTGTAGTTTTTGGAGGGAAATACTAATGTCAGATGTCAATATGGATGTGTATCAGTTTTTTGAATATCATTTGTGCACTGGGAGGCCACATTCCAAAGGAAAATGCACTCAAATGGACACCTCATTTTCCATAAAGAAGATGTTTCAAACATTGCCAACATCATCCTAAAATATAACATTCTGTTTTATTTTTGTTGTACAACTGTAGCTATGCCACCTTTAGGAACATGAATCCTATGAAGGAGTTGTTATTCAAATTTTAAAGTTGTCAATGACAATATAGGATATAAGACAAGCATTGTAAGACTAAAGGGAGGTTCGAATGGTTTGAGAGCCACTCATATTTTAATATTGTCTGCATAGCAGAGAAGTTCCTTCTATTGTATGGATCAGACCTAAGACACTTTGGATAATGGAAATCAGTCCTATTTGTTATCATCTTTTTTCTATCTTATTCTGATTACAATCTGATTAAATGATTCAACTGGCTGATTGTATCTTTGTTGCAATGAATGATTTATTGTGATATTGTTTACAAGTATATCAGAGTTTTTCTCTTTGATTTTAAGAAGTTCTTATTTCAGAGAGTATTTATTCATATGTATTTCATTGCTACATGATGTTGATGATAGGCATATTACATTTTTCTTATCAAGTCTTCCACATACTCACCTTATTTCTTAAAACCTGATCTAAAGTTATTCAAAGCCTTATTTGTTGATGCATATTATATGGAGTAAGTTGTGATTGACATTCTCTTTATGATGTTTTCATCCATTTTCCACCTTATCATAAACACTTATCTTTAATATTTTGATGGGTATTGGGCCGACACTTACAACAGTCTAAGTGTGACTTCTAGTGCTAACATTTTTTGCGCCATTGTCAGGGAACATATTGAACACATTTCTTTGGGTTATACGACAAGACAAAAGACTGATTTTGATGTTTCACAGTAATCAGTAAATAGAAGACTGCAGATTGCACCTGGAAACTCAAAATTTCAACTATGTCTCCCAAAGGTAGACACACAAGGTTGAATCCACAGTCACCTTTGGATGCACCCGAACCTAATCTAGAAAAGATCTTAAATAAGGGAATTTTTTTGCTAGGATCTTCCTCTTCCAAATCCTCAGGTACTTCTGGAAATTTACTTGACTCCACTTTCCATACTCTAATTGTTGTTTCTCATTTTTCTCATTTTCCAATTGCTGAAACTCTTGTAAAGTCTAAAATAGGAGATTTCCCTGTAGAATATTCATCTTTTTTCTCCTGAGCTAAAAGAAGAAAGTCTTGAAAACTTTGATGTTCTTGCAGCCCATGAGCTTGTAAATTTGTTTAGGCTTGAGAGTCTAGAATATTTTCCTCTCTTAGGTTCTCCTTCTCCCCATTCTTTTAAATTTGTTGTGACCAAAGACGAAGGAACCTTAGTTCCTCTTGAGTTTTCCCCATCCACATCCAAGACCCAACCCCTTTTGGTTAAATCATAAACTCCTCCATCTTATACTCTTTATTTTCCCAAAATACCCGATATACAGATTTCAGCCTTACCTGTCAAATCACCCCCTACTTCTCCTAGAATTCAAAATCCACCTTTCCCTAATCAAATGGCAGTGGATATTCCTCCTCATAATGGAATGGATGCCATTATGGCTGCTAGGTACGCCCCTTTGGTGCTTCCCCAACCTATGAATTCTCTCACAATACGAGATTACCTAAAGTACATTCCCAAGTTCACATGAGAGGAGGATATCACTATAGAAGAACACCTTGCATCATTTTATAGCTATGATGATAATCTAAATATTGAGAATGAGGATGTTTGGATGAGAGTTTTTGTACAAAGTATTGATGATGAAGCTAGAAAATGGTTTAGGAGTTTAGATCCTAGATCAATTGTTGGGATTGAAGCCCTAGATGATGCCCTTTTAAGGCATTGGGGTGAAAAGAAGGATTTTCTATATTATATCACTGAATTTGGGGCTCTCAAAAGAAAAGAAGATGAATCAGTATCAAAATTTTCAAAAAGGTTTAAAAAAATGCATAGTAAAATTCCTATTGAGATCAAGCCTATTGAAACTTCTTCCAAAATAACCTATGCTAGTTCTTTTGACCCTAAGTTTTGTCTTCTGTTAAGAGAGAGAAGATCTACTTCACTAGCCCATATGCAAGATGTTTCCGTAGAAGTGGAATGAAACATTTGGTTGCAAATAAATGAAGAGGCAATTCTGATAGGGATATGAGGAAACAAAAAGCAGAAGTTTCCACTTCTTATGCTTCATCAAACAACCCTCAAGTTAATGAATTGACTAAGTTAGTCAAGTCACTTTCTGCAGAAATGGAAAAACTGAAACTTGAGGGAAGGCAAGAAAATAGAAGTACACAAGATTTGGGAAATAGGAACAATTTCAGAAGACAAAATAATGCACCTCAAATTCTTCAAAGAGATAAGAGGAATAGAGAAGATCAAAAGGTTCAGACCCCTCTTCAAAAAAAATCGGTTGACGATGAAGAAGGAGAAAATGAGGAAGCTGACCAAGAAATTCATTGTTTGGTAGACACATCTACCTCCCCTCATCTCACTCAATCTGCTTATGAAGAGTTTCTAATGAAAATTTAGCTAAATGAGTTAAGTAAGGGAGAGAAAACAAGTTAAAGTCAGAACCAGTACAATATGGGGTCACAACAAAAAGAGGGAAGCCTAGTACATCCAATTAGCCTAAAAAATCATAACACTCTACTAAAATAGTGGCTGCACCTAAGAAAGGAAATGAAGAAAAAAATATTCATCCCGTGGTTAAAGATCATGTTCAAGAAGTAAAATAAATTCTAAAATCCCCATCTTCTTTTAACTTTGAGAATAAAATTAAGAAGATTAAAATTCTAGTCCCATTCCTAGAGTTGATAAAGAATGAAGATTTCAAGAAGTCCATTTCTAATATGTTGGAGCCTAATTTTTCTTCCCATTCAAAAAATTCAGTAAATTTGCAAGATGAAAAATATGTAGTTATATTGGGGCCCTTAGTTGAATATAGAGATGACTCCTCCCCTCCTTTTTATACCTCATTGAATGTATATGATAAGATCTTGCACAATTTCCTAATGGGATCAGGTGCATCCCATAAATTAATGCCTAAATATGTTATGGATGAACTGGGTCTAGAGATCACCAAAGCATATCATGATCTATATTCTTTTGATTCAAAAAAAATGAAATGTCTTGGGGTGATTAAAGATTTGGTTGTTACCCTCTTTCAACTTCCCATGAAGAGTATAGTCATGGATATTGTAGTTGCGGATGTTCCCCCCAAGTTTGGGATGTCATTGTCCAGATCATGGATTAAAAGGTTGGGAGGGACATTGCATATGGATCTCTCCTATGCCACTATACCGGTCTTTGGGGGTGAACACACAAGGTTGTATAGAGAAGCACAACTGGCTTATATTATTAGTGATAAAGGTAATCCCACAAACCATCCTATTTATGTTTTTGACACTAATTTTGGATCTAGAATTCTACAACTCATTGATATTCCTTGGTCACCTATGGAAGTTAGAAAGCCATCATCAACACCATGTGAAACAGTCAAACAAGGTGCTCAAACTTGGAAAATGTATTTTGATGGGGCATCTTCTAAAGATAGTGCTAGTGTTGGAGTTATTTTCATTTCTCCCTCTCAAGAAGTCATATCTTTGTCTTTCAAATTAGAATTTGAAACCACAAATAACATTGCAGAATATGAGGCCCTAGTTTTGGGGTTGAGGGCTGCTAAAGATATGAAAATTCAAGAATTATCAGTTTTTGGAGATGCAGAGCTGATTGTACATCAGGTCAAAAATATATATCAAGAAAAGAATCCACGACTGAGGACTTATAGGAATGAGGTATGGGATCTTATTGACAATTTTTTCCTAGCTTTCAACATATCCTTTATTCCTAGATAAGAGAATGCATTGGTTGATTCCCTAGTTGTTTATGCTAGTAACTTTAAAGTCCCACTACCTCCCAAGCTCAAGTATGATATTCAAGTAAAGTATAGGCCTTCTGTACCTGAAAATGTCAAACATTGGAAGGTTTTCGAAGATTATCTTGAAATAAAAATATTTCTAGAAACATTAGAGGAATTTTATTCTCTTCACATTGATCAAGACCCAGATGATGAAAACAATCCTCATGCTGATAAATTCCTGAACAAGATTGCAGACCACAAGATTGTCTAGTTGTCTAGAAATCATATTACCAAGGGATTGGTTCCTTGGGAGATATTATTTGATAATAATGATGTGGTTGTGAAAGTGAGAGGTTCAAATGAAGATGCTGATTTGACAGAGTGCAATCTAGGTACTGATGAAGATCCCAAGTATGTCAAGCTGTCTAGTAGTTTGTCAGAAAAATAAAGAGTTGAGTATATCAAAATATTAAAGGAATTTTTTGATGTCTTTTCTTGGAAGTATGAGGATTTTCAAACTTATGATCCAAGAATTATTGAGCATAAAATACCTTTGAAGAATGATACTAAACCATTTAGACAGAAACTAAGACAGATCAATCCTATGGTGTTTCCCATCATGGAGAAGGAATTCAAAAAATTTCTTGATTCTTAGATCATCATACCTTTGAGGTATTCTTAGTGGATAACTAATCTAGTCCTTGTTAGGAAAAATAAAGGAGAAATCAGACTTTGTGTTGATTTTAGAAATTTAAACAGGTGTTCTAGGAAATATAATTATCCCTTGCCTAAGATGGAGCATATTTTGCAAAGGGTGACATGCTCAGTGAGGATGTCCATGATTGATGGATTTTCAATCTACAATCAAATTTTTGTTTTACCTGAAGATAGGGAGAAGACAACAATCACTACTCCTTGGGGTACTTTCATGTATGCCAAGATGCCCTTTGGTCTCATGAATGTAGGGGAAACCTTTTAGCATGTAATGGATATTTATTTTATTGGAGAAAAGGATAAGTTTGTGGTGATATACTTGGATGACATCATAGTGATTTCAAAATCTAATAAATATCATTATCAATATTTGGAGAAGGTGTTCTTGAAATGCAGAAAATATGGACTGTCACTTAATCCCAAGAAGTCCCTTTTTTCTATGAAGGAAGGTAAGTTGTTGGGACATATTGTCTCAGTTGAAGGGGTAAGAATTGACCCAAGTAGAGTAGAGGCCATCAATACTCTATATATCCCTAGGTCCAAGAAAGAGATTCAATTCTTCCTAGGTAATATAAACTTCTTGAGAATATTTGTATCCAATTTTGTTGAGTTGGTGAAATTCATCACATCCATGTTGAGAAAGGGGAATGAGGTAAAATGGACACTTGAAGATAGGAATTCTTTTGATCAAATTATACAAGCACTGAATGAGGCACTTGTTCTTATCAGTCCTGATTATTCAAAAGAATTTTTGATATTTTCTTTTGCTTCAAATGATACACTAGTTGTTGTCCTCCTTCAGAAAAAATCAGATGGAATCAACCTATTTCTTTTTTCAGGAGAGATTTGAGATATGTTGAAGTTAGCTATGACATCATGGAGAAACAAATTTATGCTTTGGTAAAATCCCTCAAATCTTTCAAAGTATATGTTTTGCATTCCAAAATTATTGCTTATGTTCCTTCAAGCTATGTTAAAGAAATTTTGATTCATCCTGACATAGATGGAAAGAGGAGTAAGTGGATTTCCAAAATTCTGGAGTTTGATCTTGTGATGAAACCTAACAAGCTGGTGAAAGGACAAGGTTTAGATATATTGTTAGTTGAATCAAATTGTAAGGCACTTGGGGTTAATTTCTCGAATGTAGATTATGTATATCAACAGACTGATATTACTAGCAATAACTCACATATCATCCCAAAATTGACAGAGTGTACTTGGTACAAGTACCTCATCCATTTCTGGCAAACATTGCAGCCTCCTACTGGACTTCAGAAGACTAAGGTGAGGGATTTAAAGCCAAAAGAAGTAAGATATTGCATTGTTTCCCATGTTCTATATTGGAAGGATCATGTAGGTGTTCTTTTAAGATGCTTCGATCCAGAAGAGGAAAAGCAAACCATGACTGATTTTCATGATAACCTATGTGGAGGTCATCATTTTTGGAGGAATACAACATATGAAATACTCAAAGATGGGTACTTATGGCCTAGATTATTCACTGATGTATGTGAAAATATCAGATACTGTGATAAATGTAAAAAATTCTCAGGAAATCATCAGCTAAAATATCTTCCTTTGAATCCCACAGTGGTATATGGCCCTTTCCAATAGAGGGGATTAGATTTTATTGGAGAAATACATCCAGCTTCCAGTTTCCAACATCGTTGGATTCTAACTGCCACTGATTATTTCACCAAGTGGATAGAATCCATTCCCACAAGAAATGCAACACATAAAGTAGTCATTGTCTTCATGGAAGACATTTTGTCAAGATTTGGTTGTCCTAACAAGATTGTTACTCATAATGCTGCAAATTTTAAAGTTGAGCCTCTAATCAAGTTTTTTGAAAAGTTTGGGATTCAGCTTATTCACTCTACTCCATACTACCCTCAAGGTAATGGTTTAGCAAAATCCTCCAACAAAATCATAGTAAATATTATCAAAAAGTTGTTGGAGGATAAAAAAAAGTCTTGGGATTCAAAGATAGAGTTTTCTATGTGCATATAGAGTAACTACCAAGAGATCAATTGACACTACTCCATTTCAGATGGTCTATGGAACTGAAGCTGTTTTTACTACTAAACTAGACTTACCCGTGGAAAAGTTTCTTTAAGACCAACAAGGAGAACTAGATGAAATTATCAGGAGGATGCATCAGTTAGTGGAAGTACAATAGACCAGGGAGAAACTCTTTGATAAAGCACAGAACCATCAACAGAAAATCAAAGAAGCTTTTGATAAGAAGGTGAAGGAGGAATATTTCCAGTTTGGAGACTTGGTGCTCAAAATGGATGCACAAAGGAAAGACAAGGGAAAACATGGTAAAGTCAAAGCCTTGTGAATTGGTCCTTTCAAAATTTATGAATTTTTTCAAAATAACACTTTCAAATTACAGAGCTTGGAAGATACTGATTTTTTTGGTGGTCCAGTAAATGGGAATTTTCTAAAGAAATATTTCTCTTAAAGCCATGAGTGGCTTCCTTTCATTGTAAATATCAGTTTTTAGTTTGTTTTATTTGCTTTCAATAATGACCCCGTAGCCCATGAATAAGGCACTGTAACTGCATGTTCTTGGCAGCTCATAGGGAGCATGCCATCCCCTATGAAGCCAAATGTCAACACAGAATTGTAAGGGTCAAAATATCATTTCAGTTTTTTTTTTTTTTAGTCATAGGGTTACATAAGTCATATGTTTTCATGTCTTCTTGTTATGGTCATCACTTAAATTCTGATTTGGATAAGCTAAAGTTAGTTTGGTCTTGGTATAAATTCTTTGGGTTATGTAATTTGTATCATGACAAGGTAAATAAACCCCCATGAGTCACATCTCTGATTTTTACATCATCACCCTGACATGTCACACCTCCATGTTGTACACATGATTCCCTTTGTAACCTTTTATCTGTTTAAGTGTCAAGTTAGAGTCGAGTGTATGTGATGCCAACTCACTAGGAGATTTTCCAGCATACTTTAGGTATTTCATGCTTTCATTTGTCATCATTGAAAATTAAAGGATTGTGTCAAAGAAGATTTCCTTGTTTTTAGAGCCTACACTTAAACTAGTTTTCAGGGATTATGTCACAGATTTCATAACAGTTTCCTCAAAGTGTGCAATTCATGTTTGAATCAGGCACTGCGAACTGTTACTCTAGCGTTGTAAACTGGTGCTATGGACTGGCTAAAGAAAAGGGTTGGAGGTTGGATATCTTGTAGACATTCCCGTTCAAACTTAAAGACATCATCATCAAGCCCAAGTCCACTAGGTACTCCATGAGAGTTTCCATGTTGTTTAAGGGATGAGAGAAGGGTTTTTGCTGGTTTTACATATTGGCGTTGCAAATTGTCCTAATTTTGTTGATGCCTACTTTCAAATTCACTTCCATGGAGTTATGAACCTTGCTCAAAAGACTAGGACATCTTTCAACCTTAGCTATCTTGTCCACTGTTTAGAATTCATCTGTTCCACTGAATTTCCTTCTAGCGTTGCGTACTGTTACTCCAACGTTGTGAACTATTAATCTAGCTAGCACTGCAAACAAGGCATTGCAAATGGGGTGTTGCGAGCCCTCTAATCTAGCACTGTTGAAAAACCCCATCGTCTGCACCTTTGAAAGTTCAACTTTAAACGAGTGAGATTTTACCCCTATCCATTTTGAAAAGTGTGGTTGATCATCTGGTTGAATCAGGATTTAAGTTGCACGCATTATTAATGGTGTTAACCCATTTTATGTTGATAAAGACTTGTTTTAGCATAGATTTATCATTTGTCTCCTTTTCATTATAGCTTCTAGTTGCCTTTCCTTATCTCTTGTGTTTAAAGAATGCCTTGTATCATTCCTAAATATGTATAGAAGCAGGTGTATAAAACCATGTACAAGGCCAACCTATTGAAAACAATTTTTCATCAAAACCCTAGTTTCTTGTATTCCCTGTTTTCATACATCTAGCTGTCATTAAAAATTACAGAAAATATTTCTTCTGTAGCAGTATGGAAAGTCAACAACATAAGAAGGCTCACAAGGGAGGGGAGATTGTAAGGACAAATCCTTATGACATGCATCGCATTGATTCTGAGCCTTTGATAAGAGAAGTCGTTTAGAGGGTGGGTTGCATCAATTTCTGTCAAAAGATGCAGAGAGGGCATCCAGAGGTGGCTAGAGAGTTTGCATTAAAATCCAATGGGAACAAAAAAAAAGTGGGGAGGTTATAATTTGAAGTTTCAGAACTGTCTATCTCTCTTGCGACAGAGATACCCAACACTGGAGAAAAGTGGTTCATGGAAATGTCATTAAATGCTTCCTTTTCTAAGTAATTCCTTAAGCCAGAGTGTTGGGGAGACAACTTGTCCAAAGGGGTACCTAGAAGCCACATGCTTCAAGGTTTTGATAAGATGTTGATGGTTATCCAAAGGTATTTTACTTATGAGGGGATATTTAACATGGTATACCAATACCACATCAAGTTGTTGCTACATTTCATAGGGAAAGAAGCAATGAAGCTCCCTTTTTATATTTTTAGAAGCATTGGTAAGATGGATGATAGAGTTCAAGCCAAATCTAAACACATAGACACCAATGTCTTTCACTCTAGCCTTATTAAAATGTTGGTAATGGAAGAGTTGATAAATACAAACACTGATTTGGAAACATTCCTCACTTGATCACAGTTTCAGCTAAATGTTTCCCATACCCCACAGTACAAGATACAAATTCCTACTCCTGTTGAGAAGACTGTGTGTTCAGAGGTTAGAAAGAAGAAAATGGGTTCTATGACTGATATATATGACAAAGCCACAAATTAAAAAAAAGAAGAAGAGACTTCATAATATTCACATAGGGAAGCTTCACCCATAGCAGATCCCACTACTATGGAGGTTCCTTCAAGAAAATCCATAGGTCTGAGAGGAAGAAAGGTTGTATTTAATTCAACTATTGTTGTAGACAAGGTTAAGCCCGAGAATCCTCTTACTAGAGAATCAACTAAGAAAATGTTCCTGTGAAGGATGATGTAGCAGAGATTTCAACCTAGAGGAAAGGTAAATCCAAAGCTCTTGAGCAACAAATTGAAATTATTGATGTCACTACTCCTCAACATGAGAGTAATCCCACTTTCAAGAGGCTCAAGAGACAACTTAAAGAAGCAAGGGATGAGGTTGATAAACTAGAGAAAGAAGATTTGGATTCAAGGAGGAAGCTCAAGGGAGTCATGGACATATACTATGAGGCCATGAATAAGGCCATATTTTTAGCCAAAAGGTTCCCGCCCCTCCACATGCAATTCATAAATCTCTACAGATAAAAAAGTTCTCATCAAGCTCAAATCAGAAAGTTAAAGGCAAAACTACAACATTTTAAAGAAGAGTTGGCCAAGAGAAATCTGGATGTGTTGGCTAAGGTTGCTACTAGGAGAAGATCCAGAGTTAAAAAATGAAGATGTTGAACCTCCATAACCAGTATTGGTTTTGGTCAAGTTTCCTTTGTTATGCATTTTTACAACTTTTTTAGGATGGCTATGTTTTTAAACCATGATTAGCTATTTGAATGTTTTCTACTAGTCATGTACCAAGATTATGAAGTTGTTACAACATTTTGGGACACTTGAGACAATTTTGGGATGTTTTAATCCTTTGAAAAATCAAACAAGCCACTACAGGAAAGTTCGCAACGCTTGGCACTGTGAATTGGTTGTTTAAGATAGGCATTGCGAACTGGCGCCACAAACTCATGTTTTGGATTTTTTGGAGGGAATAACAAATGCCAGATGTCAATATGGATGTGTACCAGTTTTCTGAATATCAGTTGTGAGCTGGGAGGCCACACGCCAAAGGAAAATTCACTCAAATGGACACCTCATCAGCCATAAAGAAGATGTTGCAAACGTTTCCAACATTATCCTAAAATATAACATTCTATTTTCTTTTTTTGTACAGTTGTAGCTACAACACCTTTAGGCACAAGAATCCTATGAAGGAGTTGTTATTCGAATTGTAAAGTTGTCAATGACAATATAGGATATAATACAAGCATTGTAAGGATGAAGGGAGATTTGAATGGTTTGAGAGCCACTCATATTTTGATATTGTCTGCATAGCAGAGAAATTCCTTCTATTGTATGGATCAAACCTAAGACACTTTGGATAATGGAAATGAGTCATGTTTCTTATCATCTTTTTGCTATCTTATTCTAATTACAGTCTGATTGAATGATTCAATTGGTTGATTGTATATTTGTTTCAATGAATGATTTATTGTGATATTGTTTACAAGTATATCAGAGTTTTTCTCTTTGATTTTAAGAAGTTCTTATTTCAGAGATTATTTCTTCATATGTATGTCAATGCTACCTGATGTTGATGATAGGCATATTACATTTTTCTTATCAATTCTTCCACCTACTCACCTTATTTCTTAAAACTTGATCTAAAGTTATTCAAAGACTTATTTGTTGATGCATATTATATGGAGTAAGCTATGATTGACATTCTTTTTCTGATTTTTTCATCCATTTTCCACCTTATCATAAGCACTTATCTTTAATATTTTGATGGGTACTGGGCTTGCACTTACAACAGTCTAAGTGTGACTTCTAGTGCTAACAACAAGGATACTATATTAGGCTGACATAATGAGAGAGATATAGAAAAAAAAGACTAAAAACAACCAAGAAAGCAAGGAAAAGCTAAGGTAAAATGGTTACTCTTAGGGGTAGAATTTCTTCAAGTATAACCTGTTGACTGGGTCCTTGCGGGCAACACCTTCAAGGTGGCGTAAGACGTAGGTGCCCTTAGTAAGGAAATGACGAATGGCATAGGGTCCTCTCCATAGGGATTCAAATTTGTCGTGGCTAAGGGTATCATGGGAGATATCGTAGGCCAACACAAGGCCATCTTCGGTAAAAGAACAAAGGTTAACTTGGCGGTCAAAGGTGGCTTTGGTCTGCTTTTTTGTTGCTTCATTGTTCTGTAAGGATGCATGTTGATCTTCATCGAGTGATTCGAGGGTGAAAATTGTTGCTCAAGTGGCGGTCTGTCAAGCAAGATCTCAATTACAGTGCGTAGTGTTGGGATTTCACACTCAATGGGGAGTACGGATTCAATGTCGTGGACTAAGTGGAAGGGCATGAAACTGGTGGTTATTTTGATGGTTGTTTGATACTCCCATAAAGTTGGGAAACACATATGATGACAATTGGTCTTGTGTTTGTCAACCATGCGTTGAAACATGTTTTTGAGAACTTTTTTGATGGCCTTGACTTTCCCATTGGATTGCAGGTAGTAGTGTGAGACGAATTCATGAGTGAATCCTAATTTGGTTGATAGCTCCGAGAAGACTTCATTTTCGAAGTGATTACCGTGGTGGGAGACTAGTTGTAGGGGGACCCCAAAGCGAGAGATAACATGGTGAAGGAAAAATGCGTCGTTGTGTCAGACGTATTGTTGAACGTGGGCATAGATTCAACCCATTTGGTGAAGTAGTTAATGACGACTATAATGTACTTATATCCATTGATGGATAGAGGGTTGCATGTCATGAAATTTATGCCCCATTTATAGAAGGGGTTGGCCATGATTACAGGGTGCAAGAGGGCAGGTGGTACTCGATCCCTATGTGCATATAACTGACATTTGTCACATCTCTTAACTGCGTGTACGCAGTCATGAAACAACGTGGGCCAAAAATATATCGCCTGAATGATCTTTTGTACAACAGACATGCCAGATAAGTGACCACCGCATGCCCCATTGTGGCAATCATTCAAAATTGTCTCGGCCTCTTCCAGGGTGAGGCATCATCGAAGGAGCGTGTTGAAACCTCTTCGATAGAGAACGTCTCCTATGAGGAGGTAGTGTGAGGCTTGGTGTCAGAGGCGATGACGATCGTCCCGAGATAAGTGTGGGTCAAATTTTTGAGTGCGAAGGTAGACCAAAATATTGTCGCACCAGGGGTCTGTATATGATATGAAAAATAAAAGCTCATAAGGGAAATCCTCATTAACCGGGGGGTCTGTGGAGTCGGATGGAAAGTCTACGAGGATTTCGGTGAGGACGAGGGATTTATTTCTCTTTAGGTTGGTAAAATCAAGGTTGTACTCTTGGAGAATAATGATCAAGCGAACATAATTTTCGTTGATCTAGCGATGACTCAAGAGGTAGTGAATGGGGTTGGAATCTATGACTACTTTGGTGGTACGGAGAAAGATATAATGGGGTATCTTTTGAACTACTAGGACGACTTCTAGTGATATATTTTCCTCATGATTTTATTTAAGAGGTATCCTAGAGAGGTTCTTTCTAATGTAGTATATAACATGTTCGCGTTGACCATCATCAACCTGGACGAGGACTCCAGCGACGGAAACCTCTGAGGCAGATAGGTAGAGTATGTAATCCCTGTCATATTTTGAGGGATTGATTAAGGGGGCTTTGTTGAGAGAACCTTTGAGTGAGTCAAAGGCAGCTTCGGCACGGTGATCCCAGTCAAACGGGATATCATGACGGAGTAACCATCGGAAGCCATGGGCGTGAATGGCATAGTCAGGAATGAATCGTCACAAGAAATTGTCTTTGCCTTGGAGGCTCTGCAACTGGTGTAAGTTCCTATGGGGGGGGATTTCATTGATTTCCTTAACCTTAAGGGGGTCTACAATGATGACCTTTTGGGACACAATGAAGCCCAACAGATGGCGTGCAGTGATGCAAAAGACACATTTAAGTGGGTTGAGTTGAATTTTGTATTTTCAACAACGTTCAAAGATGATATGTAGATCCTCTATGTGGTGGGAACGTTTCTTGGACCGAGTTGTAAGGTTGTCCAAGTAGGAAAGAATGATGTGAGTGAGATCATGGAAGGCACATGTCATTGTGCATTGGAAATTCACCCCGGTATTTTTGAGTCCGAAGGGCATGACACGATAGGAAAAGGTACCCCAAGGGGTTGTGAAGGCAGTTTTGTATTGATCAGCCTGTCGGATTTGGATCTGGTTATATTTGGAAAATCTATCCATGAGGGAGAGGACTTCATGACTATCACATGCATCGATGACTTGATCAATGAAGGGGGTAGGGAAGTTGTCTTTGGGACAAGATTGGTTGAGGTCGTGGAAGTCTTTGCAAAATCGAATGGTGCCCCTATTTTTTATTGACAGGAACAGGATTGGAAACCCATGACGTGTATGAAATGGGGTATATGAATCCAAATGTACGTAGTTTTTCAATCTCATATTTGATCACCATGGATTTGGAACGGTGGAGGGGGCGTTGCTTTTGGCGAACATGGGCAACATCAAGCCAAGTGCCAATGCAATGTTCAACAATGGTTGGGTCTAACCCTAGCATCTCAGTGTAGGACGAGGAAAACATGTCCTGATATTCCTGGAAGAGGGCTTTGTATGCTAAAATTTCCTTTGGGGAGCATGTTTCCCCCAGGGTGATTTCTTCCACTACATTGGGTTTGACCAAAATGTTGATATTGATGGTGGGTGAGATATTGGTCATGTCACCTTCTTCAAACACGTCAGGAGAAAGTATTAGATTTTTGAACCAGTCTACATGGTCGGAGGAGATAAAATATTTAGCTTCGATGGTAAAGACAAAGGATTTTGTAGGTGGTCGAAAAGTGTTATGTGCCAAAAAAACGGATCGATGATGAAAATCATCCCATGGGTAATCGGGTGCGCACATAAATTCTAAAATGTCTTCATCGGACTAAAAGGTGAGGGAATACAAGGAGTTTGTAATAGGGGAAAGTGGAGCGTCAAGGTTCACTGCGGTAGTTGGTGGCGGTTGAACAACATCATTCACCCCTCAGGTAGATGTGCCAATGAGAGGGGAAGGGAGACAATTAGTATATGTCATAAACCAAATATTCGTATATGAATTGGATGTATTGTGGTATGGAGGAGAGGGAATCTCATAAATTGTTGTTACAGTAGAGTTGGGGGGATTTGGGGTGAAGTCCTCGGATCGTGGTGGAATGGAAAGAGGATTCAATGGATGGGGGTTGAGCCATGGGGGATGTATGCCATGACTTCTTTGATGGTGATCGTTCACAGTTGGGTTCATCAGGGTTGGTATGGTTGGTGGGATGGGTGTGATGGAAGCCTTCCAATGTGTGCGTCCCTCAATGATGAGTGGACATAGATATGTGTAATGATTCATCTGGTGGCATAATGTGCAAGGGCATCGAATGCGCTCATTTACTAATGTATAAATATAGTGAATGTCAGTAATGGGTGATATAGAGGAAGGTGTGGGTAATGTGGTTTGGCGTACCGTTTCTAGAGTATCCTGAAACCAGGGGAGAGTCGGGCAATGGTGTGTGTAATGGTCGTATTGAGAAAAATGGTGCAAGCATGCTTGGTTCTCAAATTGGGAATTTTGGAGGAAGAAGGTTCCAAGGAGGCTGATAGGGCGATTGGTGTAGGTAGTAGCGGTGTACTTATGGGTTTTGGAATGAGATTTTGTAACTTGGGTAAAGCGAAGAAAAGATTGGTAGGGTGTCCAACGGTGTTGCACAATGCGCATGGAAGTGGTATGAAGGGTGGGGAAGGGAGAGAAGGTTCCTTCTTATTGCGTGTGCCTCATTGGTTTGTGGCAATTCCCCTTGTTCCATAGGTAGTGTCTCATGTAGTGGTAATATTTCCTCCAATTGTGTGACCGGTTGGGTGAGTGGATGGATGAGCCATTGATCGCGGTAATGGGACCACAAGTTGTGGTGGAAGAGATAAACCTAGTACCATAATTGGTGGTTCTAGATACCATACAGGGATGGCTATGACCATATTTGGTAAGGTGAGGGTAGCAACAAATTGATATGTTGTTACTCCTGGGGGAGGGTAAAAGAAGGGTATTTGGGTGATGGCATGTGGGACTATCTTCCAAATGGGGATTTGGCCCATGGGTGGTGGACTCTCCGATGTTCCGTCATGAGGAGTCATTATGGGGGGGTGTTAGAAAGTATCGGTGTTGGATGAGAAGGAGTGGATGTAGAGTTTGATGAGTTTCGATGGATAGGGGATTTGCTATCTCTACTCCATCGGCTATGACAACACACACAGTGATGGTGGTGGGGTTTGGGTGTGGGAAGCCTTGGTATGTGCCAAGCCAGGATGGATCTTGAAATAGCCCTAGTCTGACATCTATCATTGGCACTAGGTCAACGGTTGAGTGGATAAGTGGAAGGATGTTATCAATGTTCCCTGATTGGTTGGGTTCATGGTTGGTCAATTGATCAATGGTGACGATTTTCCCATTGTGAGGGAATAGCATGGTACGTAAGATAGAGGAATCTATAGCCTGCATAACATACATGTAGCTTCAGCTGAAGAGGATATTATAATCCAATTGGGAGTCAATGACTTATATTTCAATAAGAATTTTTTTCCCCACTAGCTCAACGAGAACCTTTTGATACAAGCCTTCTGGTTGGGATGGGAGACCATCATAAGCTCAAAGTGTGATGGTGGAGGGGATCAACTCAGGTGAACCGAGTTGGTTCCATACTGATTTGGACATGATGCAAGTGGATGCACCTTCATCTATGATGCAAAGATGGACAATGATATTTTGGATTTTTCTAGGAATCTAGAATGCGACTGATGATGGGAGTCAGGGTTCTGCTATGTCTAAATCAAATGTGATCAAATGGGTGTCTGCAAGATATATTTCCCCCAATTGTGAAATTAATTCCTTTTGTTGGGACGAGCATGTTTGAAGGACTTCCATAACTAACATGGAAGCGGGTGATGGAGAGAGATCGTCAATAAGACTGTAGCTATGGGTGGCCCGAGCATGAGGATTATGAAATTCCTATGCAAGGATGCGCGAGGCATGTAGGCTATGACTTCAGTGTTAGGACGAGGGATTATCAATGGTTGTCCAACTGGTAGCTGAGAAGCATCCAAAGTGGTGGGTAATGGATCATGGGATGTATCGTATTGGTGACTACGATTTTTTAATAGGATTTCCTCTTTAGTGGTGAGGAGGATACTGCGGTCGGTGGTGTTCCCTGGGTGGGACTTTTTAGATGGAGGGAACTACCCCTGTGGTTGTGGGCATTGGGACCCCTCTGGTTGAGTATTGATGAATCCCTGATGTGGGATTGGGTTTTGTAATACCGTCGGTGGTGGTGGTGGTATATAAGTGGGAGGTCCTTGAGGTGTACCTTGAGGGTTGGGAGCCCGCTGAGGATTCATGGCATATTTCATCCATTTGTAATCGAAAATTTGGGGGAAATGATGAGTGTAATGGCCATATTATTCACATAATGTGAAAGGGTAATTAGTGTGAAGGTTGTTGTTTCACCCTTCTTGTGGTTGGTCATTATTATTTCCCCCTTGAGGGTTTTTGCTGGGTTGGCGCTGGCTACCCCCAGCTTGGGGGTTTTGCTGAGGGGGGTTTCCTCCTCGTCCCTGGTTCATATTGTTTCCTTTCTTCTGATTATTGTTGGTTTGGTGGGGTGGGTTGGTCGTATTCAACTGTTCAAAAGCTTTAACTTGTTGAAGAGGGGAAGGTTGGATGAAATTGACCCTTACTTGGTGTTGTCCATGTGGGGGTGCGATAGGTTGAGGTGGACTTGGGAAGCGATAGTATGGTTTACCTTGTGGGGGTCCATATGGGTTGTAAGAAGTGGAGGTGGCACCATTATTACTAGGTGGATATGAAGTAATTGGTGGAGGAACCGATCGTGGGACATGTATTGGTTGGGGAAGGGATGTGGGTAGATGGGTACCCATGGGGAGCAGAGGAGGTGCCATGAATTGTGGAAGGGGGGGGGTAAATATGGAGCCCCCCCATATGGTTGAAGGTATGGGTTGGTTCCATATGTGGGTACCGACTGTGCATGTGGTTGAGTATGAGCCATGTAACCAATCAAACCATCAACAACGTGTGATGTTCTAGGTTTGTCTTGACCAAAGGGAAAAGGACGAGGAACATCTAGGAGGACAGTGTATAGGTACTTGATTGGGAGTAGATGAGGTCAAACTGTTGTGTCTTAGTGATGGCTTCATCTTTAGTTTGGGGGAGGGTTGTAGCCACATATTTCACAAGGTTAGGAACGAGCGATCGAAGGAACCAATCTAGCCTTTGTTGGGGGTGGTGTTCACTTTACAAAGGTTGCAACATCTACGCTATTCATGAATATGGTCTAAAATGTGAGTAGAAGTGTTTTGTTTTCATTCTAACAGAATTTCAAACCCAGTATCATCACAGATGGGAAGTTGGAAAAACGATAGGAATGATTTGGCTAATGATTCGAATGTTGAGTGGGCTTCGGAATTCTCGTACACATACCATTTGGTTGTTGTACCAATGAGGGTTCTCTGAAATAATCATAGATGAATGGAATCTTCCATTATGATATTGGACGAACACCACAAGTGGAAGGACATGGCATGGTTGGTGGGGTTCTCTCCAACTTTTCCTTCAAACTTAGGGATGTTTGAAGGTAGTTTTGTGGGCATATTCGACCAAGTGGGGTTGTGTAATATGGGTTCATTTGTCAGTTTAGTTAGATCAGGGATATTGAGTGAAGCCAAAAAAGGCATGATAGAAGTAGCTCCTGCCATGTTATGGGAGGACATGGTTCCTTGGGAGCTTGTTCTTTGTGAAAAGGTTTTGGATTTTCCTCATTTTGGTGGAGGGTTTGTTTGTGAGTTGTTTGGGATATTGGTTCCAAGAAAAGTGTCTCCCAGTAATCCTGGGCCTATTATCGTAGTATTAACTCATGTATGTGATGGCATTGCTGATGTCTCAGTGAAATTAGGAACACCGCCCAAAATTGGATTTAAGTTTCTCAAGCGTCTAGACCAGAGAGGGTACTGTGGTTCCCTTATGATTCTATCCTAGATGTGGGTGAGTGAAAATAATGTTGAATAATGATGGGACAAACTGCTTTCAAATTAATTTAAACAATGTATTCATAAATATGTATGTATTCAAGTGGTGAAAATCATACATCAAAACAATGTGAAAAGTGGTTTGGGATTTTTTGTAACTCCTCGTGGGGGAATAAAAATCAAATAACAAGTGAATATGTCCTATCTGACGTAACTTCCTTCTTCTCAAATAACAATGGACCTCCAAAAAATCTTCCGACAATGGGGCCGAAACCCACTTGAGGAGAAGCTAGTGAAGGGATGAACAATCAGTTATAATGAGTGATGAAGGGGGCATATCCTAGAAGTAGTGGCGATATTTCTCAACAACCGTTCAAAATCTGATTAAGGTGTGATTGCATCCCACAACCACCACCTAGGGTAGATAAATCTTAAGTTGGGCTACTAATATACCTCCATCAAGCACGACATTTAGATTTTTGGCCTTAGAAATTGGTCATAGGATGGATGCTTTCCAAGGGTTGGGTGACCCAAGGAGGCATGCACAGAACAACTGGACCTCGACCTTCAACCCTTCACAGGTGTCTCCCCGCCATATGGTATATGAATGATTGAGTGGGAGGATTTTGGCACCCTAATTCACAAATTTATAAGTTTCAAGTGAGAAGATGATGATGGGGAGTTATTTGGATCAGTATCCCCAAAATTGTAACTTAGACTACCAAATTATTTTGTGTTCCTCTTGTGGAGGTTAGAAAGTGGGTTGATTATGGTTGTTTTTAGAATGTGAAAGACTGTTGTGAAGTTGGGGTCATGGAACAAATTCGTTCTTTATGATGGTGTGCACAAAAACCCTTTTTTAAACAAATGAAGCTTGTAAGAGTTTCAAGTATCTAGAAAAAAGGTTTTTGAATGAGTGAGATTGTGTGCAAGGAGTGGTGATGGTGAAACAAGTTTTTACTAAATTAAATTCAATGTTTTAGCATGATGGACATTGTGTGGTCCTTTATTTATCTTGTTTAGATAACTTACTAAGTTTGTTCAAAATGACCCTTGCAAATGAAAGTAAATCCTAAGCTACCATGGCGGATATGAAAATCCTTACTTGGGCCCTTTATCTTCCTAAGGCGTTTTGTAATCTAGAAAACTTGAAACTACTCCTAGATTGTGAGCATGTGGGCATGTGTGGGCCCTTACAATTTCTTTAAACTCCTTAGGTGACTTACTTTAAAAATTGAAAACTATCCTAGAATTGCATGCATGTGGGAATATGGTCCCTTATAACTCTTTTAAGACTAATTTTCAACAAGTTAAGAGGATTGACCTCTTTGAAAGTGATTTGATTTACCCAGAGATATGGAGACTTATCTAAGAAACCCCTTTTTCTGATTTCCAATATCACACTAAGGTGCGAGGAAAGAGCATACTCCAAGATTGGTTTAGATTGTCTTCTAGTCCTGGTTTAATGTGATGACTTTGTAAAATGGAATCTTTGTTCTGAGATAAAAATGCAAAAAACCTTTTAAGCCATCCACGTGGTAGCCAAGGAAATCAAAGATATTGTGGTTCTTTTTAATCTCCCTAATTATCTATGTGTGATGTGGGATTTATGTATGCAATAATTAGATCTCATTATGCTTGTACTAGCTTTTACAAAGTGCGAAAATCAAATCTAAATTATTGAGTGGCAGTGGGAAACTCAAGCCTTACAATTTTGCAAAATTTAAGATAGGTGCACGACAGAATCATAAACAATCGTGCATAATGCATAGACCGCGCGATTGGAGAGTTTTGACAGAGTGCAGATATGCACGAACCACACGTCTATTCGTCCTGAACCTGTGTGCATGCAGAGAAGTTGGCGGGAAGAAAAATTTGAAAAAAATATTACTGTGGGGTGAAATCCTACTCTCAAAGGGTGAGACTAGGCCGGTTTTGACTCCTGCACATGAAAACAAGTAAGAAAGAAAACTCTAACATCCTAATTGGGGATAATTTTGATTCAAATCCCTAGTATTGTCACTAATATGTTGGGTTCCTTTTGTCACAAAGGGTGAGAAAAAGGAGGTCCCTTAACTATATAGCTAGGCTAACCAGAAATCACAAAAGAGAGTTAGTTGGTTAGTGGCTCAAGTAACATACATGAACAAGAAATAAACAACAATGAAATAAATCTAAACTAAGCAAGTAATAACTTCAAACGAATGCACAAAGAAAACACAAGAGATATATATCAAGTAAATTGATCTTCGAATAGATACTCCTTGGAGAAATATGTTAAGCCCTAAATAGTGGCTCATTACCCCTTAATTGGGGCATATTACATTAGTAATTTTATTTTATTTATGTTGGATTTAGTCCATTAGTTGTAATTATACCTCCTAGTCTCCTATATATACCGAGACATTTTCATTTGGAATCATCTTGGAATTGGACATTTATGTGGGCATAAGGAGGTTTCCCCCTCGAAGAAGCTTATTATCTAAAATTCTCTCTTTTTTAAGGCGTTGAGTACCTATTCTGACGTTTTTCTATGCTATATTGATAATTGGTTCTTAACATATGGTATCAGAGCTCAAGGTCTTGGGGTTTCACTGCTACATCTGAGACACCTTGGAATTTTCACTATAACTTTTTTTCTACAATGTTTCAGAAGGAAAGTCTTGGACGATATTTATTAGACAAATCAAGGTACGTTGGGTTAAAATTTCATCTCCTGAGGCCTTATACTTTCGGAGATACAACCTGTGTAAGATAGAGTTTTGGAATCATCCTGAAATGAGTCATTGCGGAATTTTCACCATAAAATATTTTCTGTAACATTTCAGACCCTGAAATATGGAGGCCATTCACATAAATTAGTAAGGTAGTTGTGGTAAAAATTTCAGCTTCTGGGTCATCTTACATTTGTAGATACACCTTGTGGAAGATAGGGTATCTGACTAGTCATATTGACTAGTATCAAGAAGGTGTTCCAGGTAAAACAATCATAACTTCTTCCTAGAGTATCCAAATTGAGTGAGACCAATTGCATTGGATAGTGGATAGTCTGTAGTATTTCTAGTACGAGTTTTGGAATTGTATATCAATTATTTTGTGCGGGGAACACTATACAAGTGAGATCTATTGGAAAGGACAAAAATCATCAAGTTGTGGAGAGGTTGTCGTAAATTCCACTTGGCACATCCAATTTTGATCAGATCTGTGGCATTGTAGAGAATAAATATCAAAGAACTACAAAAAATAAATTTTCATACCTATAAGGGCCAAAAACTTTGGAGA
The DNA here is from genome assembly GCA_000966675.3 of Picea glauca. Lineage (NCBI taxonomy): Eukaryota > Viridiplantae > Streptophyta > Pinopsida > Pinales > Pinaceae > Picea > Picea glauca. The sequence goes on from JZKD02S2334071.1 coordinate 165,774, forward strand.
TACAACATAAGAAATATTGTCTAGCAGAACCACCTCAAAATCAAGGTTCAAACGTGATACTTGGCCAACATGCCACCCAAAAAGGGAACTTCTACACCAAATAAGCCTCCAGAAATTCCTACTTGGACTCTTGATGAAGGTGAAGAAATGCGTAGGGACATAAATGAATTACAAAATAAGACTATGACAAAAGATGAACTACAAGGGATGATGGATTCAACTGAAGCTAAATTGGAGGCAATAATGGATACTAAGATGGATGGTTTAAAAAGGGAGATCATGGAAGGAATGAAAAATTTCCTAATAGAGAGGACACCTGAAAGTGAAAATGTGTCCCATGAAATTCACAATGAGGACACAAGGAAGATGAATCAAGAATGGAGAAACTCCAACTTTGGGTTAAAGACAGACCACGTTCCTAAGATCGATATGAGGAAGTTTGATGGCAAGGACCCAATCACATGGATACTTCATATGGAGCAATTATTTGATCTACATAATGTGCCACATACACAAAAGGTACA
>JZKD02S2334071.1:195799-210079 GCA_000966675.3 Picea glauca
GCCGATGGGTTTATGATGCTTCAAAAAATAGCAATGCGGCCTCTCTAGACCGACCTAGCCCCCTCGGGTTATGTTCTCGCTCATCCGATGTAAGCTCCATCAGGTGATGGATGCCAGTGGCAAGCTGTGATCCATTCATTGGTCACAAATCATGTCAGGTTTGATTGTTGACTCAATCAATGACCTAACTCAACCAACTTTTTGATTTCTTATTATATGTTATTATACAAATGGGCTCAACAACTTTTTTTGTCGTCTATTCCCTTGCCTCCCCGAGTGGGTAGGCTCTACTGGGTTGAATGGGAAAAAAAAATAATCTCTCTCTTGTCTGGTGACCTTCCCCAATATCCTCTATAAATATACACCTAGCACGTGAGAAACAATCCCTGGTTCAACAACCAATCGACAATTGATCAACAATGGGACTGCAGCCTAGATCTGTTATTATTGGCCCACATGCTTGGAATGTTTCCTTTTACTCATAGGGTGTAAGCGATACCGAACGAGAATGGAACAATTGAGAGTCAGTTTTTATCCCCTCTCATCCCCATCGGATTCGTAAAAATTGGGGATCTACCACGCACGTTTCGCATGATATCCCCAAATTCAATAATTTTTCAGTTAAGGGTGTTGGAGGAATCAAGAAGCACATGGAAGATTTTAGGAGCATTCAACTCAACTTTCCTTGCCCTTATTCCTAAGAAGGAAAAACCAATTTCATTTGATGAGTTCAAACCCATCTCATTGTGTAATGGTATATATAATATAACATCTATTTATTTGGTAGTTCAACGGACGATCGCCCCTCCAATGATAAAAGGAAGAAATATCAGAACTTCTCTTCCATTTGGATCGAAGAATTTATGGGGGAAATTGGGTTTTAAATTTCTAAGAACTGCACGATTATATAGCCAAGGGGAATACATTGCGCCTAGAATCATCCCAAGCACTACTAATGTGGCTACCAAGCTATTGATTTGGAAAGCTCCTACTAAGATGGGAAATTCCTCGATAGAGCTGTTAGTACCAGGTAAACTCATATTGGCTAAAGTGGAAGAAAAGAAAATGGTAGGGGGATTTGGCATGGTGCTTACTAAACCTCCATAATATTTGGCAGGTCGGGTCTTATGCCGGTCATATAGAAAACCGACACATGGAGAAGGGGCTGGAGGAACCGGTCCATGGCTTAACATCGGTGGAATGCTACCTCAAATTCCTTGTATGTTCGATGGAGTGAGATATTCCCCACTGATCAGACTGTGCCGATTACCCCCCAAATTGTATGAGATAGTTACCATCTATCATATGGCTTTCTAACTCCACTTTTTCCTTTGGTTGTTTCACTTTGATCAATGGTAGTATCTGCAATGGGATGGGTAAAAAATTGGGCTTTCAAGAAGTTACACCTTATAAATAGGTAGGGGGGGAGGCGACATACATTTTGGACATAATGTAACCCCCATAGTTGGCATGTCTCTCCCCAGGTATGATCGGCGAAACCTGCTTTTTGATGCCTGAATGGATTGGTCATAAAACGGATTTGATCGCGTCATTTCTTCTGGACAATGACAAGGTCAATGGGTTACCCCTGTCAATGTGTTACCTCAAGTATAGCGCAACGAATTTCAATGCCCATGACCTAGGTGCGTTTGGTTCTATCCCGATCAGTTCCAATGTCGCATTGATATCATCGTATATAGTCTCCAATTTGACAACATCAGTATTTTACCAAGTGAAAGCATTTGAGCCAGGACCAACAATTACAGAGATGGGGACATATCCACCACTAAGACATATAATTTGTCGTGGTGAACTTTTGGTGTGCATTTCCCTAACAACACTTTTTATATCGAGTTTGTACAGGTTGGACAATCTTACCTATATATGGATACACTCAAGTTGTTGGCTACCCCCAGTTTCTGTTGCTAGTGACTACCTTACCGTTTATCCACGCTCTAAGAAAACAAGTGAATGAGGAAGATTGGTGAAGAGGATCTCTACAACAAGCATAGCACAAGCAGGGGAACCAAAGGTGCCACCATTGTGGCTCTATGGACTATTTTTGTTATGATAGCTTATAATAATACTCATATACTTTACTTCCACAAGATAGGAAATTAACTACACCATTGGCTTAGTGTTTAGATTTATCCATAAACCTTAAGAGAATCATCATAGAGTTAGAAAGAGGATACTAAGGTATATCAAAGGCACCTTATTTTGGGTCATCCTCATGGTTGAGCTTTTCTGAGATGTACTTCACAATGTCGGGGTGTCCACTAGGGGGATGTTAAGGTTATCTAGTTTGTGTAGCCACTTCCTGGTCCCTTTGACTGAATCTTCTTTTATAAGACTAACCTAGGATGGTTTTTCCATCAGGTATAATGGTTCCTTTGCCTCTTTCGGTTGATTGGATTGGTCTCCTTCCGTTAAGGTCACAGTTGAATTATGCAGCTTAGGTTGACTCAATAGAGCCATTCTTAAGCCAAAGTATTCTAAGCACAATACTAGCTACTATGGATAACCTTGGGAGTGGAGTCACTCTTACTTTCTTTGACCCATAAATCTAACCTTTCGAGTGCGATAGAATGATCCATTTAACTAAATGGTGACCAATTTCATCTTGGCCCCTCCTACGGTATTCACTTTAGCTATGAGTGATTTTGTGACCTGCTAAAAAAGCCTTGATTTGCATGCACCAATCTCGTCCGTAGAAGTTTTCTTGCTTTGTGGATCTGAAGCAAGGTACCCAGATATTCTACCTGGAAACCACAGGATCGGTAGAATATGGGAATTTATCCCATGCTTGGTGGTTGCACCCGGAAGGGGAGTCAAAATCGTCGAGATGGGTTGGAGTGTTGTCGCAGGTGACAACCTAGATATTGAACTTTTCCCCCATCGCTATAGAATCAGATCCACTGTATCCCAAACATTCGTTCCGACACCCCTTGCTCGCACTTATCATAAATTATTTTTTCCATTCACCGGATCACTCCCAGGCCACAATACGCGTGTCTTTCTATCGGTTCACCTCAATGCTCTGCCGCACATGAAGGGCATACATCCCACGTGAATGTGATCTTTTGGGGAGGAATCACTCACTTCTTGCAGAAGGCAGATGGGGGGTCACCAGAGCTTGTTTCGATTGGCCCCTAGTGCTGTGGGAGACTGCCCACCGATCAAGTTTCTCAATTATGCTCAGTCAATTCCACAAGCTACTTTATATACAATGCATCTCGGGTCATTTCCTCTGATCGATCCCCTATTGAAATGAACAAAAATTGATCCATAAAAGTCGATCAATAAGGAAGATGGCATTCTCAAAGTGTGGATAGACCAAGGAATAAGAGTGGTAAACCCAATAGTCGTACCTGGAATACTCGTTTAGTGAACAACTTGACCATGCAGAATGCTTTAACACCTCTACCTCCTTCTTTGTCATGAATCATACTTTTAGGAGAGAAATATGCAGCGTTCAACTTATTAGCCCACAAAATCCTTGATATGTCTAGCTATGACAACAACCAATATACTGACCACCATATAATTGCTACTAGTCACATATTCATATGAGTCTAGTTGCTCGTTGACTAGTCATCATCCTATGTAGGCCTAGTCGCCCATTGACTATATTTTCACTTTTTACTATATTTAAAAGATCCCAATCTCATAGAGGACTATGGTGACACAGGTTTTATTGGTTATGGTGAAAAATGGATTATCGGGTAGTTGGGTTTCCTTGGTGGTTTAGTAAAGAAATAACAAGATAAAAGGCCTTCCGAAGATGGGTTATATGTCTGATAGGGTACCTTCATTTCCTGGGTTTTCTCTTTCACAGGAATTGGTGGGCTGGTTGGAGAACAGGACTACGGGTTGGTGGGGCGAGAGGGCAGGTGGATGGTTGGTTGGATAGCTGGTTGGTGGGATGACGAATGTGTGCTTCTGTTTGATATGATGGCGAACGTATGAAGGAGAACACAAACATCTGTCTGAGGTGAACGTAGGTGGGCTAGAAAGAAGAGGTTGTTCATGAGGCATTTCATCCCAACGAAAGGTTGTTCATGAGGCAAGGGAACAGAGAAAATATCCATGGATGACCTATAGAGAGGATATGAATAGTTAAGTACTTGTCCTTTAGTCCTTATACTAGCTCATTAAACTGGCTCATACTACTACGACTACTATTGACTCAAGATGGAGACATATACAAATATTTGCAGTAGTCTAAACGTTCTACCTTTTGGGAGTTTTCTGGCCACTTTTTTCGTTTGATTTTTCCCGAAATCCATTGATGAATGGTTGGATCTACATATTTGAGTGGCTAAGTTTGTATAATCTGAGTTCCCTAGGGGTTTTTCATCACGCTGAATCCATTTATGCATTCAGAAAGGAAATTTAAACAACAAAAAATAGATATTTTGTCCAAATTTACATCCGGATTCCGGCCAATTCCTGCCAGAAAACCCAAAAGGTAGAATGTTTAGCCAACACCCAAATCTTTCCTTGGCTACAAAACCTTTCTGAGGTACAATTGTGCCTTCCTTCCATTGACTCATATCCGTTACTGAACCGATAAGTCCTTCTCTATCTTTGGATAACTAGTTCCACTCTTTCCTTTCCCTTATACTAACCACCTCCTTATTTATACTAATCTGCTGACCTTCAAGTCTAGTCCGCAATTCTTATTCATTAATCAGTCGTAAGTGTCCATTCTCATTTTATCCAACTAGATTTAGCAGGTTGGGCTTCAAACAATGGGGGTGGCGGCGAGATGAATGTTGAATTTGGCCAACTCTCCCTCCCGCCCAACTGTTGGGTCATCTGGGAGAATCTTCTAAGTTTGGGTTGAGTCTCTATTTATAGAGAATAAGTCCTCTTTCTATTTTACTCATTTATTTCAGATCTCATTCCAGGAAACTTCTTCGTTCCTTAGTTTCAATAAACTCTCTATTTCATCTAGGTGGAAGAAAACCTGGAGTATGGGCAATAGAAGGAGAGACCTACATAGATAGGATGGTGTTAACCCTCCCATTTTGCACAAGAGTAATTGTGAATGACTTTTAAGGGTTAAGATCACCTATAATAACATAGACTTTGTCCTTAAAAGAAAACTAAACTTGCTATAATAAGGTAGATGGGACTATACACATACGATGGAACTAAGGATGTCTTAACAATAAGTTGTAGGACAGTGGCTTATCTATGGTAAAGAAAGGTGTTCTAAGGGTACAAGGACCAACAATAATAGGCAACATAATTTACCCCATGGTAAACCTTTCATGGAAAACATACCCACGACATGTGAAGCCGGTCACTTGCATGTCATCATCAATGTAGTGCAATTTGAGTAGGGTTTCATATGAAATTACATTAAATCTAGAACCACAATCAACTAAACAATGCTTTATGTAGCAATTACTTACTTTACATTTGATAAACAAGGGGGATTACATGCTACCAAGAGTGATGCATCATCTATGGAAGCATGTGGGTAAAAGTTCAATTCTCCCAAAGGAGATGGGACAACTGGAAGAGGTTCTTGTTTTTTGTTGCTTGTTGGTAACATCCCCCACAAAGAGGAACTATGCGACAACAGTATAAGGAGGTATTGTAGGAGCCTTAGAAGAATAAGGAGGGTCCTTTGGCTGGGTGGTGAAACTCAGATTTGGTCATCTTCTTAGATGTCACCACCATATTTTCAATCAAAATGAAGGGGCCAACAAGCCCTGACCACACCTGTTGACTCGTCCTCAGGTCAACTCTGATTTCCTTGATCCTCCGCCACTTCAAATGAAGGGGAAAATTTTGGGACCACCTTCAACACTTTTTATTGGAACCCTTCAAATGTGTTCAATTCTTGGGACCATTTGGACAGGAGTAGTTGGATCCATTGATGAATTTATCACCTGTGATTGATCTATATGATCTAGTCATGTCGTCTGAACTGTTTTCCACTCCAAGTCTACAAAAGAGTTGAGTCATTGTAGTTCCCTGCATTTCTACATATTGGTTGGCATTAACGATCGTAACTCCTATTGCACTTAGTTTGTAGCTGTGAATATTTGGTCCATTTGACTGTCCAACTCATTAATCTTGTCTTGGTTTTGTTGTCATTGGATCTAGGGTCATTTTGGCCTCAACTTTTAGGAGTTTGACCTTATCCTAAAGGGCATCCACTGGCGTCTCTCATGCACGCTTAATATTCGACCAATAAATAATTGTTGAGTGTACCCTATGTCTCCGTTCAGTTGCAACATTTAGTTGCATTCTTGTTTGTTCCACTTGATCTATGAGTGTCTCTATGCTCTCCATTAGTGCTTGGGACTGGAAATTCCCACCCAATCACTAGGAAATTGTAGGCCAAGATTGTCCAATGTGAAATGACTGAAGGTCCATTTTCCAATCTACTACGTTCTTCCTTCTACTACTCTCCTCACCCAAAACCAAGACCAGATGATTGATGGGCATTGGTTCAAAGGAAAAGGTGAAAGGAAAACAGAGAGAGCTAGTGACAAAGACAAAGCTAGTGACAAACCAAACCAATTAAAGGTGCGGGGCAGAGATCGATAGACCAATGATAGGCCATGGGCATGGATAGCAAGGGTAGGAAATGAATTCCCATTCATCCAATACCCACTTATACATAGCCAATGGAAATTGGAACCAAACTCACTAGCGATTAATGCCCTTGGAGGAATCAATGAATAGCAATTCATGAATTGAAAATAGATAGGATAGAATATTCCTGGACTTGGCTAGACCCCCACAAGATGAACATGAGCTGACTGTCCTCGTTATTCCATACATAATCTAGTTGTCTTCCATACCTGAAATGAATGTCCTCCATACATGATAAAATGAGAGGTTACCTTTTATCAATTTCCTATGGTGTGTTAGTAATCCGTAGATGAACATGAGATGAGGAGATGACTGGCCATTGGTGATTGTACCGCACCCCTCCAGTAGAAATAGGTTTCTATATTGATAGATATAGGTTTAGTTATAGAGATAAGCTGTATAAAGAGATCTAAGTATAGAGAGAATAGGTTTAGGTATTGCTATATGATAGAGACCTTGAGAATAGATAGCAATAATAGACCCATCCTAGCAAGAAAAATATATATATGTAACCAGCACACCAGAGACGAGCCTACAATCACTTATATATATTTTGAACCTATAATACTGACCCATATATATTAGTCTCTTGATACAGTTAGTTGATCTTAGTAGAGAAGTGCACTCAATACCATAAAAGCTAGGACATGATTTCAACCTCTTCGAATATATATTGCACTGGACCACATACATATCAAATCTCAGCGGCAACCCCAACTAGAAGAAATGAGGTACTTACTAAGCCTATGAAACTAGACGAAGTAGAGTGGTTAACCATGATGTTCTTTAATGGAGGGGAAACAAGACGTGAAAACAAACTGCTATCTGACATATTTAGTTGATTAACCCTCATCTTCGGTTCATAGATGTTGGTTGTAAAATAAAATAGATTCTAAGAGGGAGAATGGGTAGGTGGTTTACTTACATTCTGCAAGCTAGACCCTCAGAAAATATATATTTAGAGAGAAAGACCGAGGTAGGTCAAGAAACTCTTTTCTCTGATCCATAGAGATGGTCTGGAACAAGACCTACTGCCCTTTGGGTAAACCCAGTACTAACTGACTAACTAATGAATTTATTTATTGGGAAGCACATGAGGCTATGAGTTACAATGATGAGACTAACCCTACGAAATATGGTCCTAATAATCCCTATAGTAGTAGGGTGCTTGAACCAATTTGGATTGATCTCCTATGCCCCTACAAATTTTACTTGGTCAATGAATTTTGCATCTGGCTCTGGAATTGGATGTGAATCTATAGGCTTTGTAGACATCACCCTTTCATTTGTATACGTAGAAGAAGCAATTCCCCTATTCCCACTGTAAGGCGTAGGAAAATAGATCATCCTTTCATCACTCACATGGCCAGTGACCGGAGCATGCCTGCCCATTTGAATCTCTGTTCCAGATAACGAGCCGAGGGTAATTTATTGTTGTGCCCCTTTTGGTTTAGCCATGTGAACGGGGGCTGTTGGGAGAGCGAATTCACACCTTGATGGGTATGAATCTGGATCCAACAATGGGTGAACTGGAAAAGGCTATGGCTCTTGGGTTGCCTTTCAAACAACATAAAAGATCTGCTATTTATGTAAACCAATGAATCAACGGGCTTTGGTGCTTCCCCTTCCTTTACTATAGGTGCTCTTAAGGTAGGGTAGTAGTCATAACACTTAACCATTAAGTGTAACTAAGATGATTGTATAGATTTACTTATATCACTACTTATGTGAATATTATGGGATATGTTACAGTTAAACGTAGTCTCCTCCATCATCACATCCTATCCCTATAGAAAGGTTCGACAATTGGAATCAACGCAGTCTATCCATTGCTAGGGTGTGACGGTCACACTCACACTTAAGATTTTTTTTTTCCAGGAATTGTCGCAGCCTATACACATCCAAGGTGCAACATCATCACACTGTACTCTTCACCAGGGTGCGACGATTCAGTTTTTCACAATCGTCACACTTTATCCTTCTCTAGGGTGCGACGATTCAACATAGTCGCACTGTATCCTTCTCTAGGGTGTGATGATTCAATCTACCCTCCATAAAATTGGTTTTCTGCAGTAAAATAGCCATATCTCGAGATCCACGATATGGGTTGGGATGAAATTTTGACTAGAGACGTATAACATAGGGATTCTCATGCTCACCAAAAATCTCTAAAACCCACATCATAGTTTAGGAGATATCGTTGTTTTATCATATCTATAGTTGCCATAGAAGCGTCTGTCATATCTCGTAATCCACGATCTGGATTTTCATGATCTTTTCAGAATCAATAGCAGGGATGGAGATGATGAAAATTCTTCAATCAATTCTAGTGATAATACTCACACTGTAAAACTATTTTGAATGGAAGACGAAGGTCGCATTCCAACTCCAAATAAAAGCACTGTATAATTTGACGATGGCGACAGAAACAAAACCTACATCAGTGCTTGAGAAGACTAGATGAGTGAATCGTAAGGATGAGGCCACATGACTACTTATTGAGTTAATCTTCATTGATTTATGGTTTCATGTTGCCGCATGCAAGACTCCAAATGAGATCTGGACCACCTTGGAAGGACTCTTTGGAAAGTAGGATGAGATGCAAGGTCATATGCTTGAGGTAGAGTTCAATACCTTAGATCCTAAAAGTTTTGATAATATACATGATTTCTTTACTAAATTTAAATCTTTGATATTGAGTTTGGGTGAATGTGGTATTGATATGTCTACACAAGAGAAACAACTTATTCTAACAATCTTGGCCAAGATAGGACTAGAACACGTTGTATATGTCTCCAATTTCCATTCTGGCATATGTCTTTTGGGAGCAAATTGGAAAATGCCTACGATGGCTCAGTTCATTGAGCGTCTCACACAAGAGTGGACAAAACTCATACATATGGGCCTCATAAAAGATCTCAAATCACATGCAATCACCATGCATGATGGAAAAGGATCATCCACATAGAACGAGAAGGAGAAACATAATGAGAAGGAGGGATATTCCAAACCCTTTAACGATTCTTCAAGTTCTAAAGACTCTTCAGATTCCAAGAAGAAGAAGAATGGAAAGCAGTGCACTTACTGCAATAAACTGAATCATGAAGAATCCACATGCATGAAGAAACATATCGATCTTATGGCATAGGCACTTCAATAGACCAACCTTGGAAACTTCATTCCAGAGGGAGTCAAGAAGCAGAAGGAAGAATATCATGCTCCTAAGAAAGGTAATCATCATGCTCTTGTTGCAATTAATTCCTCATCTGATTCATGGATTATAGATTCTGGTGTATCCCATCATATGGCAACAAAAGAGGAAATTTTATCTTCTTTGAGTCCATGCTCAAGACCCCCTATTCTCATGGGGGATGATACTCCAGTAGCAGTAGCAGGAGAAGGGAGAGTGGAACTCCATGATGGCAGTTTTGAGAATGTTTTACATGTTCCAAATATTTCTATGAATCTTCTCTTAGTGTATCAGATCACTCAAAAAGGTAAAAAGGTTGAATTTACATCAGATCTAGTTTTAGTAATTGACATGCATGACAATTCCATCACTGCAATTGGTGAGGTGGATCACAAGTCAAGGTTGTATAAATTCACTAAGCTTTTTTATGATGACTCTTCTTTTCTACTTACACATAAAGAGAGTACTTTGCATGCACCTCCAGTGCAACATGCACATACTCTTGTGCTTCCATCAGTTTCAGACATCAGAGATGATTTCATACACTCAGATTATGTACATGGAAATAAGTAGGTAGTACAACCAGATAAGAATCCAGTGCTGAAGCTTCAAAAAATGCCCAAGAAGGCACAATTCACACTTCAGGCAGTAGGTATCCTTGCAGGGAATCCATTGGGTTCGAGGAGGACTCAATCTCAGCATGAGGATCCTTCTCATGTACTTTCATCTTCTAAACCAATGATTCCCATGCATTTCTCTATGGTTCAATATTCTGATCCATAGACCTAAAGTGAGGCTGTTGGCAATCCATTATGGAAAGCAACCATGCAAACAGAATATGACTCACTCCTAAAGAATCGGACTTGGCATCTAGTTCCACTTCCACCAGAAAGGAATATTTTCAGGTGCATATGGGTCCACAGGATCAAGAGGTACAAGTCTAGACAGGTTGTCAAATGACTTCATCAAATCCATAAATATTTCTACATCTTCACGAAGAATTTCAGTGAGCATAAGTTTCAGACTTTGCAGGATCGTCTTACAGTGAAGAACATATATTCCTAGCAACTGTCTTTTCTTCTTTTGATGTATTGTCTTTTGAGGGGGGAGGGTTTGTTCCCACATGGTTTTCCCTCTTTCCTCATTTTTATTCAGTGTTCATTAGTTGGATTGTACATGAGTACCTAATATGGCCTAGTAGCCGGGATTAATTTTTTACTCCATAGTGATGTTTAGGGGGGGTGTTGGAGAAATTTCTATTTTCGACACACTAGTTTAGTGGGACTTAACTAACTAGTTCTATTTTAGACTTTCTAATTTTAGACCATCACTATTATGCATGCATTTCTAAGATAGGATGTCATTGCCTATATGAGTGAATATCACTCACTCATTGAACATATCATAATATACATTGATTCTCATTCTTCATATTGTATCTCTCTTCCTTTTCTTGATAAGCTTTGTTTGTGTATGCTTTAGCTAGGTCTCCTATGCAGGTTTCCATGAAACACCGACAACAACATATTAACATCAAACCTCATTTGGTATCTCTTAAGGGATCATTTAATACATGCTCCAGCTCCATCATGTTCTCCTTTTCTGTGACCACTTAAAAAAAAGTTCCATGTATGTCTAATATTTATGTTACGTTGAAGTCGACACAACCAATAACATGATCTTGTTGACTTGAATTTCCCTGCACAAACATCTTACCAGAACCAGTGTTCTTTGAATGTGACACCTCTATCCTTTATAAGAGAATCAAGAAATACGTTGAAATAATGTTGCACAAAAAGTGTATCATGCTTTGAATCATCACTAACATAAAAATGAACCTCTTTTATAACTATTCGTTGTTCTAGTGTGCTTTGTATTCCATATATATGTTCCTCTAGATGCCTATAAGATATATGAACCAAAATTGTAACTTCTTCTAAATGGTAATATTGGCTTTGTATTTCCTTTTGTGGAGAAAAAGTGTAGTTCTCTATAAAGTCAACAACAGATAATACAAAACCAAATGAAAGTGTCTCGACTAGTTCAAAATTGTAAGTCTTGCCATCTTGTTGTGTGGCTATGTTGGACATATTGATAAATTTGACTAGTCTCAAATGTATTGATGAATTATCTGATGGGAACTTCATCTTCAGCCAAGTCAATCCTTCTTGATTCATCTCCATGAGATAAATAAAATGTAACATACTTGAACATCTTCCTTTTAATCATATCATCTGAATAATATTGTGCACAATCCTTCCATTTATTTAAATTAAGGCAATTGTCACATTTATTTTTAACACACTTCATATTATAAAAATTATCTCTTTCTCCCCTTTCACAAAGTAAAGTCTTGATGAATTCTGTGACACGCAATTGATGGGCTTCATTTGTAGGATGGAATTGTAACCTACAATTACAAAATACTTCATAATAATAATTGAATTCCACATGGTACCTCCAAAAACATGTTTCATGAACTTTGTTGGGATGTATATACCAAGGCTTCATTGCCTCGAAATTTCGTTGTCTGATGATAATATCACTTTCTGCATCTTGGAACTTGTGGAATAACTCTATTTGTGAAATGTATAGTAAGTGATTTTGGTGCTCCTCCCTAACACCACGTGATAATCTGTGTGTCAAGACATCTCTTCTATGTGATGAGACTATGGAATTTTCATTCCAAAATTCAACTAGTATGTTGCGCCATTCATCTGAAATTTTTTCATTTCTAGGACCCCTGCACACTATTTCCCAATTAAGGTTAGGGTTTATGTTTTCTAATTGTTCTCTTGTAGAAATCCTTCTTGTCAATGTTCTTCTACTAATATTAAGTGCCTTTGAAGTTGCATTGAACAACCTTTTATTGGATGTCTTCTTACTTATAATTGCATTCGTAATAGATCTTCAAGTAGCTCTATGGGTTTTTTGTTAGAATTAATGATTAATTTGGGGTTGGTTGAAGATTTGTAGGAGGTTGTTGAGATATCTTCTCAACCACTCCCTCCAAATATGGAATCAGTTAAATCTGCATCCAACTATATATGTACGTATTTGTGTGAGTAATACATATGATTATTGAGTGTTGTGTGCAAGCTCTCTCTGCTCTCATGGATTTTAACTTGGTATCAGAGCAAGGACAGCCTTGACTCTCTCACGAGAGGGGCTGAAATATGAGAGATTGAGAGCAGATCCGATTCTTTGTACATATGAGTAGGAGAGTGTTGAATTTCTGAGTTTCTGTGTGTTGTTTTGTTGTTGAATCCTGTCACATTTTCTTAATAAAAGGCCACGCCCAGCTCAGACGTGTTCAGCTTTGGGGTTCTGCTGTTGGAGGTCGCGTGCGGGAGGAAGCCGGTAGATCCATCCATGGACGCGGAGGATATCTTATTGGTGGAGTGGGCATGGAAGCTGTACACCAAGGGCAAACTGCTGGAGGCGGTGGATTCGAAGCTGGGGGAAGGATATGATGTGACAGAGATGGAGAGGATACTTAAATTGGGGTTGTTGTGTTCCCATCCATATCCGGAGAGCAGGCTGATCATGCGCCATATTTTCCAAATACTGGAAGGCGAAGCTCCTCTTCCTGACTTCCGCGCTGCTTGGATTAACGTGATCAGTATTACAGGTGTGTCTCCCGGTGGTATTTTCAGTTACTCATCTCATGATTTTTCGCAAGATAGATAGAGAGAAATCCAGTCAGAAAGAAGGTTCGAGTCGAATTCGGCTTCTAGAAACTCTCCATCCTTGGAGCTCACTTCTCTTTTGCCAGATCTGTGTGTGAAATTTGTTGGTTTGCACATTGTTAACTTTGTGAAAGTTTTAAAGTATGTGTTGTAATGGCAGCAAAATAATTAGTATGTGTGGTGTGTGTGGTGAGTTAAAAGTTTAGTGATTTTGAGAGATTATGAATTCAATAAATATGCATTGAATATTGTATGAGATCTTGGAATTTGAAACATATTGAGTCTAGTCAACTCAATGTGTAAAGAGCAAAGATTGTTAGAATTGACTACTCTAACAAGTTGCAGGTGCAGAACGAAGATCCAAGATTATGGATTCAGATCTTGTGTGAGTGCTACTTATGTTGTAAAGGAAGTAGGAACTCTTGTATCTTGATATAAGCTGGCAGCCCCAGTTTCAAGAACGACTGTTCTTATTGGAAGTCACCTTGTATAATTGAATGTTGAGGACATTCTGTATCCAAACTGCTCTTCTAGACACTGAAGGATAGCCGAAAGCAAAAATCCGACAGATGGAGGCATGTTCATAGAATGCATCAATAATTGACATCTTTTATCACGGAAGCCTCGATGAGCCGAGTTGTCAAAGTGTCCATTGTACAAGTTCATGGATGATGGTCTGAAGCATTTATGCTTTAAATGAGTTGAATGGTAAGCTCGAAGAAGAGGAAGAGAAAGAGCGCAGTCCAGAGGCATCAGAGTGGGTGTAGGAGCTGATGAAGACCA
>JZKD02S2334071.1:217614-261836 GCA_000966675.3 Picea glauca
AAAGGCAGTCTTGGGAATGTCTGCCTCTTTCATATGTATATGGTGGTATCTCGAACGAAGATCCAATTTAGTGAAGAATTGGGTACCACTCAATTCATCCAAGAGATCATCAATGACAAGAATGGGGAATTTGTCTTTGATGGTAAGTTTGTTGAGGGCATGGAATTAAGGACACATTCACCAAGAACCTTATTTATTTAGGACCATGACCATAGGAGAAGAGTAGGGTCTCGTACTAGGGTGGATAACGCCTGCATTAAGGAGTTCCTAGACCATTTTCTCAATTTCATTTTTTTGGGAAAAGGCATGACGATACGGACGAATATTGGGAGGAAGGCTTCCGGGTACAAGGGGAATGGAATGATCATGAACACCACGGGAAGGAGGGAGTCCTTGGGGAGTGGAAAAGACCAATTGATGTTTAGAAAGGATGGCTTGGAGGTCTTGCGGGATTGAGGGTGTCTCTGTTTCTTGTATGGCATGGAGTTGAGCGATAACACTAGAATGACCTTTTTTGAGCATTTTTTCCATGCGATGGGAACTAATGATCTCAGGTGAACTGACGATGATGCCTTGGAACTTATATTGGTGGCCCTCCTGGTCAAATTGCATGGTTAAGTCTTTAAAATCCATGAGAATGGGACCCAAAGTCCTTAGCCAGTCTGCACCCAACACGATGTCGCAACCTCCCATGTCGATAGCAAACATATGGGATTTCAGGTGGTAGTCACCAATTTGGAGACATACATTTTCACAACGCCATCCACATTTCATGGAACCACCATTGGCAATCACGATTTGGAAATTATTGATGACATGGGTGTAGCAATGAGTTTCTTGGGTAATGCGACGATGAATAAAATTATGGGTGTTGCCACTATCAACCAAAATAATGACCTTCCGATGCTTGATGTAACCAATTAGCTTGAGGGTTTGGGTAACGGAGAAGCCAGTGAGAGCATTGAGGGAAATGACTAGTTCTACTTCGGGAGGGGTTGTGTTAGTGGATTAAGGTGACTCAGACACAAGGGGAGTTTCTACATCCTCTTCTGAAATATCCTCAAAGATTTCCATAAAAATATTTTGTTCTTTACACCTATGGCTCGGGAAATATTTGTCATCACAGTTATAACAAAGGCCTTTGAGTTGGCGTTCAGCCATTTCAGCCCTAGTCAATTTTTTGATCTTTAGTGGAGTAGAGGGAGTAGTGGGATTTATTGGTTTAGGGAGAGGGGTAAAGGAGGGTTTTCGGTTTTGAGAGGATACCACCTGTTGTGCTTCTTTATCTCTTTTAGTAGCCTCCACCCAACTCTGAGGCTGAGCCATGAGGACATGGGCCCGAATCTCATCCTTGAGGCTGCTGATAAAACACTAAAAGGCATTAGACATGCCCTCTGTTCTAAAAGCCAGGCGCTCAAAGGTAGCTATAAATTCTTCCACTGCTCCTAATTGTTTCAACTTTTTCAAACAACCCAAATGGTTGGAGTCAGTGTCAAAGCGTTCATAAAGATCTACCATAAAGTGTGTCCAAGCAATATACCCTTGACGAGAAGTTTTTCTTCATTTCCACCATTGCCACCATTCTTGATCTATATGGAGAACACCATACCGGAGTTTGGCCAAGTCATGTGTAATGTCGTATAAAGAGAAATAATGTTCCATTTGGGTTACCCAACTAGTGGGGTCTGAGCCATCAAATTTGGTCACATCCACCCGCGAAAGGCATAGGTCATGTTGAAAGTGATGGTTCTGAAATTTATTGGAATGAGAGGAATGGTCACCTTCAGGATGTGGAGGTGAGGAAGAGGAAGGGTCATCTATAGGGATATGCAATTTGGTGCAGAGTGTTGAAAAGACTGATTCAAGTTGGGTGGTGAGGTCTTGTTTGATTTCCTCCATTGAGGACTGCATGGTTGTATTGATGGCTGCAACATTGGCACTTAGTTGTTTCACTTCTTGTTGGGTTTCGATGAGACTAGATTGCAAGGTGTTGAAGCAAGCTTCCAAGTCTTGGCTACGGGTATGGGCCATGAGGATGGGGGAACTGAAAAGGAGCGGGTGGGGTCAATTTTTTTTTCGAAAAATGATATGGATGAATGTGATAAGCGAGAAGAGATGAATCCAATGGAATAGGTCTCAAATAATGGTGAAAAAATTTCCGAACTTTTTTTATTTTTTTTACACCTACGGAGTTATACTCTGATCTGAAGAATACTGCAGAGAGGAAATGCCCAAATGCTTAACCAGAAAGAAATGTGTATTTACTTGGCAACCTGAACACAATTTCTCGGCAATAGATCTGGTCTGTTTTAATTTGTTTATGTTTCTGCCCCCAAGGGATAGGTATTCAAGGGTTCTACAGACAAGGGTTTGCCCTGTGCTATAGATCTCTGATATACGTGCGGGGTCCAACAATAGTACTTGTCCCAATATATCATGGCACTAACTAAGGAGGATAGACTGTACCCTTATCCGTACTACCCGACTACCCAGGTACTAGATAGTATATTCCCAAGTGTTGTTCTCGGTGACACTATAGCAGTCAGGTAGCCGATTGGTTTATCTAAAGAGGGCTTCAAGTAATCTAGGCTGATACGTACACAGGTGTTGTCTGATGCACTACCACTCGAAGGGGTACCAACAGGGGTTACAAGGGTGGCCAACAGATGTGTGCTTAAGTACCACTTGTATTTCCTGCGTGTATGAATCCCTCAACCGTGGGTTTATGCGCGTAACGACAAATCTATGTGGCTTAAAAACACTGGAATACGTCTCTTCCCTGAAAAAAAAATTCAACCCACACTTTCTGCCAAGGAAAGTGCTCTAATACCACTTGTAATATACCAGATATAAAATGTATGCATGACAGAAATAAAATGCTAGAAATGGCAGAATAACATCAATATAACTAGAACATTCACCACAATAGCACTTAAATGATAAGAGAATAATAACAGAAATAACACTTTGAATCTCAAAGCAATGTTCACGGGCCTCTTCGAGGGGGCAACCTCCAGTTGAGGAGAGCTCTATTACAATAATATCCAAGCTAGGGTTCTCATACCCTCGACTCCTATTTATACTAAAAATAAGCATCTGGAGGAAGGTCCTTCTAGAAGCGGAAGCTTCTATTAGGTCTTCTTACATCCGCCTTATTCTATTTTATTGAAAGGCCTTATTAATATTGACCTTTATTACATCTGAATATATTGTTCTACTTATGTGCGGGTTAGGATCCTGACAGATAACTTGTTAATAGAAGTGGAAACGATATTTATAAAATTATGATAGAGGTCTTCAATGTTGTCCTTATAAGTTAGGAGATGTAATTTAATATTCAAATCCTTTGAGAAAAGGTCAACCTTACTTTTGTCAAAGAGAAGTTTCCCTTGATTATTAGAATTCTCTTCAATGACATATCTGTGCATGGAAAAGTTTAGAGTTAGGGATAAAGGTCGGGATGATAGGGCTTAGGCCTGTAGGTGGATTGGAAAACCCACCTTCCTCCAGTTCTTTGGACTCTGGGAGGTCTCAGGTTCAAGTCCAAATGTTTGGTTTATTGGTTCAAATGCGCTAGCTGGGGTTTTTCAGCAAGGTGGTCGGTTCCAATCGCTGTAGGAGGACCCTGGATCCATTGAATGATGCGGCTCCCCAAGTGGTATCCAATGGGTAATTTATGACTACCTAGAGGATGTAAACCAAGGCAATTGTGGAGGTTGAACCTTTGACTAGAAAAAAAATGATCTATGATCAAAGTCCGGTTCATGGTCATTTAAAAGGTCAAAAGTTACTATTTGGTATAAGATAATATATATATATATATATATATATATATATATTATCAACATTCTTAGTGTCACAAAGGTGACACACTCTTTCATCCCATGGAATTTTAGGAATTGACCAACACATAGTTTTGATCTTCTAGATTATGGTTGATTACATCCTTATAATACCTTGATTTTATTTTTTTCCTCTAACTCTTTATCACACCACATTTCCTCCTTAAATTTTGATTTAATGATATTTTTAATAGTATCCTTCTTCTGCAAAATTGTGTATTTCATGATTCCCCAATAGCTTAGCCAAGACTGGGCATCATTGTGCCATCCTCGCTTGAGTCGAAGGTGATTATGACCAGATTTTGAAGCGATTTTAGGAAACATCTTATCTTCCATGTCGTTTAACTTGTTCTTATACATTAGGTATCTATTCATATTCATGCTCTCAATGGGGGAAAGGCTTTCCTCTAAGAGGAGGATGGGATGGGGCATATTTTCTTTAATTTTGAGATTATAGGTTATAAAATTCTTTTGGATTTGGTCTATCTTTCTTAGTTGGTTTTCAATATCATGGGTACTCCTCTCCATAAGAACGATATCATCAACATAAAGAAGAATATTGATGACTATACCAGTGAGAGTAGGGCTTACACAACCTGTTTCTTCCAAGAAATCTTCTAACTTGTCAATGTATATGCCAAAAAGGGTAGGGGACAAGGGACATGACCTTGCTCGACTCCAATACTGCAGTTAATCTCTTTCGAACAACCCTTAGTGTTCTTAAACTTGGAAATAATTTTCTCATACACCCTTATTACAACATCCCTCAACTCAAAAGACACTTTTATCTCTTCCAACCTATTCCAAAAGTTTTTTCCTGGGGACCCTGTCAAACGCTTTTCTAAAGTCAACAAAACAACAAAAAAGATTGGTTTTAGTATTGCGAAACTCCTCTGCAATGATCCTAAAGGTAAACAGATGGTCCACAGTTGAATGATATCTCCTAAACCCGACCTGGCCTTTAGCTCTTTTACTATGACTTTCTAGCCAAAGGCTAATCTTCTTTTCCAAAATAATTTCATAAAGCTTAGCTAAAATCGGGCTAATCATAATGGTCCTATAATTAGAGGGAATGTTTCTATCCCCATTTTAAAAAATAGGAACAATGAGTCTTTGCGTCCAGGGTTTAGGGAAGCCCTTCTTGACTGCTAAATTGAAGATCTTGTGTATGTGAGGGATGAGGATAGGCGCTTTGATTTTAATTTTTTTATCTTGGTAGTCGTCAATGTCCTTAGCTTTCCCATTTGCAAGCCACTTAACCCTGAACTCTATGTCATCCAAAGAAAAAACTCCATCCTCTGTAGAGACAATAGGAATGGTGTCCATGGCATTAGGGAACTCGTAAAGACTTTTAAGGTAGCAATTCCATTCGCTTATGGGAATCATATTATTTTCTTTAGTATTGCATATTATAATTTGCCTCCAGAACTTCTTAGGATCAAGCTTAGATAGTTGTGAAAGCCCCTCTTTCTTTTTAATGATGTATTGTTTTCTCTCTCTTTTAATTAAGGATTTGTATGTATTGATATTATCGAGTTTTAAGGACTCGTTAGAAGCATCCCTAATGTTTTTCCTAGTAATTTTACATTCTTTATCATACCAAGGGTTGGTCGTTCTATTATTATTTTTAAATGACACCTCAAAAGGGAACTTATTAATAGAAGTGGAAAGGGTAGTTGTAAAATTACGATAGAGGTCTTCAATGTTGTCCTTATAAGTTAGGAGATGTAATTTAATATTCAAATCCTTTAAGAAAAGGTCAACTTTACTTTTTTCAAAGAGAAGTTGCCCTTGATCATTAGAATTATCTTCAATGGCGCACCTGAGCATGGAAAATTTTAGAGTTAGGATTATAGGTTGGGATGATAAGGCTTAGGCTTGTAAGTGGATTGGAAAATCCAGCCTCCTCCGGTTCTTTGGACTGTGGGAGGTCTCAGGTTCAAGTCCAAATGCTTGGTTGATTGGTTCAAATGCGCTAGCTGAGATTTTTTAGCAAGATAACCAATTTCGATCGCTACAGAAAAAATTAGTGAAGGCCTTCCATAAAATTAATTTAATTAATTTGATATATCTTCGAACTCCTTCCATGTAAGAACTTGTTCCACTTGATTGGTTCTGAAATGCGTTTGAACGAACTCCTTCTACGTATACGTCATTGGTTATGAAATGCATTCGAGCCAACTCTTTCCATGCAATAGATCAAATCCAACCACTTTCCACAACCGATGTTATGTGCACCAAACTTATCAATATTGAACTTAGGTTTCAGGGTTGGCTGCTGCTGTGGTATATGGTTTGGGATTGTAACTCCCTCAATGAAAGCGGTTTTCATGAAGATCTCCATCTTTATGGGTTTAGAAAATATATCAATCCTATGTATTTTTTTGTAATTTTTTTTTTTTGGTATGATGTGTTGATTTTGAATATATATATATATATATATATAATATTTTTAATAATATAAAATATGTTATTATAAACTTATTTAAATTGTTTATTTCAAAATTTTAGAATATATTTTTAAAAGAATTAAAAAAATGATTTTAGCATTCCTTTATATGTTATTAGCAAATTTATATTAAAAAAATGGTTTTAAAGATTTAAAATGGTATTGTTTTGGAGTATAAAAAATTATTATTATATTAATATTTTAATAATAATTCAAAAATATGATAAAAAATAATTACAAAAATTTGTTTAACAAACTTGACTGTGTTTACAAGAACTCTCTTAAAGAAATTGGAATTAAAAAAAAAAATGGATATAGAAATGAGGGGTGGTTTTGTCATTGCTTAGAAGATGTGTGAAATAATAATGGCCTTTAAAGAAAATGAAATAAATCACATAAAAATATATATATTAAAATTGAGAAAATATAACATATAAAAAGTTAATCAAATTGACAAGTTTTGTTTTCTTATATTATTGTCTAATTCTTGATGATTTTGTAGATATAAAAGAAAATATTTCAGGTTTATCCTTTTTTATAAAAATTCATCGCCAGAAAAGGGGGAAAAGTGAAACACATTAGCATGCTTTTACCCAAGCTCGTCCTGCCAAATCCTATAAGAATACTCTAACCATGACAACATCGTGTTCTATCAAATGGATGACACAAATTGCATGTAAATGTGTTGAACCTCCACAGAAAAGATTCAGCTAGCAAATGACATACAGATTTTGCAAAGAAAATATGAGAAAAGAGAAACATGAGAGAAAGAATGGAAGAAATCTCATTAACCAAATGAATGAATGAGAATTTACATGTGATATACTCTGTCTAACTCAACTAATGCGCACTAGAGGAGAAGTTAGTGTGCCATAGTGGTGGTCTAGAGTGGTCTGGACACACACCAACAGTTACGGGAGTAAACTGCTACCTAGTCTAGTCTCTCAAGCAGTTACGGGAGTAATCTGCCACCTAGTCTAGTCTCTCAGGTAGTTACGAGAGTTAATTGCCACCTAGTATGAGTTAACTACTCTCTTGGTCTTCATTTAACTAACTGAAACATAGTGAACTAAGGAGGAGATCAGGGAATCATGAGTAATGCGCTAGTATGGTGATAATCCCAAGGACAATATGCATTAGCTAGTGATGATCCCAATGCTGCATGGTGATGATCTCAATGTGGCATCTAGACTCCACTCAATTGATCAAACTAAAGTGTGAACTGAAGAGAATATTCTCCTAGAGGAATATTCTCCCTAGACTATAGGAGATTGAATAATGACTAGTAAACATAGGGAAAACCTTAGGAAAAATAAATCCTAGGTGTGTGTGAAGTATTTCCAACACCCCCCTGAACATCACTATGGTGAAAATAAAGAATGGGTCCCGACAACGAGGCCATGTTAGGTACCCAAATACAAAAGATACACTAAAATAAACGAGGAAAGAGGGAAAACCTCATGGGACCCCCCCCCTCAAAGTACAATGTATGTAAAAAGAAGAATTGATAGTTGCTAGGCAATTGTGTCCTTCACTCCAAGACGACTGTGCATAGAATGGAACTTTTGCTCAGTGAAGGTCTTGGTAAAGATATCTGCAATATGTTATGTTGAAGGACATAACTGTAGGTCGAAGATCCCCTTGTGTACTGTCTCGGATGTAGTGCATGTGGATCTCGATGTTCTTCATCCGCTGCCTCTGAAATGGATCTCTGTAGAACTTCCAAGTGCTCTAGCTGTCACACCAGATGACGATCGTCCGATGAAACTGAATTCCCAACTCAGTAAGAAAATGTTGTAGCCACATAGCATGAATGGTAACTACCCCTATGTACTCTTCCTCAGCTAAAGATAGAGCAATAGCATCCTGCTTCTTACTCGACCAACAAATATGCCCAAAACCAAGACTAAGTTAGTAACCAGATGTGGACTTGTGATCAATGCTATCTCCAACCCAATCAAAATTAGTGAACCCAATGAGGTCCAATGTAGAGTTTGTTGCATAGTGAATCCCAAAGGTGATGGTGCCCTATACATATCAAAGGATATGCTTTGCAACCTTCCAATTTAGCTCATGCAGCTCTTGCATGAACATGGAGACTGCTCCAAATGCATAGGAGAGGTCTGATCTGGATTATGTGAGATAAAAAAATCTTCCCACTAGTTGTTTGTACAA
Source organism: Picea glauca (assembly GCA_000966675.3). Taxonomy (NCBI): domain Eukaryota; kingdom Viridiplantae; phylum Streptophyta; class Pinopsida; order Pinales; family Pinaceae; genus Picea; species Picea glauca. The sequence continues at coordinate 226,081 of JZKD02S2334071.1, forward strand.
TGTGTTGTCCCCCAGTGGAGTGTCCCCATCATCCTCAAGTCTGACTCCTAATAGGAAAGAAGTTGGGGAAGCCTTGCAGTCTGTCATGTGAAATCTCTCAAGCAGATCTCGTGCATACTTGGCCTGAGACATTTTGATTCCTAATGCATCTTGATTGATCTCAAGTCCAAGGAAGAAATTTAGTTGACCCATGTCTGTCATCAAGAACTTTTCATGCAGAATCCACTTGACTACAACAATCACCGAAGTCGAGCAATCGATGATAAGAAAATCATCAACATACAAAATTAGGAGTAGAGGTGAATCAGACGTCCTGAGCATGTAAACATTTGGGTCTGACTTACAATGTACAAAGTTCTGTGACCAAAGGTAGGAGTCCATCTTGGCATACCATGCCCTCGAGGCCTGCTTGAGGCCATAAAGAGACTTCTTCAGTCGACATACCAAAGATGAATCCTACACAAATCCCTGGGGTTTCTCCATATATATCTCCTCAAAGAGATCATTGTGAAGAAATTCATTCTTCACATCCATATGATGGACTTCCCATTGCCTTGGCTACCAAAATGGCAAGTGCCAAATGTATGGAATCCATCTTCACTATGGGAGTGAAGGTCTCATCATAGTCAATTCCATGCACATGCTAAAAGCCTTTGGAAACTAGCCTTGCTTTGTATCTGTTAACCTATCCATATGTTGTGCTCTTGGTCCTATAGACCCATTTGCACCTGACAAGTTTCCTTCCTAAAGGAAGGGGAACTAGATCCCAAGTCTGGTTCTCAAGGAGGGATCAATACTCCTTCTGCGTGGCAGATTCCCAAAATGGATTTTCAGCATCCTTTCCATAGGACTGTGGATCTAAAGACTGAATAAAAAAAATATGCATGGGTGGCATCGGTTTAGTGGTAGTGAGTTCAAGAGGAGGTTCCTCGAAATCAGATTGAATCCTCCTAGTATTAGTTGGATCCCCAACAAGATCTCTTGCATCGTGAAGAGTAGTATTGGCCCACTTAAGCATTTTCTTTGGCTCTGGCTCTGGAACTGCATCTACATGCACTGAATTTGCATATGATTGTACTAACTCGATGTCTGAATCATTTGAATCCTATGAATCAGAACTATCATCTAAAGAAGAGTCGGCATGTGCATTCTCATCATCTGTAACAGGTGGAAGAACAAAAGTTTATGCATGTGGTTATTGCGGTACATGCGAGACACTTTCCTTGAATTGGACACTACGCTCAATGATGATATAGTCCGAGGAAAGATCAATGAGTTTGTATCCCTTCACACCGTCAGGGTATCCAACAAATATACACTATGTTCTCTGTGGATCAAGTACCTTCCTCTTCTCAGAGGGAATCATGGCCCAATGCATGAGAACCAAATATGTAGAATTGGGTCACTTCCGATTTGAGGCCACTCCAACCCTCGTAGGGGGTATTATCCTTGATAGATCTATGGGGAGATATTTTTTGGATGTAGGTTGCACAATTAAGTGCTTCAACCCATAATCTTTGTGGAAGTGACTTTTCATGTAGCATGCAAAATGCCATATCTTTTAGAGATCTATTTTTCCACTCAACAACTCCATTTTGTTGTGGAGTATAAGGAACCATGTGTTGCAACTGAATCTCGGCCTCATGAAAAATATTATGTATCTCATGGTTGGCATACTCTCCCCCGTTATATTTTTTGAGGAATTTTATCTTCTTTCTTGACTGTGTCTCAAAAAGGGCTTTGAAATATTTAAGGTGTTGAAAGACCTCTAATTTTTTCCTAAGAAAGAAAGTCCATGTGAAGTGTGAGAAATCATAAAAAAATGAGCATGTACCTTGCTTTACTGATTGATGGATGCGGAAAAGGACCCATTAGATAACTATGGATCAGATCTAAAGGAAAGAAGGTCTTCTGAGTCTTTCCTTTCTCAAATTTCTCTTGAGGGTGATTTCCAAGAACACATCCCTCACAAATTCCTTTGGAGAATTGGATGTCAGGTAGACCATCAACCATTCCCTTCTTTCTAAGTTGTTTCATATATATGAAATTTGAATGCTCAAACCTTTCGTGCCATATCCTACTTATTTCATCAACATGGGTAAGAAGTAATGAAGAATCTGGTTCAATAAATTCAAAAAATGTGTAGAGTTTGGATTGATGATTTACCTCACCAGTAAAAACACTGGAATTGGTTTGCATGTCATAGATATCCATTGCATCAGATGTGAATATGACTCTCTTTTCGGTGTTGGAATTTGTCATCTAATACACAAAGAGAAGATTGACGAAAATTTTGTGAACGTGTAGCACATTCTCGAAGCTTCCATTTGTGAGTTCAATTCTTCCTTTGTCTGTGACCTCGACTGGAGAGTTGTCCCCCTTCAAAATAGGAGGACCTTTGCATGCGTACAATGAAGTGTAGAATTATTTTGTGGATTCCATGTGGTGTGATGCACCTGAATCGAAGATCCAAGCATCGAGAGAAGATTTGATGGAAATAAAAGCATGGATAGAATTTTTCTTTCTTGGGATTCTAATTTTTTGGCTTCTTCTTCTTGGCACCCTTGGGGATGCGATCTCCAAGATTTCTTTGTTGAATTATTTAGGCCATTTTATCTATATGTTTCTTCATACATCCATTTCTCCCCTTTTCTTCCATTTCCACCTTTGGATCCGGAGGCATCATTGAAGGGTTTTGAGTATCCTTCCTTCTTTAGTTTTGCATGTGCTTTCCTTTTGTCTTTTTCTTTATATTTTTTATTTTCATGACCGCTGCCATCATACACAGTAAGTGCATGCTCCTTTAAGCCTTTGATTTTTCCCATGTTGATAAGATTATTCTTATCTTGTGTCATAGATTCAATAAATACCTCAAGAGAGGGCATCTTCCACGTGGCTCTAGAGGTGAGCCTAATTGAATGAAATGTGGAAACAAACACTGAGTATTCCGAACCAAGTTTGGAGAGAATGGTGAGAACCATTTGTTTCTCCTCCTTAGATTTATTACAGGATAATCCCCCTGCAAACAAGTGGATTTCCTCTTGGATACTAGACCCCTATGACCAAGACAGAAAATTGCTATTGTGGACACTGACTTTCATTTTCACGAAGCTAAACTATTCAAAGAAGGAGAAGGGTAAATACCTTTTACCGATGTTTGTCCTTGCTCGATCCAAGATGATCTTGATCTCCAAGTTCTTCAGAAGGTCCTGCAATACAATGAGCAACAAAAACGCAACATACTTCCTACTCTACCATGATTAGCTTCAAAATAGATCTATAAAAGAAACAAGTTCATGAAACGTACACAAACTTTAAAGGAAATAGGCCAAGCATAGATTTATATTAATGAAAACAAAGTGAAATGCTTACAACCATAGATGTAGGTGCAACAGCTTTACCCAGATCTCTTTTTCCAAACCCTTGCTCAAATAATCCACACACAGAATGATGATGCTTCAATGATATCTCCCTTATGAGATCATAAGTTTGATGCTTTACAATGTCTCCATATCAATACTACTCATGAGATCATAAGTTTGGTATCTCTCAATCTCTATATTCTTTTCACCATGAGGAGGCCTCCTTATATAAGCTTGGAGAGACCCAACCACCTTAGAGATTATTGGGATAGGTTGAGGATCTTTCGCCATTAGTTGTGGATCCTCCCTAAGATCAAGCCTTGACCTCAGATTCAAATCCAACAAACTCCAGAGATGAGGGGGATTTCCCCCTGAGTTTTCTCAACAGTCAAAGATCTTCTGAAATAGCCCAACTCTCCCTCAAAAGGGTACATAGAGCATTGCAACGCTCCCCCAAATAATTCTAGGGAGCGTTGTCACTCCCTGATAGTGGTTAGGGGAGTGCTGCCCAAATTTTCCCTAAAAAATCCCAATGCTCCCCCAAAAGGGTGCAAAGAGTGATGGAATGCTCCCCCAAAGAAGGCTAGGGAGCGTTGGCACTCCCTGATAATGGGTAGGGGAGCGTTGGCCTCCAAAATTGACTTTTAAGTGTTTTTCTTCATGGAAAATCCTTTTTACTCCTCATCGGATGATTTCTCCTTCTTAAACCAGTCTTTGAAGGTGTCTTAAGTGTCCTTATGATGTCATTAGAGACATGACATAGGAAAGATGGAAGTATGATGTTTGAGACACTTGCAACCAAAAATGCGACACTTGCGACACTAGTAATGACGACAATGGGTCATCATTGAAGTGATTAATTTTGATGTGTAACATATTTCCCCCCAAGGTACGAAGTTAGAAGACAGAAACTGATGACTGAAGTACTTTGTATACTTTTTTGAGCAAGGGTATGGACTTGGAGAACCCAGCAGAAGCTGCACACAACCAACAAACAAATATTATGACATGTTTCAAACCCAAGGAAGGCATACCTATGCTTGGGTGATAAAGACTTGCAAGGTATGGCTGCCATAAGATACACTGCGGATCCATAATTGTATTAACAAAAAGGTATAGCCACCAAAGATACAATGTGGATCTATACTCCTATGACCTGAATTGGTCATGGCCATGAAGAATACATAGTGGATCTACGAGATGACAAGACATATCCACGACCAATACAAAGTGGATCTATGTAACAATATATGTGTCAACGTTCAAAAGAAACTCCATCACAACCTGGGAAAACTAAATATAAGAGTGATGACTCAACCTAGGGTCTTCTTATCGATCTCGATGTTGTACAAATCTAACCATGTGAATAGATGTCCTAATGTCTAACATGGAAGAAACCACTTGATTACCGGTCAATGAGGTAAATCATTAACAAGCGTGAGGGAAATCACCATTGATGTCAATGATTCCCAAGGTACTCTAGTAAATTCCAACAAATGTGAATGGATGAGCTGAAGTTGAACATCTGTGGAATCATCTGATCAGAGGTCAATGATGTAAACCCACTATCAGACGTGAGGAGGCCTGCCATTGAGGCATGCAGGTACCAAGGTACTAACTGGTTTCTATATCTAGCTCCTAGATAATGTGCCAAAGTTGACAGGAATAGTCTCGTCAAAGGAGGGCCTTGGTGTATCCCCCATCAACGACACGAAACAAACACAAAAATGTAAATTGGTGGATCAAATGAACATGGACTAACATGGGTATTGAAACATGAAATTTGTGATGGTTGAATCTCGAGGCAAATACTTCCCTTGAACACCAAGGCACAACAATAGAAACATGACATGGACCAAAACATGATGATGCAATGGATACTGTGACTTTCGTCGGGTGACCCAAAGGAGTAAGAAAACTCATAGGATTGGTTCAGTGTAGAGGTTCAGTGGATTTAAAATGTGTGTAAAGACAAAGTGTCGTGTTCAAGGGTGACTGTAAGAGTTACTGGTAATGTTCTCAAAAACTGCTTGGCTTGCTTCCTTCAATTTTTCCCCCATCCAGATAGACGAGTACCTCTTTTTTATTTAATTAGCTCGAGGAGGGTAACACATGCTCGATATAACTCACCTTTGGTAAGTCTCTCTTCCTTTGTTTAACGAACTGGAAGACGTAAGGGTCTGATCCCATATGGGCCTTTCAATGTATGATTGTTTAACGAGTCTAGAGAAGGTAAACTCGATGATTTTTCATATTTAGAGAGTCTGAAAATGACTTAAAGGCGACTCCAGTGTTGTCCTCTTTCGTAATGTTAGTCTCGCGAGGCCAAAAAGGAGATAAATTATCACTCGAAAGACGCCCTTTCAAACCTTTTAACGAGTGTGAAAGGAAGCAAGATCACTCGACAATCTTTTCATGTTTAGAGAGCCTAAAAATAACTTTAAGAAGACTCCAGGGGGTTCCTTTTTCGTATATCCATGTGATCTTGAAAAAGAGATAAAAGGTTGCTCGGTTACATTCTCATGTTTTTACGAGCATGAGAAAGAACAAAGACTAAGCTCGGTACTATGCCCCCAACTTGAAAGCTAGTGTCTTAACTCCAGAATGATCATCAAAGGCTGGAGACATCCCCCCCCAAATCTTCAATTCATTCACTAACTTTGAGGTTGTCACCAATTTCTGTACTAGATGGAGAAAAAGGATATAGGTGGATGAAAAGAAGGTTAAAATACAAGACCTAATGAAAGACTCGACTCGACATATACGGGATCTGGCGAAAGACTCGACCTGATAGGAGAGGTGACTATTTCATTTTTTAACGAGATTGACACAGTAAAAGAACTATGCTCAGGGCTCTGGGTTCAGTCCCTAGATTTCTGTTTCATTTTTTAACGAGCTTGTTACAGAGAGGAAAACTATGCTCAAGACCTGTGTTTCATTTTTTAACGAGCTTGTCACAGAGAGGAAAACTATGCTCGTGGCTTCTTCTTGATCATGGCTTCCAAGAGGATAATGCTTTGGAAGGACACCATGTCAAGGGACAAAAATCCATCATGGATTCCAAGAGATCTTCATTGGATGGAAGAAAAATGCTCCGGAAGGAACACATGTCGGTGTCTGTGATAGGGGTAATGATATCAGACTCCAATATCCCTACTAAAGAGATCACCATGTTAACTACCGGCTCTAAGTCGTTGGAAATTGAAGTCAAGGGAGACACCGCCACATAATTGACCCATGACAGGTGTGATACCAACTTCATATATGACCCATTTAGGGAGGTTATTGGGTTGATGGTCAAGTCAGGGCCAAGAAACGAAAGTTGATCAATAGTCACCATTCTTCCATCATGCAGGAAAGATATCACATGAAAAAGAGTGGACACAATAGATTTCATGGCATAGACATAATATCTCCCAAGGAGTAAATCAATATCCAAGGTGTCCTGGACTACCATAACATCAATAAAGACAGTTTTCCCTCCCAAAGCTACGAGAAAATGAGGGAGGATCCCTAAAGGGTGACCGGTTCTTCTATTAAAAGAAAATAGAGTCTGGGTAATCAGCACAAGCTGAGGATAACCCAAAGCTTGCCAAGCAATAGAGGACAAAATACTAACGGATGAACCTTCATCTATCAGCACATGAGGAATGTCCTGACCACAAACCTGTACTGTAATCTTTAAAGGAATGTGAGAGAGAAGACGAGGTCCAGTTAGCGCACCCAAATAAAAAAGGATGGCCTCTTTACTTGGAGGGGGTTTCACAGTAGATTCTATATCAACGAGAAAAACGTGGGAAGAATCAGGTTTAATCTCTAGAGGGAGAGTATGATCGATTGATAAAGAAATCAAATCGACCACTTGAGTTTCATTCTCCAAGGGGAGAATGGGGTCGACAGGTGGAAACAAATCAACCGCTTTGGCACTCTTTAGAGGAGGAGTGGGGTTGATCGATGATGTAACCAGAACAACCACTTTGGCACTCTTCGGAGGAAGAGTGGGATTGAACGATGATGTAACCAGAACAACCACTTTGGCACTCTTCGGATGAAGGGTGGGACTAACTGAGGAAGGGATTGGATCAGTCACTTGGGTTTCACTTTTCATATGAAAAGTGGGGTTGATCGATGACAAAACTAGATCAACTACTTTGGTTAGTGGTTCAACCGAGGATGAAACTAGATTGACCACCTGATCAACCAGATTGACCGGGGATGGAACCGGATTGACCATTCCATCAACTAACAAAGGGTTGGGGGAAATCTTACGATAACTAGCTGGAAGTTGAAGCTTTCCCAAAAGAGAAGAATCCTCATTCATATGAGGACAAAGGTGAGAATAATGATCACCTTCGCATAACATACAAGGAAAATTGACAATTGTCTTCTTCTTACCAACCTTAATGTCACTAGTTGACAAGCTGTCACCAACATGTATAGAAGAGGCCAATGATTTGGAGGACCACATTTCTAAGACCTTGGGAAGACCAGGGCAATCCCTCAGAAAGTAGTCACCCTTACAAAGACTGCAAGGGAATTTGGTTTTCAGATTCTTCATTTTAATATTTTTGACCTCGCCAACACTCCCAGTACTATTAACAATAGTTGGTTTCTTAGATCCAACATTTGATGTAGTTGGAGGTTGGTCCTTTTCATGTTCTTCTTCTTCTGATCAACCTGGCTACTTGCTTTAGAGATTTCACTAGGCGAAGAAGGAGAAAAGGAAGGAGACTTAATGGGTGAAGAAGGAGAAAATTCGACATGAGGTTGATGTGTGGATGATGTAATAACATCTGAAGTATTAGGTGCATCTGAAGCACTGGGAGAATTTGAGATCACCGGAGTGGGGAATAACCAAAATGGTAATTTGATGGTGAGTCCCGAAAGACTCAGTGTGGCAATGTACGAAGGATGAAAGTTTCCAAAAGAAGGAAAGGTGAAAGGTTCCCCAAGACAAGGGATTCCTCCATTGGTACTCCCAAGAGTTGATGCCATTAACACTGAATCGACCTAAGGTCTACTAAGTAAAACAAACAACACACATTTTGAATCTAAAAGCAAACAATCAAACAAAACTTCCCACAATGAAACCACTAGTTGGTGATGAAATCCAACATCGCGAGATCAATATAGGAAGGGGTGGGGATAGAGAATGTGGATCAATTATGTTGGAGACCTGCTTAACGGACTTATGCCTTGGTGCAAGATTCCACGCAGTAAATGTGGATTTACCCTCCAAGGAGCCTGAGTGAGTTTGTCCAATGTTTGTTCCAGGTACAGTGAGACTTCCCTTCACCGTCACCTCGTGTAAGACCCTGAATATTATGGATACTAAGGTCACCAACTCACAGTCAGCCCTTGGGCGGGTACAGTTGACAGTCCAATCCGAACGTATGGGCAGGATAACAAGTCTGAATTCCTTCGAGAGAACTGAGGACAAATGGATCAGTAGAACTCCAGAGCACCTCGAACGGATTCACAATTCATGAAGCACTGAGACCAAATGAAGACAATTGAACCTTAAAAAAGAACCCCCAATATATGATCTGACTACTATGAACGGTTGAACCACAGAGGGACAAACTCTATAACTCTCTCAAACGCGACCTCGTGCATAACCCGTGAGAGGGGGATCCCAGAAATCCTATACGACAATTGGATTTCCTCTCCCTATCACAAGATGCTAATTTTTGTTTGACAACTTTGGAAAGTTATCCTTTCAACCTATTCCAAATCCATACACCTTAAGCTAATGTAGGTTTGCTAATAGAAAATGTAAAAATGTCTGATGAATTTTAATTAAGCGCTTGATTTTAAGGTTGTTATTTACTCAGAGGTGTATGAGAGTGAAAACTGATGATATTATGACTCAATTCCCAAAACATGCATAAGAAATGATAAGCAATATTTTATTTCACTGAATGTCTATTTAAGGGAAGGAGAAGGATTTTCCTTTCACTTTCAAACACTAAGATGCAATGACCTCATGCAATAGTCCTCAATCAAAAATCCAATATAATGCTAAAATGTTTATATGTGACTGATAATCAGTTTGATCAGTGTGACTGATAATGTTTATATGTTTATATGTGACTGATAATCAATGTGACTAATATGTGACAAAAACACACCCTCATTGTGATCAAACAAGAAAAAATAAAAACAAATCTAGACAGAAGGAAATGCTTGGAGAAAAGACCTCAAAGATCAAAATGAAATAGTGAAAAGATCTTTGAATTTCCTTACAACAACTTTCGGTCCATTAGATAAGTGAGAAAGTAGTAGATCGACTCCAAATCTCAGGGAAGAAGAGTGACTCAAAGAAAGGAAAATAGATGTCAAAAATCCAAACAAAAAATCATTAATCCTTAGAAATCAAATAATTAGAGGCTAAACAAGGACACACTAAGATAACATAAACCCTGAGCAGATAAATCAACAAAAAGAAGACTGAGAAAAACTACTCCCAAGAAGTTTTTTGCAGAAAAAGGGGAAACACTCTAGTGTCAAGGATACTAGAGCATTGCAATGCTCTATGGGAGCCTGTCATGGAGTTCCAACGCCGTAGTGGTAAAGGCGGGGGAGCGCCGACCTCTCAAAACTCAAAATTTTTAACAGAAATAAAAAAAAAACTTAGGAAAAATGCAAAAAATCAGTGTGTAAGATGAATCCAAGAGCCAACAACACATCTAAGGATTAGATACATGGTATGGATAAGGTCAAAGAATGATCAACAACCAAAACAAGACCTAGGAAAGGAATCAAAAAATCAAATCTCCTCCCCAGTGGAGTCACCAATTTCTATTACAGGATAATCCCCCTACGGACAAGTGTATTTCCTCTTAGATACTAGACCCCTATGAACAAGAAAGAAGCTATTGTGGACACTTACTTTCCTTTTCACGAAGACAAACTATTCAAATAAGGAGAAATAAGAAGGTTAAATAACTTTTACCGACATTTGTCCTTGCTCGATCCAGGCTGATCTTGATCTCCAAGTTCTTCAGAAGGTCCCGCAATACAATGATCAACAACAACGAAACATACTTCCTACTCTACCATGATTAGCTTCATAATAGATCTATAAAAGAAACAAGTTCATGAAACGTACACAAAATTTAAAGGAAATAGGCCAAGCATAGATTTATATTAATGAAAACAAAGTGAAATGCTTACAACCATAGATGTAGGTGCAACAACTTCACCAAGCTCTCTTTGTCCAAACCCTTGCTCAAATAATCCACACACAGAATGATGATGCTTCAATGATATCTCCCTTATGAGATCATAAGTTTGATTCTTTACAATGTCTCCATATCAATACCACTCATGAGATCATAATTTTGGTATCTCTCAATCTCTATATGCTTTTCACCATGAGGAGGCCTCCTTATATAAGTTTGGAGAGACCCAACCACCTTAGAGATTCTTGGGATAGGTTGAGGATATTTCTCCATCAGTTGTGGATCCTCCCTAAGATTGACCCTTAACCTTAGATTCGAATACAACAAACTCCAGAGATGAGGGGATTTTTCCCTGATTTTTCTCAACAGTGAAATATCTCCTGAAATAGCCCAGCACTCCCTCAAAAGGGTACATAGATCTTTTCAACGCTCCCCCAAAGAAGGCTAGGGAGTGTTGGCACTCCCTGACAGTGGTTAGGGGAGAATTTCCCAAATTTTCCCTAAAAATCCCCAGCACTCCCCCAAAAGGGTGCACACAGTGCTAGAACACTCCCCCAAAGAAGGCTAGGGAGCGTTGGCACTCCCTGATAGTGGGTAGGGGAGCGTTGGCCTACAAAATTGACTTTTAAGTGGTTTTATTCATGGAAAATGATTTGTACTCCTCATTAGATGATTTCTCATTCTTAAACCAGTCTTTGAAGGTTTCTTAAGTGTCCTTATGATGTCATTAGAGACACAACATAGGAAATATGGCAGTATGATGTTTGCGACACTTGCGACCAAAAATACGACACTTACGACACTAGTAATGACGACAATGGGTCATCATTGAAGTGAGTAATTTTGATGTGTAACAGAGGGAAACTTCTAGGTGGCTCTAGAGGCAAGCCTAACTAAATGAAATGTGGATACAAACACTGAGTATTCCGAACCAAGTTTGGAGAGAATGGTGAGAACCATTTGTTTCTCCTCCTTATATTTATCAACCCCACAAGCCTTGAGTTGTGACATCAAATCCTTATATTTGGTAAATAAATCTTGGATATTGTCGAAGGTTTTTGGATCTAAAGTGAGCAATTCCACCTCGAACATGTGTCCCCTCATATAGTCTTGTTTTCCATATAACCCTTCCATGGTGGTCTAGGCTTCATTGGGGGTTTTACAAGAGGATATGTGATAGAGGAGTTCAAGAGAAATGAGACTGCAAATAGTTCCAAACGCTTCATCCATTTGATTCAGATACTTGGGTTTTTCTATGGTTGATGTGGGTTCAGTCTCCATGTCTATGGTTAACCTGTATAATCCTCTACCTCGAAGATGCACTATCATCTTCTCTTTCCATAGAAAGAAATTGTATGGTGTAAGAAATAATTATTTTGGAAATTCCATTTTTCCATTGTCTTCAATGTTTGGTACCTACAAAAAGGATTTGGTGTGTCTTTTTCCTAGAAATCCTTTGGCTCTGACACCATGTAAATGTGTTGAACCTGCACAGAAGAGATCTATATAGCAAATGACATACATAGTTTGCAGATAAAATATGAGAAAAGAGAAACAAGAGAGAAAGAATGAAAGAAATATCATTAACAAAATGAATGAATGATAATTTACACATGATATAATCTGTATAACTCAAATAATGCACACTGGAGGAGAAGCCAATGCACCATAGTGGTGGTCTAGAATAATGTACCACCTAGTCTAGTCTCTTGGGCAGTTACGGGAGTTAAATACCACCTAGTCCGAGTTAACTAGTCTCTCAGTCTTTAGTTAACTGACCGAAACAGAGTGAAGTGAGGAGGAGATCAGGGAATCCTGAGTAATGTTCTAGTCTGGTGATAATCCCAAGGAAAATGTGCATTAGATGGTGATGGTCCCAACACTGCATGGCGATGATCCCAATGTGGCATCTAGAATCCACTCAATTGATCAAAATGAACTGTGAATTGAAGAGAATATTCTCCTAGAGGAATATTATCCCTAGACAATAGGAGACTGAATAATGACTAGTAAACATAGGGAAAACCTTAGGAAAAATAAATCCTAGGTGTGTGTGAAGTATCTCCAACATTGCCAACCATTGGTCTAGATGTATCTTCAGATCTGTGCTTCCATCTCCTGAGAATACTGGTAGAACTCCTTATGGAAGAGTCAACAATTGATGTTGTTTCTCTTGCAAATTAAGAGGGATTGAACTAGCCCTTCTTCTTGGGATTCTTCTTCTTTCTTCTTGATTCGCAAGAACTTCACTTATTTCTTCTTTGTCTCCCATTTTTAGAGTTCTTCTTTTTTATGTTCTCGAGGTTTCACCAACTTCAAGTAATTGAATTTGTTTACTCTCGCTTCTTGTTATTGGTCCTTTATATGATTCCAACTTCTTTAATTTTTATCCCTTCTTCTTTAATTTCTATCCCTTCTTCTTTGTCTTCTTGCAATTTATCTTTCTTACTCATGGGTGAGGGTTCCCCACGATATTTCAAGATATTCTCGACTTATTTCCGTGGATAATACCAAATCATACAACTGATGCGAAATGCTTGTTTGATTTCCTAATAAAACTTGTAACTGGGTTGATTAGGTTCAAGCTGAGTCATGAAGATTCTGGTCTGTGAAACCGACCTTTTGTTCTCCCCATTATTTTCGCCAAAAATGTCATTGTTTAGATCTATTAAGTTCCAAAGAAAAACCTCATGAGGATAAAATATCCCACTGCATTTTATAGAGGTGGTGCTCTTCTGTATTTTCTTAAATATAAATCTTGATAACTTTGGACCAAAGTATCAAAATAGGAGAGTACTAAAAAACAAACCCCAATCTTTATCTCTCAATGAAAATGTAAAACATTACTGATTGGAAAAAAATATACATTCAAAAAAATAATTCCTAAGAATAGGACCATGAATCTTCAAATACTAAAATACAATAGATGCAGAAATATTGTACACAAATAAATAACAATCATATGAAAAATAATATGATTTTCACATCCATCACAATATCGTAATTTCGATCACATTCATGAGAAAGAAAAATAAAGGCCCACAATTGAGAGAAATTTAAAAGAGTTTTTAATTTAAAATAAAAGCGAATATGATAGGGAAACTTTAAATATCTTATGCTTGAAAACTCAGAGTTCAAGATATCATTAAAGTTTAACTCCAAAATAGTTCTCTAGGATTTTCAAATAATAATAATAATATTTAATAGTCTAGAAATAAAATAAAATGGTATTCATCCAAATGGACTGGGATTGGGCTCACATGGACCATAAAATGAAAGTGGAACAGGGATGAACCTTGAAAGAAGAAGGAGACAAGCGATTAGAAATCGGTTATGTTTTCTCAAGAACGGCAAGACACAACTGGATGATTCCTGAATGAGAAGAGAAAAATAATAGAGGAGGATGTGATCATTTACTTACTATGATGGATTCATCTCTCACTATATGTTGGTTGATGTTTCTTTTGTATTCTCTTTTTTTGCAGTTACATGACCGGTACCAACTAACTTTGCTTAATCTTCTTCAGTTATTTTGATTAAAGCTTGCTTTAATCAATTTTGAATGTAATCCGTCATAAGCGCAACAATTATCTCTTGCTTGATTTTAATGTCGAATAATGTTATTTAAATAACTCTAAAGTCAATTGAAATTTTGTGTAATGTATCTTCAATATATTCAGTTTTATTAACATAGCTAACTAGCCAACTTTCGACTTCTTGCTCTGTGTACTCGGTCAAACTGTTAAACTTTTCCTCTAACATGGCCTTCAATATCTCCAGATGTTCTTCAAACTATTCTCTTGTCACTAGCATATAATTTAATATTAATTTTGGTTCTTGAACTTCCCCAGTGGTTCCTACCAAATCTAACACAATCAATTTCAAATATAACTCCCCTTTTTTTACACTTAAAGTGTCACAATCAACCAATATTTTAAAGTCTTTATTCTCTTAATATAGCATGCTTTTAATTGTTTTATACAAGTGGGGAACAATAAATATTCTTCCTTTATTTTTAATTCACTCATGCCTGAGACTTTTAAAATAAATGTAATAGCAACATCTTTATAAAAACCCTCATCATTATCGAGATCGTCCTTGAGGTATTGTATTAGATTTGTGATTCTGGACCCCAAATAAACAAGAATATTCACAAGTTCCCATGACTCAAGAATGAGAGACATTATTTTTTTTATGTTCTCCCCAACATACCTTCTGACAACACTGAGTAGGCTTGATTTCCCTCTTAATTTTGAACTTGATTATGGTGTTCCATCAAAGTTCCTCTAAGTTTGAATAGTGACAATCGTACTGGAGAATATGGGTTGTGGTATCAAATCATTCTCAAGTTATTTAATTCTGTCTTTAAATATGGAATTTTCCTCGTCCATTTCACCCACTAACATCTCAAGGTCATTCATTTAGCTTCATGGATTTGTACAATCTTTGATAGTGGAATCCGTCTAAGGTCAACTTTTGAGCTTGACCTTCCTTGAACCTTTTTTTTTTGAATGAATTCTTTCAAAGATTAATTTATTTGAATCTTTATCAAACATAGCATTATGCACAGTAAAATATTCTTCTTCAAATAAAATGGGTTCCTGTGCTTCCAATTTGGCTACAACTTCCCAACTTTCTTGAAATCTTTTCTCTTCATCAAGAAATTATATATCTTCAATATTGGAATACAAATCCATGTATTCAAGAACAAGTTCATTTTCATGTGTGGCTTCCTCTACTTCTTGTTGATTAGTTTTCCTTTTATTTTAATTTTTACAGGAACTTTGTGAAGTCGTTCCAAATTTCCCTTGGGAGGGCTTTGATCTCCTCCATCATCGAAATCATTGACTGAAGAATTATTTTATTCTTGTGCTACTCACCGCGATTTTTTTTCTGGGCCGCTTCTCTGAGATACATAAGGAGAATGAATACTCCTTTCATTAACAATTATTCCATGTTGCCAATGTGGTTCATTGTTACTAATAATAATGTCAATATTTTCAATAGGAAATGCCTCAGGGTTTTTGTCTTCATCTTCCTCTTCTCCAAATAGATTTTTTTTTCCATATGAGATACTATAACCCACAAAGATCGTATGTTTCATGAACAATTGATTTAGGTCAAATCCTTTAATTTCTTGTTCCAAATTTAAATAAAATTGTTCAAATTGACCTACATATTCATCAATGTTTGCAAAATTCTGTAATACTATTTCATCAACTTTCCTTGGTAGGGGAATAATTTTGTTTTTCCTTATTTCATGGAAGAAGTGAGCCAAAAATATGTACCATTTACTATCTTCAATCACAAATATAATGTTTGGTACATAATATAGAAGGTAAAAAGGAATTTCTTGAGCACAATAAATCTTGACAATGTTGTAATGGTCCATCACTTCAAAACTTCATCTTTTATCCAAAAAGGTTGTTTCTTCTAAATAAATTCTTGATGTATTGGATCCAAATATGAGTTTCTTAAAAGAAGAAACAAATGAATTGTAAACTTCATAGAAATGATACATTGCCTTTTGGAATGTTAATACCAAATCAAAATCCATTTACCATAATATACCTCAATACCCTTCTTTCAAAGAAAGATTAATATGAATTAAATTTGAATTATTGGTGGATGGTCTCGATAAGGTCGCCATTAATAATGACCTTTTAAGATTTTAACTATTTGTTATTTTCTGTAAGATTTATTTTTAATATGCCTCAAGGAGAGTGACAATAGAGACAAGTATCACCATGTGCGACAAAGGATTGGATATAAGTAGGAGTACGAGAACAAACCCGTGGACCCGTAGTGAAAATATTCAAGAAATGACTAAGTATGAGACTTGGATTGGTCGGACGGATGAGAGAAAAATGTTTTGAAGAATTATGATATGAACAACAAACCCATGGTGAAGTGTTGAAAATTTGGCTAAGTATAATGAAGCAGATGAGAAAGTCATGGTGAGAATCAAGTAAGTCAGACGAGTGAGCTTAACCTGCGATGAAACATTAGAAAAAGTTCCAAGTATGGTGCGAAATGAGGATCACGAAACATGATGGTGCATTTTGGTAGTGGTGGAACTTTGGACTTGAATGAGAGTATGTGATGAACCCATGAGAGAGTCAAAACAATCTAAGTGTTGGTGTAAAGTGGATACGACAGAATGCGACAGGTGAATTTTGGATAAGGAAGAACTTTGTACAAGGATGGAAATGACTCATGAACCCGTGACAAAACGAAAAATTTTCTAAGTGTAGGAAAAACACAAAATAAAATTAATGAAAGACTTTGCACACTTTTGGGTCAACACCCTACAAGTGGAAGGTATTCTTCACCTTTTGAAAGATGACAAGGGAATTGTTGAGGAGGATATCACATATATACAACGAGGGAATCCCTACACTCCTATTGAAATTTATGAGAGTGTCATTGAAAGGGACATTCCAGACTTGGAAAAAGATCAATTTGCATCCTCCAAAAACAACATTGATATAGACAGGGAGTTGTGTGATCAACCTAACCCCACATCTAAATTTATCTATACTAAAAAAAATATTGAATGTAAAGGTGATCAAGTTGCAAAGAAACAATATGAAGATAGAAAAATCGGCCACCTTGATCAAGTTGAAGAAAACTTTGAGGATGTGCTAGTCACAACTCAAAATCATGTTAGGGATACCATGGATGATACAGAATTCCCACTACTTTTTGAAGTTAAAAGGGTGGATACTCATATACTCAGTTATAAAACTAACAACTTGCAATCAACTCATGAAAATCATGAATTCTATTTGATGCATTTTAAGGAGCCTCTAAATTATGGCGCTGGAAATGAGGGTGGTTTTGTTCATTTGGCTAAAAAAATCCAAATTGAGGAAAAAGACCCAGATTTGGATACAGATCTTGAGGAATGTAATAATGAATTTGAAGAAGGGAGAAATGATAATATTGTGCAAAACTATGTGGGTCTAAATCTTTGTGAATAATTGGAAGAAGGATATTGCAAGAGAACAAAAAATGGTGTAGTTTTGAAGATTTTGGATGATGATATCCCTGATGCCCTAGATTATAATGATGAATAAATTAATGAACAAAATTTAGTGTTGGAACTGTCATCATGTAATTTGTATGAGCTTATCCTATCCATCTCTAGAAGAGACTCATTCCTTGATCCAAGTGGATATTGGTGGCCACCCACCTATCCAAATTCTAACTGGCTCATCTTAACAATTTTCAGTTCAACATGTTTCTCTGTAATGGGGACATCTCTTTGTAATTGTGAGTTCTGCACTTCTGGGGATGTCATGAATCCCTACACAACATCCAAGGATAATGGTGGCACCCCACCTATTCCAACTGGCTTATTTTGGAATTTTTCATGTTAGTACATCTTTTTGTAGTTCCAGGGTTGTTTTGGGGCCCTAAACAATGTTTTCTTGGATTTTCATAGTCAAACTATAAACAGGGTTATATTTTTATGGAATAATGCATATTTCTAAAAAATACCTTTCCAACAGGCTATCACATACCTAAAACGAAGATCGTATGAAAAAGTTACGACCCCGTGAAGTTGATGTACTAACCTACCCCAATGGGGCCCACATGAATTTTGGCACTTGATCTCCTAGGGTTAGGTTTTTGGATGTCTAGAGTTTTGGAATTCATGTTTACTATAAAAAGGCCTTCATAACCTCATTTTACTCATCCTCTTGTGAATGAGCGTAGTTATCACATCTCTTCTCAGAGATAAAGTTGCCACCATTGTAGCTATGAGCCTTGCACTCTGAATTTTTACAGTCTCTGTACATTTATTTCATTAATAGAAATCATGTATTGTTGTATTTCTTTGTTTCTGACAATATTTATGTGTATTTCATTATAATGTCTCTCCTTTCATTTCGTTCCAAAAATAATCTAGATCAATGGTATCAGGGTAGGTCGCTCTTGATCGTTTTTCAATGCATGTCCCCAATGAGGTCTGAGTATAGAAAGTTGGGTCTTGAGCTTGTCTCTCTTGAGGAAAATTACTCTCGCATTCCCAAGAAACCCTCCATGGAGAAAGAAAAGAAAAATGATGGATCATAAGATTCTATTAACCTATTGCTTGAGCAAGCTCTCACGTGACAGAGGGATGAAATGATAGATATTTTTTCCCTCATCCTTCAACGCCTTCCGATAGCAACATGCAAACTTTCATCAAGCAACAACTTTGGAGGAACTTCTCCCTTCAAGGTACAAGTTAATTTTGATATTCTCGTATTTGAAAGTTAGCTAGATGCGGATGCCTTAGAAAAATGGTTAAATATGCTAGAAGGTTATTTCTTGGTTCACAATTTTTCTGACAGGGAAAAGATCACCTTTACACTCCTCAAGGATCTCCCCCATATCAAACATTGGTGGGAAAATTACTGGGAGAAAAGTTCCACAGAGGAATCTGGAATATATGGGGTTGAGCCCACTCGGGATTTTTTTGTGGATGCAATCAAGGAATAATATTACCCTGTTGATAACTATGACAAATAGTACATGAGATGGACCACACTGTAGCAAGAGAAGAGCCAAATAGTTTTGGAGTTCACAAATACTTTCCATACCTTGTGCACCAAGTTGGGTATCAAAGACTCTGAGTGAAATCCGGTTTTGAAATACCGTGGGGTTTTTCATAGGTACATCCAAACCAAAATGGATTTCCTAAACCTCTCATCATTGGGTGTTAACTATCGATATGCTTTCAAAATAGAGAAGAATTTTAGGCACCAGATCAAATGGGAGTCCGTGTTTGCAAATCCACAACAACCAAAGCATGATAAAGAATACCCTAAGCAACAACCTCCCTACAACTAGTCCAAGACATGGGAAAATAAGGGTAAAGGAAAGATGAAAAACGCTTGGAAGTGGTTCAAATTCCACAAAATCCCCTGGCACAACACCGATGAATGTCACTCGAAATAGTCATTGGTGGTCGAGGTCAAAGATAAGGAGACGAACCCTGGTTCGGAATATGATCCATAAAATAATGAAAAAAGACAGATCATTGATGTAGACCCCATTACTACTATCACGACCACAACAATTCAACTAGAAGAACCAACAGATCCTGAAGAGGGGGAGTGCCTCTTCCATTCATAGATGTGGGTGAAGGGGACCCTATTTCATTTCATTGTTGATAGCGACAACCAGAAGAACCTCATCTTAGCTGAGGTCGTCAAACAATTGGGGTTGTCGACAACACCACACCTACAACCATACAACATCAAGTGGTTTCAACTAGGGATTACATCTTTGTGTCAGCTAGAAGTGTCGCCTGACCTATGGAATCCATCCCTTCAAGGATGAGGTAGTGTGTGATCTTTCCCCTCTTGATGTCTGTGATGTTTTTATGGGCCAACTATATATGTGGAAACGCCATGTTGTTTATGAGTCTCAACCTCAAAGTTCCATTATTACTCTGGGGGGTCATCTCTATAGGATACCATAGGTAGTTCCCACTATTGTTCCACCAAAACAGTGTCGCAAGGTAATCTCTCATACTGCAAAATCTAGCCTCTTCATAGTCTATTCAAAGGATGCATAGAAGGTCACTTCAACCACTACAAACTCAACACCTTCTATCCAGCAGAAGCAAATAGCAGAAGAGAAAGAAGATATTTTTTCTTCAGCTACGATGGTGCCTACACAATTCCCCATCAATCCCAAAGACAACATGTTGGTGGAACATATTCAACCTCGCCAACAATAGGTTCGTGACAACCTTCCACATACCAAGCAATGCAACTTTTCCATCAAGGCACACAGCTCACCAAGATTCAGATTCAACAAACACTTTTCCCTCTTCCCTGGGCACTCAATGCAATGGAGACCATTTCTTCCTAAGGGGGGAGGACTAATCCAGGTATATATTTGTGGCCACCCACCTGTTTCAAATTCCAACTAGCTCATCTTGACAATTTTCAGTTCAACATGTTTCTCTGTAATGGGGGCATCTCTTTGTAATTGTGGGTTCTACACTTTTAGGGCTGTCCTGAATACCTACACAACATTCAAGTGGATAATGGTGGCTGCCCACATATTCCAATTGGATTATTTTGGATTTTTTCATGTCAGTACATCTTTATGTACTTCGAGGGTTGTTTTGGTGCCATAAACAATGTTTTCTTGGCTTTCCAAAGTCAAACTATAGATGGAGTTAGAGTTTGATGTCATAATGTGTAGTTCTCTAAAAGAAGTTTCCAACAGGCTATCACGCGCTTAAAACAGAGATCATATGAAAAATTTATGACCCCGGAAAGTTGATGCACTAACTTAACCCAACGGGGCCCACATGAATTTTGGCGCTTCATCTTCTAGGGTCATGTTTTTGGATATCTAGGGTTTTGTCATTAATGTTTATTATAAAAATGCCTTCAAAGCCTCATTGTACTCATATTCTTGTGAATGAGCGTATCTGTCTCATCTCTTCTCAAATATAAATCTTCTATCATTCTAGTGAGTCTTACGCTCTGTACTTTTACAGTCTCTTTACATTTATTTCATTAATAGAAATCATTTATTGTTTTATTTCTCTGTTTCTGGCAATATTTTTGTGTATTTCATTGTAATATCTCTGCTTCCATTTCGTTCTGAAAATAATCTAGATCGTTCCTTGTGTTCTTTGATGATAACCCCCAATATGATGAGTACGAAGATAATTGCAAAGATACAAGGTATTATACATCCTTTGATAATGAGATCCTTGTTGTTATGGATGGTAGTCACAGTTTGGATATGACATGAAATTATATGGAGGACATAATTCTCGATCACTTTCTTTTATAAGAAAATTGGTTTGACAACAACCTAGAATTACAATATGAAGGTGATAATGTTTTGCGCATTCACAAGTCTCAGTATAAATGTGTTGAATACAAGATACAACTGGGTATTAAGCATATTGCTCGCTTGGTCAATTGTGAAATCATAAATATCCAGCTAGAGAAAAGTGGTTGCAAACCTTACCTTTTTTGTTTTGAGGAGTCTCCTATTTATGATGAGGAAAAGCAACTTGGTAATCAAACATGTGTTTCAAAATCTAGAGATGAATCAAATAAATCTAGGTAAGATGTGGGTATGATACAATTTTGAGAGGTGGCATCAATACCCTTGTTGTCCCAAAAGTTACCTTTTTGGAAAAAGCGGAAAATAGTGAGGGGAGTAAATCAATTGATGATATATTGGGTAATCCATTGTTATCATCAACATATACCAACTCTGATGATGTCATTTGTCCTGCTAAAGAGGTTTCATCCCCAAATTTTACAAATATGCAAGGTAATGCAAATAATATTTGGCCATGGTTCTATGAATATGATGGCCAGATAGGAAGCAAAGGGGTTTTGTATGTTGGAGTTGATCTTGGGATAGTAAGTATCATGGAAATAAATCAACTTCAAATGATCCCTAGGTCTTATTCCTTTTTCATTTTTTAGAAATATTTAGAAACCCGTTGGCTCTTCAAAAAAAATTGTGGAAATACATATTCCCATATTACCATGGTGGACGACCTTGTAGTGCTTTGGGATTTTCTATAATGGGTGATAAAAATATTTGTTATCAATTTTATATTGGAAACATGACTACACACTTTTTCTCTTCTTGTTTTGACATCTACCTCTCTCCTGAAACCAAATTTACAGTAGCAACTAGAAGGTGTTTTGAAGTTGGGTCAAGGATTTACAATATGTTTGAATCAGAATGCATTTCATTTTCCTCTAAGGAGGTGGGTCATGGAAGAGACAATTTAGCATAATTTGAGAATGAATTTTACATGGAAGTTTTGAAGAATCTTTCAATGGATAAATATGTTGAATTCTTTGGTGATTAATATGAGGATATTTTTCAGAAAGAGGAGGTTTTGGAGTTAGAATACACATAATTTTTTTGATGAAGAATCCACCTTATCAATGTTTTTATTTGGATGTGTCCCTTTTATCTATGGTGATCAAACATAGCAGAAAATGCAATTGCACATATGAAGTGATGGAGTGGTTGCATTGGCTCACTGGCTTCACCTGACATTTCCCACTTGCATGATGAGATTATGGGATTCTCATGCACTCTTGAAAAGAGAACATGTCCCCAAAAGGGAGCTAGATGTTACTTGTTACTTTGTTTGGTGATGATAAGGGATCGTGTAGGTTCAGAATACATTACCGGAATTAAAGGAAGTTTCCAATCCAAGTTGGGATGAAGTCTGGAGAAAGCATATCCTCCCTTTCAATGTTATTATTATTTATTAATAATGTGGTACATTATAAGAACAAATGTTGGATGATCCCATTTCATATCTAATAATGTTATGAAATTAAAATGTGTGAGAGATAAAGATACAAGAACATCGCAACATGCACACATAAATCACATGAGATTTATCCTAAAAAACCCTAATGGGAAAAACCAACCAACAATAGATCTATTATTTCCCTTGGACAAATCCAACCAAGTCGTCTAACCTCCTGGCCCCGGCCAAGTGAGCCTTCACTGCTGAAATCCTAACACATTACAATGGAGTATCACCATCCTTTTGAAGGTTTTCATCACATGTAATCCATGGGCTCTAAAACGATAGGATACCAAAATCATGTTCCTGAAACCACCATTGTTGAGCTATCAACTTTGACTCTTTCACCAAGTCAAGTTTAATATAACATTCCCCTCTTTAAACTTCACTTTGGGTTTCCCATGAGAAAATCTGACAAATCTCCCTCAAAGTTAGGGTATTAGGGGATCCCACATGCTCCCCTATCACCTAGGTCTACATATAGACTTTACCGATAATTTACTAGGGGTGCACATGCATAAACATGTATTACAATCATATGGTCATTTACATGCAATAAACATTTTCAAATTCATTATAGTAAATATTTATTTTTTCCATTGTTGATATCTCAACATTTATGCCTCCATCCTCTCTCCTTTCCATTGCGTTGACCTCCACCTACTTATTTCATTTTATTGAAGACTTCTCCAACATGGATACACTCACACTTGAGCTGAAAATGTAAGCACCAATAAATCACTCATCACATGTAGCAACATCATCTTGTTGATGCATTTTTCCAAAGACTTTGTGTGCATACTCTAAACTACCAAACTTATCATACATATCCATAAGATCACTCTCCACAAACTTTTCCTAGTCCATCCCACTCTTAGTTATATTCCCTTGAATCTTTTCCAAATCTATTAAACCTTCCACGTCAAGATCTGCTCCAACACCCTACACATATCCACCTCAACAGTTCGACTTTCTTCCATGGATTTTTTGTTGTTGAAACACCTATTGTTGTCATTGTATCTTTTCTTATAATTTTTGGGTCGACTTCTCTCTCTCTCCAAACCCTTGAGACATCACATCTTTACTCCCTCTAGCTCCCTTTTCTCCTAATCTTTACTACGACCTCGACTTCCACAATCCTGCTTTGCCAAGACTTTAATCTCCTTCACAATATCCCTCCTCGCAAACTGAATAGCAATAATTTTGTTTTGAGAGGGGATTGCACTGCAAATGTTTCTGAATATCAAAATTGAGTTGGCCATAACCATTGGATGATGAGACCATCTCTACGCCCATATTTTGCAATGTTCAAGCGATCTCTTCTTTTCACCCCATCATCCCTATGTTCTTTGACCACTTCTTGGCAATCGAACCCTTGAAATTGTGGTTGTTGTTTGTTAATATGCACTACTTGATACTTTATAGCACACCAAGCATGCCACGTTCTCATATCAACCCTTGCTAAACCAATGGAACCGAACACATAACCATTTTTGAAGCTTCTACCGTCGTTGTCACATATAATGCCACCTTTTCCTTCAACAACAACTTCCCCAGTTCGATCCCAAGGGCCAATGGGGAGAACCATCATTTCCTCCATAGTTAACCATTTTTTCTTCGTAAAAATATTTCTCCTCCCCTCAGGACCAACGGGTCTCCCAAACTACAACTCCTCTAGGCTCCCAAGTAAAACTCTTTTGATGAGTCTAAGGCCTTTCTTTCCCATGACTAAGTTGTCCACCTTAAAATATTTAACATTGTAATTTTTTTTGCATATTTCCCCCATAAATCGTAGTTACAAGAATAGCCTCTTTTTTCTTGGCGACTGTGTCCAACATATCTAGAACCTTGGGATCTGGGGTGACTCCATACTATTTCGATAAAATAAGTTCTCTAAATTCGGATAGAAATACAAGGGGAAATCATGTATATTCCCAGATATTCTTCTGCGCATGCATGGATTTATCCTTAAGAACATGGATAATATCCACACGGTCTCCTATTTCGATGATATTATCAATAACCATCTCAAGATAGCTTTATTGGTATTAAAGTTATTGACAACCACTCCAATAGTCCTCATCTTTTCTTCGAGCATTATTTCTCTGGTTTTTATAGATTCATGTTGTTGGAATTATTTTCATTGATGTCAAAGAATTAATGTTTTCATTAATGTCATATTACGGCATTAAAATACACACATCATTTCCAATATTGATTTATATATAGGTTTACAAGTATATTAAAAAATGGTTGCATGTGAAAAAGTAAAATATGAAATGGTGGTTTCAAACCCATGGGTTTGGGGTATTTTCCCATGGTATTTGGGGTATTTTCCCATGGTATTGGGAATTAATTATTTAATCGTTGGACATGTCCCTTCATGAAGGATTATGAAAATGTATAAAAAGAGAAAGTATTAAGAGAAAGTGTGTGTGTGTGTGAAAGATGGATGAACAAATATTGCATATTATTCCAAAAGAGAAGAGTCGTGAAATTAGTTTTAGGTTAGTTTGGAAATTTTGTGATAACTTATGTTCTGCGATGTTTTGGAACTTGAAATTTTGAAGAGACATAAGATATATATTTTTGTATATGAGATAAAAATATCATATGTTTCTTCACTATATTTTAGAGATATGCCTCATGGAAGTTAGGGTTCCTAAATGCTCCTTGAATTAGTTTCAAACAAGTCATTTTGGTACTTTCGTTATAATTTATTTTCTAGGATGTTTCAAACCTTGAAGTTTTTCAGAGATAGAAGATATATCTCTAGGTACATTTGGTAAAACTTTGAGATGTTGGTTCTCTATAATTTTGTATATATGCCATGTGAAAGTTAGGGTTCTTGAATGCTCCTGAAATTAGTTTCAAACGGGTCATCTTGGCACTTTCACTATAACTTATTTTCTAGGATGTTTCAGACCTTGAAATTTTGATGATACAAAGGAGGGGTATCTATGTGCATTTGGTCAAAATTTTAGATGTTTTTTTCATATCATTTTGGAGATATGATTTGTGGAAGTTAGGGTTCCTGAATTCTCATGAAATCAGTTTCAAACAATTCAGTTTGGCATTTTCACTATAACTTATTTTCTGGGACACTTCAAACTGTGAAATTTTTACAAAATAGAGGAAACATAAAATAATACCTCGAGTAAAAATTTCATATGTTGGTTCTCTGTATTTTCTAATATATTATCTGTGGAAGTTAGGGTTTTTGAATGGTCCTTAAATCAGTTTCAAACGGGTTAGTTTGGAATTTTCATGATAGTTCTTTTTTGGGACTCTTCAAATTGTGAAAATTTTAGAGAATAAAGTAGATATATAGAATTACCTTAGGTAAATATTTCATAATAACATTTTCAAAATTGGATTCTTGGCATGTTATCCTATTCCATTCTTGGGAAGAGGCCCAAAACAACAAATTTTGGGAAAGTTACCATTTGGAAATTCAAATTTTTGTCAGACTTGGTAAAGGTAGAAGTAGCAAGCAGACTCAATGAAGGTTGGTGCAGCTCACACAAAGATATTGGTGTCTCTTTCTAAGTTGGTGCTTAATGGTGGGGATTGGTGTCTCCAGTTGATTGGTATTTGTGAAGATGTGTAAGAGTGGGTTGGTGCCTACTAGGATTTATACTAGTGAGAATTGGTGTATCCAGTAGGTTGGTCTCTACAAAGAATTATAAAGCGAAGTTTTGTGGTTTTCTTCTGAAAGGGTTTCCACGTAAATTTTGTGTTCCATGTTTTGCAATTAATAAATCTCATATGTGATTGTTTTCTTATGGTTTATGAATTTAAAAAAAAAAAAAAAATCTTATACTGATTCACCCCCCTCTCAGTATAAGTGTGTGCTCAACACCTATTTGGGCTTTTGATATTCAATCATGACTACCTTTTGATAATCTTTCGGCTTTGGATAATTTCATACTTTTGTTGTTTTATAATCCTCAAAGGCCCGATGTCTCATTCTCTTTCTCGTAGAGATATTTTGGCATATTTATTACGGACATAAGGCAGAGTATTTTTTTCATTGAGGACAAGCTTAGCCTGATGATGACGAACAAGAAAAAGGGGCAAGACCAACAACGCAACGATGATGTCATGGAAAGATCAAAAGCATAAGCTTAGAAGGAGGAGCAACAATGATCGTTGGATCACCCATCATGAATTCCCTATGGCAGTTAGATCTGAATTAAGATAGGAGGAGTGTGTAGAAGAGGAGAACAAATCTCAGGGATCAGATCTGAGCGCGAAGACTGACCATCATTGTATCTAGAATAAGGAGCAAAATTTTTAAGTACAAGATGAAGCGGGATTACAAAGTCCCAAAAGTAGGAGGACTGTTGATCCAAGAAGGACACATGGTGAAAGATTAGGGCATGACAAAAACTTTGTTTCATAGTTTCGCAGATCAGGAAATCCAAAAGGAGGAGGTGCTCTAACCCTTCAAACTTGTGATATGAAAAATCGCGATAAATAATCCTGATCATTGGATGCAGACTACACGTGACGAGAGGTCAGCTTTTCACTGACTGGAAAGTCAAAGGAAGGAGGAGCTCTATCCTTTGAAATCATGAAACATGAAACTGCGATTCAATCTGATTCATTGATCAAGGGAGAGCGTGGACCGTTGATTTGACTCCATTTCGGAGTTTCGGTGATCACAACATGGAGAGTCGAGATGCCTCATCACATGATTCCCAAAATCATGAGTTGCAAAAGCGCTTTATGGATAAGCACTTGGTCACAACTGTGGGCACGTGAAGGAAGGAGCTTTCAAGTTGCAAGGCTCCATTTCGTGATTGGGAGTTGGAAGAGTCAGAGTGACTCGCAACAAAATTCGCAAAACGTGAAATTGCACAGCACCTGTTGGTGTAGCCGGTGGTCATCACCAGTGGTCACGAAAAGGGAAGGTACTAATTGTTAAGCCCTATTTTCGGAGATCACGACATGGAAAGTCAAGATGCCTCACCACAAGATATATGAAATGTGAAATGTGAAATCACTTTCTGATTAGCCTGTGGTCACAGCCAGTGGACACATGGGCTAAACGCGAGATCCTGAGGATGTAATCCAACGATGCTGGTTATTTAGGAATATGATCAAAGGACCATTGTTTCTCTTCATGATTAACTATTCAGTTATGATTCAGTTAGTTGAACTGAATCATGATTCTTGAACAATTGGTGATTCAGTTGTTGAGGCGTTTTTTCCCAAGGAGATTTGAGGTGTAACTAAAGAGGCTGGTGTGGATAAAAAGAGACATGCAAAGACTGTGTGTTTTTTGGCTGTTCAAACTGGAAAAATAAATTGAATTGGGAGAAAGGAAAATCATAGTATGTGGAGAGTGAAATCAATATCAGAGATGAGAAACAGAATCTAAACAGACAGAAACAAAGAATATTTCCAGAACAAATAAAGAAGAGCATAATTGTAGAACAGACTGAAGAATAGAAAAGTTACAGAGCAGAGAAGAATCGATAAGAATTGATATATCTGTATTGTGGATTATTCAGCCAAAAATTATAAATAGGGAGGTAGGGTGGTGCTAGGGAGGACTTTGGTCCTCTGATATTCAAGTTGGTGCTTGAATATTGGAAGTTGTATCTTCCATCTAGTGGTGGCTAGAAAAACAGGTTGGCAGGGTGGTGCTAGGTAAAACACAGAGTTTTCAGTATGCAAGTTGGTGCTTGTATAAGTCCAGTTGGTGTTGGAACAATTAGGGAGTTGATGCTTCCTTCTAGTGGGTGCTAGAGAAGTAAGAGAGTTGGTGCTCGCAACAAGTTGGAGCTTGCAAAACAGAGGTAGTAGCCTCACTTTGGTTTGGTTCTCAAAGATAGATGATGTATAGAACTTAAAATACTGCCTATCATTCGAAGAAAAAGAGGTTTTCTCCCTTTATGGGTTTCATCGTGAAAATTTGTCTCTGTGTATATCTTCTGTGTGACTGATGTTCTTTATTTATGTTGTTCATATCTTGTATAATATTGATGGTCACTTGCAAAATATTAAAAATTATTTTGAATAAGTCATATATCGTTTAAGCTCAATAACAATTGATTCACCCCCCCTCTCAGTTTTCTTAGTAATTTCAACAATTGGTATCAGAGTGGGTTCCTTTTACTTAAAGGTAGATCTGTAAGCTTAAACATGGAAAATAACGAAGGGAATTCAACCAATAATCCTCCTCTCTTTTATGGAACAAATTTTGACTTCTGGAAGGTTAGAATGAGAACATACTTAATGGCCTTAGGTGTTGATGTTTGGGATGTAGTAGACACTGTATATACAAAGCCTGTTGTGCTAGCTTCCAAGGATGATAAGTTAGAGTTTATATTTAATTCTATGGTAATGAATTCTATCCTAAATGGACTTATTGAAGATGAGTTTGTAAAGGTGATGCATCTTGAAACTACCAAAGCAATGTGGGATAAACTTATTAGCAGTTATGAAGGAAATGAGAAAGTAAAAGATGCCAAACTTCAAACATATAGATTGAAATTTGAACAAATAAAGATGAATGAAGATGAAGCAATTAGAAAGTATTTTTTAAGAGTTGAAGAACTTGTGAATGCCATGAAGGGTCTTGGTGAGAAGATTGAAGAATCATTTTTAGTTCAGAAGATTTTAAGATCTCCACTTGATAAATTTAATCCAAAAGTCTCTGCAATAGAAGAACTAAATGATCTTAAAAATATGTCCATTGATCAACTCCTAGGAACTCTAACCTCATATGAAATGAGAACTAGCAAAGATAAATTCGTTACTAGAGAAGCATGTTTGAAAGCAGACAAGGATGTTGACTCAAAACTAGATTATATTGAGGCAAAATTTGTGAGAAGGTTAAAGAATGGATCACGAAAATACCAAGGCAAGCTACCCTTCAAATGCTTTAACTGTGGTAAAATAGGTCATTTTTCATCTAATTATCCTCACAAGAAAAAGGACTAGAACTCTGATGATGAAAAGAAATACAAATTTAAGAAATATAGTAAAAAAAAAAGTTTGTGTGCAAACAATGGTGACTCCTCAGAAGACATAGATAATGATTCATCTTGTGAAGACAAAGTGAATGATTTTATGTTTATGGATATGGGAGATCTTGATTATGAACATTTAGTATGTGAAATGGATGACGAAGAAGCTGTGGTGGATATGGAAGGTGAATTAATCAATGCTTTGAAAGAAATTGACAGACTCAGACATAAGAAGAGAAAACAAAAACAGTTGTTGATGCAGCTTAAAATGAATGGTAAAAAACCTAATGAAGACTTTGCTCTACTAAAAGTGGAGTTAGAAGAGGCAAAGAAAATAGAAGACATTCTGAAACAACAATTATTAGAGAAGAAAGCGAGGTGTGAAGCCTTAGAAGAAGAGATAGTAAAAACCATAAAGGAAATGGAGAAGTTGAAGGCATTGTATCACCAAAATCTATCAAGTATTAAAGAATCTGAAGGTTTAACCTCCATTCTAAATCAGCAAAGGAATCCAAAGTTGAAAGATGGCTTGGGCTATGAAGAAGGATCAAGTAGTGATCATTCAAGTAATACAGAACCCATCAAGTTTTCCAAATCTACAATCGTTGACAACTACCACTCTGAAAAAACAAAGAAATAAAATCAGCCACCAAGAAGGAATGAAAAAGAAAGTACCAAAACTGATCAGAGAAACTATTAGCATGGAAGAAATCATTTCGCTCAAAGAAAAGAGTCTTTTTCTAGGTACAAAGGATTTTTCTATGGATATTGTTTTTCTTGTTATAAATTTGGTCACAAAGCTATAACTTGTTCTTTAATATGTAGATATGAGAAAACAAGTTATTCAAATAATAGTTATCTACCACAACAAAGATTGAGACAACCAATCAACAAACAACCACATACTATAAATCATATGATGGTTGGGAGAAGGACGTAGCTGAAACATAACAACAATTATGAGCATAAAAATCGTTATGATCTGTTATTCAGTGAACCAGAATGTTATAACTGCAATAATTATGGGCATAAAGCTCCATACTATCACTTAAATAACTTTAAGTTAGATCTGAATCCTCCTGCTGAAAATTTCAAGGTTTGGAAGAAGAAATAAGATGATCCGTGTGGATTAGTGTTATCATCCAAAATACAAAAGAATCCCTGGTATATTGACAGTGGATGTTCCAAACATATGACTGGAGACAAAAGTAAGTTTCTAACTCTAAGTGAAAATAAATTAGGGAATGTAACTTTTGGAAACGATGCACCAGGAAAAATAAAAGGTAAAGGAATGGTAAGCCTGAGTAATGGAAAAGGAAAATCTCAGGATGTGTTGTTTTTAGATGGTCTGAAACATAATATACTAAGTGTCAGTCAAGTTTGTGACATAGGACGTGACATTGTTTTTACTTCTAAAGATTGTAAAATAAAGTCTGTGAATTCAGGATAACTGGTTGCAAAAGGGATAAGAACACAAAACAATATCTATGTGTTAAAAGAAGAAAAAGAAGAATGCCACTTAAGAAAGTATGATGAAATTTGGCTATGGCATAGGA
Source organism: Picea glauca (assembly GCA_000966675.3). NCBI lineage: Eukaryota > Viridiplantae > Streptophyta > Pinopsida > Pinales > Pinaceae > Picea > Picea glauca. The sequence goes on from JZKD02S2334071.1 coordinate 257,476, forward strand.
GACTTGGACACCTAAATTTTGATCATATAATAAAGCTTAGAAACAATGGGGCAGTAAAAGATCTTTCAAAGATATCAAATCCATATGAATCTGTTTGTAAACCTTGCCAGATAGGAAAGCTTACACAGACACAATTCAAATCTAAAAACTTTCCTTCAACAGAAAAACCTCTCTAGTTAGTACATATGGATTTATGTGGACCATCAAGAAAAAAAGGTATAGGAAAAGAAAACTATTTTATGTTGATTATTGATGATTATTCTAAACTAACGTGGGTTGCCTTTTTGAAGGAAAAATCTCAAGCATTTGAAAAATTCAAAGTGTTTAAGGCTCTGAATGAGAATCAAACAGGAAAAATATTGAAGGCGGTAAGGTCTAATAGAGGAGGAGAGTTTAGTTCATGGAACTTCAAAGATTTTTGTGATAAACATGGAATCAAACGAGAATACACTATTCCAGGAACTCCACAACAAAATGGAGTAGTTGAGAGGAAGAATAGATCAGTTCATCATATGGAAAGATCAATGATGAATGAAAGGAATATTGCTCAGACATATTGGGTGGAAGCAATCCATACAGTTGTTCATATTCTTAACAAAGCTCATCTCAAGCCACATAGTGACAAGAGTCCTTATGAACTATGGTTTGGAAGACCTACCTTAATCAAGCATTTTAAAGTCTTTGGGAGTAAATGTTATATCAAGAAAAATGATGAAAATATTGGCAAATATGATGACAGGTCTGATGAAGGTATCTTCTTAGGTTATTCTACAAACAGTAAAGGGTACATAAACTACAATAAGAGGTTGCATAAATTGGTTGATTGTATCGACATAAAAGTTGATGAAGAAATATCGGTCAGAAATGTAAGCAGTGTTGAACCAAGAACAAAAGATATAGTTGAAGATGAAGATGAACAGGTCCAAGGATCAGAAAGGGAATAATCTGAATCAGATGAAGATATGAATACTCAGGATGACACAAATCAACAGAAATAAACAAAACCATCTCTCAGAATTGTTAGAAAGAATCATCCTGAAAATCAGATAATTGGAGATATAAATAAAGGAGTTCAGACAAGAAGGAAATTGATTAAAGAATCAAAACAATCTTAGGTTTCCTTTTTATCTATGATTGAAACTAAAAACTTTGATAAAGCCAGCAAGCATGATGATTGGATTAGAGCTATGAATGAAGATCTTGATCAGATTGAGAAGAACAATACTTGGGAGCTTGTTCCTAGACCCGAATATAAGAATGTAATAGGTTCCAAATGGGTGTTCAAGAATAAAATGAATGAAAAAGGATAAGTTGTTAGAAATAAATCCAGATTGGTCTGTAAAGGGTATGCACAAGTTGAAGGTCAGGATTTTGATGAAACCTTTGCACCAGTGGCAATATTGGAATCCATCATAAATTTTTCTTGCATATTCATGTCATGAGAACTTTAAAGTGTATCAAATGGATGTTAAGTCAACATTTATTAATGGAGATCTAGAGGAATAAGTATATATGGAGCAACCTGAAGGATTCTCATTGACAGATAATCCTGATTATGCTTGCAAGATGAAGAAGGATTTATATGGACTGAAACAAGCACCATGAGCTTGGTACTATAGACTGGACAAATTTTTACAAGACAAAGGGTTCAAGAAAGGTACTATTGACAACAATCTCTACTTTAAGTCTGAAGGTGATAATTTACTAGTTGTTTTTGTTTATGTAGATGATATTATTTTTGGCTGTACTAATGAATCCTTTATCTAGTGGTTTGCTAACTCTATGAAAACATAGTTTGATATACCCATGATAGGAGAACTATCATAATTTCTTGGTTTACACATAAATCAAAGTTTTGCAGGAATATTTATATCACAAGAAAAATATTTGAAAGACATGTTGAAGAAATTTCAGATGGAAGATTCTTCTCCTGTTAGTACACCTATGGTGGTTGGTTTCAATCTCATTAAAGATGATATTTCATGCGATGCTGATCAAAGGACATATCGATCAATGATAGGCAATCTTCTATACATCACAACATCCTTCTCTGATATAATGCAAGTTGTTGGAATGGTACCGTCGTTATCAGTCTACTCCTAAACAAAGTCATTTAGTAGTTGTAAAAAGGATATTCAAATAATTGAAGGGAACAATGACCTATGGTCTATGGTATCCTAGAAATCAGACTATTCAGTTAACTGCTTATTCAGATGTTGATTGGGCAAATTGTGTGGATGAGAGAAAGAAAACCAGTGGAGGTGCATTCTTCCTAGGTGACTCGTTGGTAGAATGGATTAGTAAGAAGAATGGATCTATTTACTTATCAACTATAGAGGCAGAGTGCATTACTATTGCTACTTGTTTCCCTCATATTTTATGGATGATCCAATCTCTTGCAGATTTGAAGGTAAATTATATCGATCCGATTACAATTCACTGTGGTAACACCAGCCATTAGTGTCTCCAAGAATCTCATTCTTCATTCCAAGGCTAAGCATATCCCAATAAAATACCATTTTCTCAGAGAACAAGTTACAAACAGAGTTGTTCAGCTGAATTATATTCCTTCCACAGAACATATAGCTGATATCTTTACTAAACCGTTAGCAGCGATCCCTTTTGGATATCTTCGTCATAAGTTGGGGGTTATAACTTATTTCATCTAATCTATTCACCTGGTTAGGGGGAGTACTTATTGAATATTTTTTGTATTTCTAAGTTGCTCATTGTTGACGGGGGGAGCATGTATTGGAACAACTCAGGGGGCGGTGTATTTCTTCTTTGACATTGATGTCAAAGGGGGAGAAAGTGTGGTAATGGTAAGGATGCTACAATGGTATGGTTGGATGTCCAAGTAGAGTAGTGTTCAGGTTCTTCAAGGTTTCCATCAATGCCAAAGGGGGAGATTGTTGACATATTTATTACAGACATAAGGCAGAGTATTTTTTGTCATTGATCGCAAGCTCAACCCGACAATGACGAACAAGAGAAAGTGGCAAGACAAACAGCACAATGATGATGGCATGGAAAGATAAGAAGCGTAAGATCAGGAGGAGGAACAATAGTGATCGTTGGATCACCCATCCCAAATTCTCGATGGTCGTCAGATCCAAATTAAGACAGGACGAACACACATAAGAGGAGAACAGATATGAGGCGTCAGATCTGAGTAGAAAGACCGACCATCATCGGATCCAAAAGAAGGAGCACGATCTTTAAGTACAAGATGAAGCGGGATTACAAAGTCCCGAAAGTAGGAGGACCGTTGATCCAAGAAGGACACATGGTGAAAGATTAGGGCACAACAAAAACTTTGTTTCATAGTTTCGCAGATCGAGAAATCCAAAAGGAGGGGGTGCTCTAACCCCTCAAACTTGCAATATGATAAATCACGATAAACAATCCCGATCATTGGATGTAGACTACACGTGGAGAGAGGTCATATTTTTGCTGAATGGAAAGTCAAAGGAAGGAGGAGCTATATCCTTTGAAATCACGAAATGAGAAACCGCGATTCAATTTGAGTCATTGATCAAGGGAGAGCGTGGACCATTGATCTGACTCCATTTCAGAGTTTCGGTGATTGCGACATGGAGAGTCGAGACGCCTCATCATAGGATTCCCAAAATTGCGAGTCACGAAAGTGCTTTATGGATAAGCACTTGCTCACAGCCATGGGCACATGAAGGAAGGAGCTTGCAAGTTGCAAGGATCCATTTCGTGATTGGGAGTTGGAAGAGTCAGAGTGACTTGCAACAAAATTCATGAAATGCTAAATTGCATAGCACCTGTTGGTGTAGCCGGTGGTCATCATCGATGGTCACGAAAAGGGAAGGTAATAATTGCTAAGCCCTGTTTTCGAATATCGCGACATGGAAAGTCGAGATGCCTCACCACAAGATATTTGAAATGCAAAATGTGAAATCAATTTCTGATTAGCTTGTGGTCATAGCCACATGGGATAAATGTGAGATCATACGAATGTAATCCAACGATGCTGGTTATTTGGGAATATGATCGAAGGACCATTGTTTCTCTTCATGATTAAATATTCAATTACGATTCAGTTAGCTAAACTGAATCATGATTCTTGAATGGTTGGAAATTCAGTTGTTGAGGCATTTTTGCCCTAGGCAGAATGATGAGATAGAGAACATGCACAAGATGCAAAGGGAGAATAAGAATGGGTAACAAAGAAGAGATTGTTTTTTTTTGTTGTTGGGTGTAATGCATGTGTGAAGACGTAAGGGGCGTGTTGCAGCGGATAGGGAGAGTAGACAAAAGGTACATTGAATGGGAATGGCACACAGATCACAAAAGGAATAAGAAAAAAATGGGCAGTGGATGCATGCAGGAAG
>JZKD02S2334071.1:261886-290047 GCA_000966675.3 Picea glauca
TAAAAAGAGACATGCATCGACTATGTATTTTTTGGTTGTTCAAATGGAAAAATGAATTGAATTGGGAGAAAGGAAAATCACAGTATGTGCAAAGTGAAATCAATCTAAGAGATGAGAAATAGAAGCTGAACAGACAGAAGCAGAGAAGATTTCCAAAACAGACAAAGAAGAGAAGAATTGTAGAACAGACTGAAGAATAACAAAGTTACAAAGCAAAGAAGAATCGATAAGAATTGATATATCTATATTGTTGATTATTCAACCAAAATTTATAAACATGGAGGTAGGGTAGTGCTAGGGAGGACTGTGGTCCTCTGATATTCAAGTTGGTGCTTGAATATTCAAAGTTGTATCTTTCATCTAGTGGTGGCTAGAAAAACAGGGTGGCAGGGTGGTGCTAGGGAAAACACAGAGTTTTTTGTATGCAAGTTGGTGCTTGTATAAGTCCAGTTGGTGTTGGAACAATTAGGGAGTTGATGCTTCCTTCTAGTGGGTGCTAGAGAAGTAATAGGGTTGGTGCTCTCAGCAAGTTGGAGCTTGCAAAACAGAGGAAATAGCCTCACTTTGAGTTGGTTCTCATAGATATATGATGTACAAAACTTAAAAGACTACCTATCATTCAAAGAAGAAGAGGTTTTATCCCTTTATGGGTTTCCTCATGAAAATCTATCTCTGTGTATATCTTATGTGTGACTAATATTCTTTATTTATGTTGTTCATATCTTGTATAATATTGATGGTCACTTAGAAGAGATTAAAAGTTATTTTGAATAAGTCATATATCGTTTAAGCTCAGTAAAAATTGATTCACCCCCCCTCTCAGTTGTGTTAGTAATTTAAACAAGAGCTTCTCCTCATCGTGTCTCTAATACCAGTAGTTAGGAGTTTATATAGTATTGCAACTTTTGGAAGAGAAACAACTTTATGCAAAGCCTTCCAAGTGTGCCTTTGGGGTTCAAGAAATGGAATATTTGGGTCATATTATATCTCATGAAGGTGTAAAAGTGGACCCTAACAAAATTAAATCTATGAGGGAATGGGAAATTCCAAAAACTTTGAAGAAACTTAGAGGATTGATAGGATTTATAGGCTATTACCATAAGTTTTTCAACAACTATGGTCAAATAATGGCACCTCTAACAACATTATTAAAGAAGGAATAATTTTCTTAGACTCTAAAAGCAACCAAATATTTTGAAAAACTTAAGGAGGCTATGAGTGCAACTCTTGATCCATATTTATGAGGGACCAAAATGAAATGCAGAATAAGAGAGAAAAACAGAGATACAATAATACTCTATTTATATTCAAGAATGAAATATGCAGAGATTGTAAAAGAAAATATAGAGTGAAATGAACTTGCTATAATGGTGGTACATTATCTATGAGAAGAGATGTGAAAACTACACACATTCACAAGAAGATGATTATAATGAGGCTCCAAAGGAATTTTTAACATAAAGAATTCATGATAAAACCCTAATCCAAAACCCTAGCCACGAAAGATGAAACACCAAAAGGTTTATGGGCCCCGATGGGGATAGTTGATATGTCAACTTCCTGAGGCAATAACTTTTGCATATGATCTTCATTTGGGGTGATCGGTACCCCGTTGAAAAGGTCTAGTTGAGAAGTAAACATTCCAAATAGACCAATACAATCCTTAAAAATATTTTGGGCATTTCCATGTCAAAAAAACATCGTTTAGGGCCTCAAAATGGACGCGAAAGTTTAGTACCCAAAAAACTATAGAAAAATTGCCAAGACGAAACTTGTATTTTGAGCCAGTGGAATAGGTGGGAATCCATCGATGTCCATATGGATCATCCCTCCCCCCATATGAAGAAATGGTATCCACTGCATTGAGTGCCCCCATCAAATGGGGAAACTTTTGGTGAACTTGATGTTGTGAGCCACTTGCCTTAGTGTTGTAGTTTCCCTACTTTAACAACCCAATAGAGTTGGATGTTTTGTTGGTGGGTGTCCTTAACCTATGTTTCCATGATCCAATCAATGGATTCATGTTCATTGTAGTCAGGGTTGAGATCTATAGGTGTCAGCTACTCTGCCACTTTCAATGTGTCTAGTAGTGGTGAAAATTATGGCCGAAGGAGGTCCACATTGAATATTGGGTGTAAGCCGAGGAAGGGGGGAATACTTAAGTCAAAAACATCGATGCCAAAAACCTTGGTGATGGTGTAAGGTCCATAGATAAGTGGATGTATCTTTTTATGGGGTCTTGTAAGGCACACTTTCTTTGAATGCAACCAAAACTTCTCTCCTACCTGAAACATTTTGGGAAATCAATGTTGATCATGGTGTTGCTTGTACTTAGCATTGGATTTTTGCAAAATATCATGGACCTGTTGGTAGATGTGATGAATTTTTTCAATGAATTTGGTGGCCTTGTTTGTGTCATATAGAGAGTGGGAGGATTCTTCCTCTGTGGATGCAAGGAGCAATGCTACATCAATGGGGCCCAAAGGTTGAAAGCCCATGCCCACCTGAAAAGGACTATGGTTGGTCGAACTGTGGAGGGATCTTTTGTAGTTGTTTTGGACATAAGGAAGGATCTCATTCCATGTGTGTGGATTCTTGGGTTTGTACATACGCAAAATATGCACGATCATCCTATTGTCGACCTCTATTTTTCCATCAGTTTGAGGGTGGAAGGCCGTGGATTTGGTTAGCTTTGTGTCCAACAACGAACATAGGATCAACTATAATGTTCTCAAGAATCTATTGTTCTGATATGATATGATGGTCTGTGTTAGTCCAAAGTGTACCCATACACACTCAAAGAATATCTTGGCAGTGAACCTTTTTGTGATATTATTCTTGTAGGTGGTCATAATTGTCATCTTAGATAACCGATCAATAACCACAAGTACACAGTCATTGCCATGCTTGGTGAAGGGGATACCTAACATGTAGTTGATCGATATGGATTCTCAAGGATCGTCGGGAGTAGGTAGAGGGGTGTAAAGTCCTTGGTTTTTAATGGTTAGCTTGGAAATGGAGTAGGCAATGTAAGATCTAATATACTTTATAACATCATGTTGAAGCTTCAACCAATAGAAATACTTATGTAGAACTGCCACTATCTTCTCCACGCCAAAGTGTCATGCCACCTGACTATAGTGGTATTCCCAAATCAGATTTGCACACTCACTTGAAGGAACATGGAGATGACCCAGATGACATAGAATTCCATACTGAAGATGAAAATTGGAAGCAGACGTGATTGTTCCCAACATCTAGTAGGTTGTAGCAAAGTCAGGATCATTTTCATAGAGCTCTACCCAGAGGTCCCATGCCCACAAGAGTCATGCACTATGGTTAGTTTTGCAATTAGAGGTCGAATGAAGTAAGTGATGTGATTGGTGCTCCTTTTATTATACTTAATTTTGAGGTGAAATTGTTGCAAGTATGTGGACCACTTTTCATGGTGGCCATTCTACAATTTACCTTGTGTATTCATGAAATGCAGATGCTTGTGATCTGTATGGATGGTTTTCTCCTTCCCTAGGATGAAATGCTTCCATTGGCAGTAGGATTGTACAATGGAATACATTTCTTTGTCATAAGTGGTGTTAGAACTCGATAATTTCTTTAGTTTGTATCAAAGAAACCCCAAGGTAACCTCAAACCAACTTTAGGTTGTATTCTGACCGATACAACTAGAGAGAGCTCTCTCAAATGTATAATGGCTAGTAATATCTCAAAGGATTCATCAATAAGCACATGTAAGTCATATTCTGCAATAGAATAGGTTTTTTTTTTTTGTTTTAAAAGGGTTGGTAGGACAAACAAGAGAAAGGAACCATTGGACAATGGGGTCAAATACTGAAAATATACTATGAATATTAACACAATTATGTACTCATGAGGGAAGATAGACAAAGAGAATACCCTTTAGCAATAAATAGTATTCAGATGATGGCAAGACAGAAATAAGAAAATTCCATTATGAATGAGAGCATCTAACAAGGATGAATTCTCAATTGTAACTTTAGAAGAAATAACATAAGGATTACTAGAATGAACAGATCACTTAACAAAGAGTGAATTCTAGACCTAGAATCATAAAAACATGACACATGCATTAACTATATGAAGGGAGCATCTATCAATGATGAATTCCAATCATTTACTCTTATCTATGCTTGGAATAAAGAACATAAGTGAAATGAATGTGAGCTAGAGGAAAACACACTAAAGAATACACCGTGATGAATCTTTGTTGTCAGAAAGCACAATACTCCTGTATTAATTCACAAGGATATTTTGAGAAATTGATACACAGTCCCTTCACCTCTCTGGCTGAAATCCCCCCCCCTCTATCACTTAGAAAGTGATAGTTTAAATAATAAAAACAATAAACAAAATGTTACTCGTTTCTAGGAACATAAAACTAATAATAAAATAAAGAACAAAATATAATTTCAAATAAATCTCCAAAATCTTTTGAACTGTTGGAGATGTTGGTTTAAAGTTGGAGTGGAATTCTCTTCTTGAAAATATGGAATTGATTGTCTTTGATTTCCTTCTATCTTTGACTACTCAAAAGATGCCATTTAGTTAATTGTTTGTTGCCTAAATATCTGGAATGGATCTTCTGATGATTATTTCCCTCAAAATTTGAGATATATACTCAATCGTTGCTTGGTGTTAACTGATTGTCTAGAAATATTGAAGAGTTGATGTCGTCCCCTTTAGATTTGGAGAGGGTTGCCTTGAAATATAAGAAAAAATTGTGTAGTACCCTTGATGGCATCCTTGTCAAGACCAATTGGATGTGGTCCAAGTCTTTCAGGGGTGTCTGCCCCATGATTCCATCCATGCACAACATGTTAGGTTTGATGTAAATCGTTGTGTTTGCGCGTGGAATGGGGTGGAATGGGTCTCGATCTTCTACCTCCACTCTTTCTTTGGCCTATATTTTTGGTGGCTCTATGCCTCTACAACTGCTTGTTGTCTGTGCTTCCCCGAATTTCTTGAGGAACTATCCCATTTCTGCTAGCTCTTTTTGCATTTTATCCCTGTGATGCATTGCATGATCAAAATCTTCCGCTAAAAAATCATGGACCATTTTGGAAATCATTTCCCCATCATCCTCCATGATCGTATAGTATAGTGATGCTCGTTGTGCCTTTGAGTTCTTCCGCGCGCCTCCTTCCTGTGCGACTAGACTCTTATTTCCCCTTGGTTCTTGTGTGATGGGGTTTGGGGCGGTCTCCCTTGCTCCCTTAGGTTTTTTCGGTTGTTCATTGGTCATTTATGTAGTCTCTTCCTGCCACTTCTAGGTCCCTATCTTCTTTGACCCTTCATCTACCTGAGTCGACTTGTTTTGGCCCATCCTTGGTTTCTTGGGCATTGTGACTTCCAGAAGTTGTGTTTTCGCCTGTGTTGTGTTTCTTTCTGCTATTCTTTTTGGTACTTCCCGGGTAATGGTTGGGATCCTCCATTCATTAGGCCATTCATTGATGAACATGTCTATATCAACTTCTATGATGCAGTAGCACATCGGTAGCCACTGTCTATCTGGATCCTGCCTTGGTTGTATCCACATTGTCTGTCTTGTGTCCTAGAAATTGGCGATGTCTGCATATCGCGTGACAACCTGTGGTGTTATTCCCCATGATCGGTTGATGGCTTCCTGTATGTCCCGTAGGTATGCTTCGAATATGTTTCCATTCTCCCTCTTATGCTTGGCCTGTGGCCCATATCTCAGTAATAGGTATCTCGCTCCCGCTGGTTGCGGTCTAGTGCAAAAAATTACATACTCTGGTTCCCGCCATCCCATGAAGGCTATTAGGGTGATCATCCATGAGTAATGGAATTTTGTGCCTAGTTCCTGCGCATCCTTGCAATTCACCTAAAACAAATTCAATAGATATGGCTCCCATCCCATCTCATAAATGTGCCTCCTGCGCACTGAGTTACAACTGCAATGACTCTTGCTGGTACTTCCTCTTTGTGGAATTTTCTGAGCAATTTGCAAGATAAGATCTTTGCACCCAGTTGTGTAGCTACGTTGTTGATTCCTTTGATTATGATGCCCCTCATTCCTCTGGTGGTGCCATATTTCTTCTTCATCTCTTCTGTCAACTCTATCTCCTTGGATTTTTCATCCAAAATCAACACAGGATCCATACCCCAAATGGGTAGTCCTGTTATCTACGCGATAAGCTCAATATCTATGGGGATGGGTTAATCCAGCCATATATCCCCTCCATGCATGACTACTAACAATTTCTTGACGCATGCTGATGCGTACTGGCCTCTGCCAAAATGTGGTAGCTTTAGATAACCTAAGATTCATGTTTTGTCCAGCTCAACTGCCCAATGGTGTGGCTCACTAATCATTTCTCCAAGTTAGTTTATGGTTATGGTCTGCATAAAGACCCTCTGTGCAAGTTCTGGGAACTTGATTTTGTCTGATACATCATGGTCGAAATAATTGAGCTTCCCAACCTGACCCAGTAGTTGCGGTTCTACCTGTACTACATCTGGTATGCGTGGTAGCACAATTTCTGCTGCAGATTTCTTGTGAGGTGAGCTCGGTATCTGAACTATGTCTTCCTGCTGTTGTGGTTGGTTAGAAGTTCTAACTTCCGATTGTTCCCCCATCAACCATTCTGGCCAAGCCAAGGAAGTTCTAATGGTCTCCTCTGTTGGTTGACCTAGGTTAGGTGCTTGTGACTCGTCTAGTTGCACTACTGCTCCCAGATTTTGTGTCGTTCTATTAACTTCCACACTTGCTTCAGTGATTTCTGGTTGCACTTCTCGTTGGGTTTCCGTTTCCTTGTTCTAAGGGTCCTACGCCGCTATTGGTGTATCCTCTTTCATGGTCCCTGCTTGTGGTTGTTGAATTTCTTATGGTACCAGTGTAGGGTTCACTGGTATCGGCTCTAGGGATGGGATCTCGTCGATATCAATGATCTCTAGTTGTTGCTACTTGTTTTCCTCCAATGTTCCTCATGACCTAGTTTGAACCCTGGTCAGTCTGGCTATCTGGCCTAGTTTTGTTGGATTCGATGGTGCCATAGTGGTGACTGTCGAACGTTTGCTGAGTTCAAATGAATTTGGTGAGCTATGTGGTCTCTCTTTATTTTTTCTAACTGTTATTTCTCTCTCTCTATTCTCCTTTCGCGAATAGACCAGTTGCTCCCGTTCTTCCGTGTTGTATGGGCTTGTCATGAATCTTGTTGAGGACACTTCCTCCATGATGTGATTAATGCACCATAATTGTGGATTCAATGCATCTATGGAGGTTTCATACTTTTTATTACACTTTCTTTTTCATCTCTAATTGGCGTGTTTAATTTGATGTTCCCTCAGTCCTTGCCGTGCTTTAATTCCTCTTAGTGTTGTCATGTCATACTGCTTTTTCCGACTTTCTGTTTCCTGCTCATTTTTATTTGGTATGTAACCATTGTCCTTGCCTTTGCTGAATTTATGTTTCAAACCTCATGTGGCCTTTCTCTCTCTGGCGTGCTACACACTTTTTAGTATGGTTTCCCATTATTTTTTTTATTGTGTGGTGGGTGGTCGACTGTCCTTGTATAGCTTCAGTCGGCTCCCATTGATCATTCCTCTCAGGTCTGCGCCTGCTAAATCTCTTAAATATACATCTCCTATGTTTGTTATAGATTTTACCTCTATGGTCCTAACCAATGCATTATGAGCTTCCCCAGATGCTAAAACGACTTGCTGTCATAGATAAATACTAGATCTCCTTCCTTAAATGTTTTATTCTTGATGTGTTGGTTGTGCCAAGATTTGTCTCTAGCTTTCTGCACTTGTTGATGGAATCCTACGAGGATTCGGTCTTCCTCCATTGAAAATAATTGATTCATTATTTTATTTATTGTGCCCCGTTCTGTCATTTGTGTGATAGTTGCTACACGTAAGCTGGGTACTAAAAATTCTAATGGTACTATTGCTTCTTGGACATAGACTAGTTTGAATGGTGTGTACCCTGTCAAATTTTTTCATGTGGTCCTATACACCCATAATACTATTGGTACTTTGAGGTCCCAGTCATCTATGTTGACGTTACAGATCTTTGTTAGTGTGTTCTCGGGAATTTTGTTGAAGGCTTCTACTGTGCCATTTACCTATGGGTGATATGGTGTGCTCTTCTAGTGATGAACTTCAAACTCTTTAAGCATCGCACGAATGGTGTTGTTTATGAAGTGTGTGCCTTGGTCGCTCATCAAAACTCTTGGGCACCCAAATCTAGTGATTACTTGTTCAAACAAGAAGTGTGCATATGTCTCTACACCGTAGTTGTTTACTGGTGTGACTTCCTCCCATCTTGTTAGGTCTTCCGTCATGGTGATGATGTATCTTTCCCCTGTTCTTTGGTTGGTGAGTTAATGGGTCCCACAAACTCTATTTCCCATTTATCAAATACCTGTAATGTTACTTGTGGTTGTAGTGCCATCTCGTCCCTTCTGTTGGGTTCCCCTACCCTTTGAAAGACATCACATCCCTGATAGTACTCTTTCGAGTCTTTGTGAATCGTTGGCCACCATAATCCTACGCACAATACCTTCTGCACGGTAGCTTTTCCTGCATAATTTCCTCTTGTGATTCCCTCGTGGGCTTCTGCTAAAATTCTTTGTCATTCGTGCTCTAGCACGTACCTTCATAAAATGCTATCTGCGCCCATATTGTATATATGTCCTGTGATCAGTTGATAGTTTGTTGCGTGGACTACCAAGTTCTTCTTCTGCGTGGTGATATAAAATCTGTACTGAGAATAACTGTGCATCCAGAAATGTGTCTTCTAGATTTGTAGGTTCTTCTCCATTTGTGACCCTTGATAGGTGCTCAGGTCCTGCATTCAATTTTCCTGGTTTAACTATTACTTCAAAATCAAATTCTTGAAATAGCAGTAACCATCGATAGATTCTCCCTCCCCAACACTGGATTTTTGACTAGGTATTTCAGGGCTGAGTGATCTGTAAACATCTTAAAGTGTTTCCCTAATAGGTAATGTCTGAACTTCTGCAGTGCATAGACCATGGCTAGGCCTTCTCTTTCTGTCATGTTATAATTTTGTTCTGAGTCAGATATTTTTCTTCTTGCGAACGCTATCGGATAATCCAAGTCTCCCGCTCTTGGCTGTGCTAAGATATCTCCAAGTGTTATCGTTGATGCATCTACATGCACATGGAATGTCTTTTCCCAGTCTGGAAATACTAATATCGGTGCAGTAACCATATTTTCCTTCAGGGTTTCCAAACTGTGTTGACACTCGTCGTTCCATTCATATTTGGTATCCTTCCTTAACAGTTTCTCTATTAGTGTTGTGATCTGCACATATCCTTTGATGAATTTCCTATAGTATCTGGTGTGCCCTAAAGTTGCTCTTAGCTGTCGGACTGCTTTTGGTGCTGGTAAGTTAACAATGATGATGATCTTGGCCGAATCCACTAACAAGCATTGTTTTCATACTATGTAGCCCAATAGTATCCCAAACGGTGTTCCAAATATGCATTTCTTGATATTCAGTGATATTTGGCACTGTCTGCATTGTTCTAACATTAGTCGTAAAACTTCCACATGTTTTTTTAATAGACTGAAACTGTCCAATAATCCAGGTATACTTCAAGGAACTGATGGATGAATTCCTTAAATACTGCGATGACTACTCTATAGAATATTGCAAGTGCATTCTTCAGTCCGAACGACATGACTGTGTACTGATAAGATCCCCATTCTGTCATAAATGTGGTCTTGTGTCTGCCCTCCTATGCTATCTTAATCTGATGGTAGCCTGAGAATCCATCAATGAATGAGTAATCTTCATGTCCTCCCACATTCTCTAACACTTCATACGTGAACGATGTAGGGAATGGGTTGTGTAGGCATGCGTCGTTAAACTTCCTCAAGTCAACGCATATCCTAATCCCTCTTCCTTGTTTCTTGTCCTTTACTACCATCGGGCTTATCCATTTTGATTCTTCAACTGGTTCGATGATGCCAGCTTTGAGCATCCTATCAATATCATCTTTAAATTTGTGTTTATATATGGGTTTTAGTCTATAGGGTCGTTGTCTCATAGGTCTCGCTTCAGGTATGAGTGGTATCTTCATCTCTCCCAGTTCTCCTGCTATACCCTTCATCTCTGTAAATGTTGTGGGAAAAAGGTCGCTATATTCGTGCAAAAATTCTGTGATTCTTTCTATTGTTTTATCATCTCAGTAGTCTCCAATGTTGGCCATTTTGGGCTGCTCAACTATCCTGATATTAACTTTCTTTACCTTGATTTGCACGACAATGACTTCTGATTCTATGGGCGGTGCTTCCACATCTCTTTCACCTTCTACTTCTTTGATATGAATATAGCATAGGTCATCTTAATATGGTGCTTTCTCTTGTACATGATAACATGACAGTAGTTCCTTGACTGACTGTTTATTCCATTGTTTCTCTTCTATGATAAATTCTATTTCTGGTTCTTTGATGAATATTACTCCTCTAATTTGTTTGAGAGATGCATCTATGTTGGGGTTCTCATGCTCGAATGAGAAAGTGATTGTGAAGTTTTGTTGCAATGTCCTCCATGTTGTAGTTCCTTTGCGCAATTCCTGGTCTGTGTACCAGTTTTCTAGTATGCCCTCTAAAGTATGTATGAAGTGATGAGGCCATTCCTCTGGTGGCATCATTTTCCACAACGTTTTTCACTTCACCAAGTGTTCTGATGGTGCCTCTTGTCCTTGGTATTGTTGTTTTTTGTTTTATTCTTGTTCTGCACCGAACCTTATGTGCAGTAAGAGCTTACATTGATATCAGTCTGTGATGGTATCTTTATGTGCGCCCCACTATCTTGCGGGTGTGGCCTTGAGTGCTAAGTCAAGTGTTGACAATCGTTGGTTCTCTAATACTTCATCTTCATATTATGTCAAGAATGTTTCCAAATCATTTAGCTCGTGGAAACTGGGTGGTTCTGTGATTTATGTGCCTACCCATCTTACTGCGTAGTCTATTCTTGCACATCTTCGTGTGGATACTTCATGTAGTCTCTAGTGCTAGTTTTCTAACCTAGTATCTGAGTTTGTTGCACATGAAGTAATGCTCCACTAACTGAGTACTTCATATGCAATTGGTTTTACGTGATCCTCATCGTGCACAGTTGTTCTGTACAGCTGGTTGATCTCCTCTAAGTCCAGTCAAGTGGGTTCTACGAACCTCTCCCCTTCTGATGGATCTAGTTGTGCTATGATCCTGTATTCTTCAGATTCAAATGTCATTTTCCTAGTTTTCAAATTGATTATGGTCTGGTTTTCAAATGTCCAATCCAGACCAAGTAGTGTTAGGTAAGGTGTTGTGTCATCCACTATTTCAATGACTTGAAAGTCTTCTTTAGTGCACACTCCATAAATATCTATTATTACTCCTTTCAGTCTACCTATTGGTATGACTCTATGCTAGTTTTCTATTTTTAATTGGACATTTTAGTATCACAGTGTTGGCTCTCCCATGCATTGCCAGGTTTTCTTAGGTAGCACATTCACTTCGGATCCTAGGTCTAGTATAATATCTCCCATATTGAAATCCCCAATGTTAGCATTTAGTCTAAATTCCCTACTTGTTCTTATTTTGGTTTATAGGTGATTGGCATTTTTTGGTTCTAGCTTCTCTTCCATCTCACTGCTACATTTCTCTAGTATTCTTTTCAATATTATCATAGATGAAGGATCACTTAATACTTGTATGCATGATTGCAAAAATCCTTTGATTGTAATTACTTATCCTTTGGGTTGCATTCCGTTGGTATGGTCCAATGATGGCGACATCTCATATTCTGGGGATTCCTTGAATGGTTGTGCAGTTGGAGTCGACATTGTATCCTCCTTCTGAAATTCTTGTTTGGCTTCCTTAAAAGTCTCCATTTCTTTTGGCACATCGAACTTCTTTCATGGTTCAGTGTTCTTCTTTATCCATTGGTTCTATGCGGGTTCCTGTCGAACTACGTCACTTCCTATTTTTTTCCTCCATGAGTGACTATATTGATGTTTCTTTCATCATCCATGGCTTCAGCTGAAATCCATTGGACATTCTGATTGTTCTGGTTCCTCTTTTCCCGGATCTTTACTAGTAGTGTCAGACATTCATCTATTTTGTGGTCTGATGCACGACAATACATACAAGTTGTGGGTGGGAGTGGACATTCTCATGCATAATGTCCTACTTACTGACAATCGTGACATGTGACTGTTCCTCTACCACATCTGAAACCTCCTATGGCTCATCCTCCTCCTTGGTAGCCTGATTGATTGCCTCTCGACGTGTTATAGTGTGGTTCCTGATTATACTGCGTGGTATTGTACTGGGCTTGTGTCAGGTTGTACTGCGACTGCACGTTATTGTATGGTTGTTGCGCAGTATCATACTATTGTTGCGCAGTGTTGTATGGAGCTAGGGTTTGATTGAACTATGGCGCTGCTTACCCAGTCATCATTTTGGCTTGTACCATGTATGCATATGATGTTCTTTCCCGCATCAGCTCCATAGTTTTTCAATCTTTTTCATTGTGGCCTATTGACTTACAAAAGGTACAATATGAATTCTTCGGAACTGTTTGGTATTTATGCATCATTGTGCAGTGATAAGGGTCGTGACCCAGTTTCTTGCATATTTCGCACCATAACCCTCCATGTGGTAGCGGATTTGGCATACTTGTTTCCATATAATGTGCGAATGTTAGTCATTTGTTCTTGTGGTGTCCTTTCATCCTGCATGCGGTTCACCAATCGACTTCTTGTTTGTCCTTATTCTTATTTTGGTTCAGCTGAAATGTTAGATTCTTTAAATCCTCCTTCAATTCCTCAATAGTTGGGTCCGTCTGTTGGTACTGGTTCTCTTCCAGTTGCAAGGCTACCTACAGAGCCTCTGCCTACATTTTAAATTTTTGTTGTCGTAAGGGATATTTTAAGTGTGGGAGTAATGATTTGACGTACAGGTGTTGATGTTGCATCTCGATCATAAGGTATTTTAGTTTTCCTTTTAGTCTCTTGAACCTCTTATCGATCTCCCATATTGATTCTCCTGGTTTTTTTCTTATTTCAATCATCTCGTTCATGTACTGATCCTTTGATCTCGGCTTCTGGAACTCATTTATCAATAATTTCTTAATGTCATCCAGTGTCCTTGTTGTCCCAGGGTCATTGTTTGTGTCTAGACTCATGTACCAGTCTAATGTGTGGTCTCTTAGTGTAATCTCTAGTTGCGCGAGTTTGGTATCTTCATCAATGATTTGTTTTTCCTCCCATATCTTTGCACAAATGAACAAATGCTTCTCAAGGTCTTCTATTGCTTCTCCTCGAACTTTTGGTAATCTGATAGTGGGATCGCGTCCTTCCATTATGAATATTGAACTACTACCTCCAGTTGTTCCTCCAGTTGTTGCTCCTAGTGTAGATGTATTTCTTGCTGTCAGACTTCCTCCAAACTTCGGTTGTCTAAACGACGGTGTTCTCTTTGGTGTATTAGTTGTACATGGGTTCATGGGTTCCACACTGACATTAATAGGGATAGGATGGCTTCCTTCTCCTCCCGATATTGGGCCTCTCGTCTTCCTCTCGTATGTTTCGCGTAGGATTTACTCAATATGCTCCATAACTTGGAGATCCTCTACCTCTTCCTCATCGCTTTCCAATCCCTCCCTCACGACTACGACTCTCTTCTTGATATTCACCTTATATTGGTATGGTACTCCACTATGCGTCGTTCCTGATGACGCCAAGATCCACTTGAGTTGGTCATCATCCATCATGATCAGGTCCAAGGCTTCCTCTTCCTTATTTCCTTTATCCTGACCTCCTTCCATTTATCCTCTCTCTGTCAGTGCTTCCCCCCTTCCCCCATGCATGCAGGGAAGTTTAGCTGTCTGATTCCATTATCATTACACCTTTGTTATATAGCAGTATCTTAATAGAAGTATAAAAGGATTGAATGTACCTTCCTCAAGGTCCACGTAGAAATTCTTTCTTTGTTGTGTTGTATGACTTTGTTGTGTCGACTGAAAATTTGGTGATGAAGCTTGCCACAATATTGTCAAGCCAAAAGTATATTGCACGGGTGAATTTGTTGTTCACCTATTGTAACGGCTCAATATGTATTGGGGTCCACTCTAACTATCAAACCCGATTTGTTGCGTGGTTATCCTTCAACCTTAGTATCCACTCCTATAGTAGATGCAGAAAATCACAAAAAAAGACTTCATGTAAATCAATAAATATGTATTTATCCATATATTTGTGAGGTGTGAGTCTAGGGTTTCTATTGTCTTTCCGAGAAAACTATACCTCTTTGGTTCTCAACCAACCTTTGATTTATGCTTTCGTGGGGTTCCACAGTATCAACATTCCCTTCTAATGGCTCATTGGTCTTCTTGTTTCCCTCGTTCTTTTCTCGTGCAATCTATCTTATCTACATAGTCCTCTCTTGTTCCTCTAACACAAAAATGGAACCATTTGTTGGTTTAAATTCTCTCTTTTATTGTTTGAGTTATTGACCCAGGGTTCATGTCTTTTGGGTTTCCAAAAAATCCTCTAAAACTATCGGCTCTCTTGGTAAAATAGAAGGCAACACGGTACACAGAATGAATTGCGCAATCTCACCCGAGATATCTTTAAATGGGTGGTTGTAAGACTCAGGTGTTTATAGCCTATGATTGAGTATGAGATAGAGGTTTATTAACCAGAGCCATGCGCTACGATCTATGAATGTAATCTACTTATTCCTCATAGGTGCATGTTTCCATTTCGCAGTTTAATTCCCTAACAGCATAACCGTATTCCATAACAATATATTAACTCCTTTATTAAGCATAGCAATGAACTGTTGAAAGAAAGAAAAGAGATACATACATTCAACACATTACACAGATATTACCTTGGTTCACCCCCTCCTAGGCTACATCCACAAATATTTGTCTCTTGGCTCTTTTATTATGATATTTTTGCATCTCCAGCGTCGCACGCTTACAATTCCCTTTGATGGGTAAGATCTATATGAGGTGAACTAGATCACACCAGGCTCCACAGCCTGTGATCTAATCCTCAGATCTTCCACCTCTCCTTTGTTCTTACCTCAATAGCTTACAAAATTGGTCCATGACCATATTACATAACACATCAACTCGTATCTAGCTACGATAGAGTATTACAAAAGTTGAACTAATGCAAAAGCGATTCAACCTCTCTATGATACATGTGTATCTCTATTTATATATATCGATATCTTCATTCATTTACAATGTACTACCAAAACCCTAACACTACTGACGTTAGGTCTTCCTCCAATGCACACATGTTGTTATTCCTCCAGCTGTCATTTTCCTTGTGCACGCTTTCTTGCATGTGCACGTGTTGTGTTACCTTCTAGTTGTTACTTCTGTTTCTGCACGCTTTCTTTCTCACGATCCTCCTTCTTTCCACTTCGACCTGGTGCAACCACTAGGTGCATTCTCCTTGACATATGGGTACTTTTCTCTTTGAATCCCATCTCTGCTCATACCCAACTAGTGTTCCATGGTAGGAATTCATTCAGACACTTGGCATTTCTATGCGCTAGCCAATTGTGTTTCCTCCTTCGTGTCTTAATGCTAATCTTTGAGTTGAGTTGTATGCGGTTGCGGAGAATGTTGTGAGTGGTTTATATCCATACCTATCCCATCTTCATAATGAACCATGAGTTTCCACATACCCCAATGAATTTACCATGGTTTTGATTGCAGAGACCACCATAGGAATTAACCTTTTGTCACTTTTCATTTACACAATGAACGCCATTATTTTTTCCATAATATCATAAGGAACTCGCTTGGTTCTCAGGAAATCCTCTGTAGCTTGGCATTTTTCCGTCAAATTGGCACCTGCACATTCATCTAACAATTGAAAAAACCCTGGACACCAGGCATCTCTTTTAACATCTATGTAGTGATATTTATACCTACGCAATGATATCTGGCTGCTTTATTTTCCTTTAAGTTTTGGCATCTTTTTATTCTGTGGGAATTTGTCCCACATTTGAATTAGAAAAAGTGACATTCCTTTATATATTTTGTGACCCACAATATATTTCAATTCATTGAGCACTATAACACCCCTTCGTAGGCTCCTCCTCTGTAGTTTGGCACTTGGAAATCGGTATTGGTTGTTGGACTTTGATATATGTTGTGTGTTGAATATGCTTTGTGGATGATATTTGATGGAATTATTTTGGATATTGGGCGCCAAGCCCACCATATTTTGAAAACTTTGTGAAGCTCCCAAGAGCCAAAATTGGATAAAAAACAATTTTTATTAGGCAATCCTGTGATTTTTTGTCCTAATGAACAATTCAATTTATCTTGGGAGAACACTAGCACTAAGACATGATCCAACCAAGAGTGCTATGAAATCATGACTAAAATTTTAGAAGTTATGAAATAATTCGGCAGCACCCATTTTTTGCACAAAATTTATAGAGTACCAACATGTGGGGTACTTATGGATGGAATATGAGAGTGTCTCACTATGAATATAGGCCACTTGATGATTGTGTTGAGTGAGAACAACACCAACAACATAATGATAAGCATATGTCTCAATCTCAAATGGTTGTTGCAAATCGGGTAAGGAAAGCATCGAGGCTAGGCATAAATGATGTTCCAGTTCATCAAAGGCTTTCTGTTGGGATATGCCCCACACAAAATTGGCTTTGCAACCAACCTTGGTCACTTGGCTAAGATCCCATTGTTACACACCAAAATGTTACACTTAAGTGTCACAAGTTTCATACTACCAAATGTCGCACTTAAGTGTCGCAAGTGTCTTACTACCGAGTGTCACACTTAAGTGTCACAAGTGTCATACTACCAAATGTCACATTTAAGTACCACAAGTGTCACACTTTCTTCAACATGAAAAAAATTATGTCACAATCCCTAGACAAGTTGGAAGGGAAACATATCATTTGGAGTTCAAAATACAATCTTTTTCCTTGAATTATTGATCGTTTTTAGCTTCATCTCTCCCTTACCCATGTTCAGGGGGTGATGAAACCTCATCATCACTCCTTGATCAGTTATAGGAGAGTGACACTATCACTATGTGCCTAGTTATAGGGGAGTGATGGAGTGGTTACAACTAAGCTACCTTGTTTTTGGGATAAGATATGATAATATCTTAGTTGGTTTCGGTAAAGGATTCAAGTCATACCTATTTTCTCCATCCTATGAAAATTCAATGGTCATTTTATTAGCCAAATCCCAACCTCATGATCTAAATCCTTACTTGATTCCCAAAATACCTCATGGTTGATATGCCCTCAAATCCTATATAATGGAGGCCATACTTGAGTGAAAGGGGGGAGAATTAAGAGAATCATACTTATGATTGTGTGATATCCAAAGGGTTGGATAAGAGAGCTTGGGGGAGTTGTTGCAACGTCAAACTTGAGATTGTAAGTGCTTTCATTTTGTTGGCTTTCCATTAGTACATAACTTGGCCTATTCATATCAAGCTTATGTGTTCAAGTGTATGCATGTCTATTGTTGTTAAAATTCATTATATATAGATCTATTTTCACTTAACAATATAGTGTGGAAGGAGGTTTTTCTTTGTTCTTTGCAGATATTTTCTTACACCTAGGATCTTGGACATCAATATCAAAGGCTAGAGCAATGAAGACAACCGTCGTAAAAATGTAAGTCATCCATCTCTTCCTTCTCATTCTAATTGCTTAAATAGGTCTTAGAGGAAAGTAGTTCACCATTTGTTTTCTTCTATATTGGATCAAGAGGGGTCTTGATCCAAGGGGATTTTTACCTATCCATGGGGGTACTTTACCATAACACCCATGCAATATGGGAGAACCCCAATACAAATCTACAATAAAAGTTTTCAAGGCCCAAAAATCTCCAAAGCTCAATGAGTGTTGTCAAGGTTGGCCAGTCACGAATAACTTAGATCTTGCTTGGATCGAAATGCACTCAATTCTCATATACAATGTGTCTGAGGTATTGGACCATATTCATGTTGAAGGAGAATTTCTCTAGGTTAGAATATATCTTTTGTTTCCATAGAGTGTATAGGACATGTTGGATGTGTTGCAAGTGTTCTACCCAAATCTTGTGGAAGATGAGGATGTTATCCAGATAGATAACCACAAAGGAATTGGTGAAGGGCCACAATATGTCATCCATCAACCTCATGAAATTTGTTGGGGTATTCATCAAGACAAAGGGAATGACCAACCACTCGAAAAGACCTTCTTTAGACTTGAAAGTAGTCTTCCAAACAACATTTTGTTTTATGGGGACCTGGTGGTAGCCGGACTTCAGATCAATCTTTCTAAAGTAATTATCCCCCTTGAGTTATTTGAGAAGGTTGTCAATTCAAGGAATTGGCTACCGATTCCTGACTATGATTTTTTTCAGAGATATGTAATCAATGCAAAGTTGCTAGGTCTCATCTTTCTTCTACACGACCACGATTGGTATTTTGCAAGGTGAGGAGCTTTGTCGAATGTGCCATTTTTGGAGAATCTCTTGAATCTGGCACTTGATATCCTCATTTTATAGGAGAGAGTGTTGATACACTATCCCATTAGGCAAAGGAATTCCAGAGATCATCTCAATTGAATGCTTGACCTGACAAAGGGCATGACCAACCACTCGAAAAGACCTTCTTTAGACTTGAAAGCAGTCTTCCAAACAACATTTTGTTCTATGGGGACCTGGTGGTAGCCGGACTTCAGATCAATCTTTCTAAAGTAATTATCCCCCTTGATTTATTTGAGAAGGTTTTCAATTCAAGGAATTGGCTACCGATTCCTGACTATGATTTTTTTCAGAGATCTGTAATCAATGCAAAGTTGCTAGGTCTCATCTTTCTTCTACACGACCACGATTGGTATTTTGCAAGGTGAGGAGCTTTGTTGAATGTGCCATTTTTGGATAATCTCTTGAATATGGCACTTGATATCCTCATTTTATAGGAGAGAGTGTTGATACACTATCCCATTAGGCAAAGGCATTCCAGAGATCATCTCAATTGAATGCTTGACCTGACAATGCAGAGGCACCTCGATAGGTGATGTGAATATGTCCCAGTATTCTTCCATGACTTTGTCCACTTGTTTCTCTTGATTAGAGGGGCCCTTTGTGGAGGCCATGGATGTGTACATGACCTTATTCTCACTTTGAGAGAGAATAATGAAGAGAACAAATTTTCCAATCTAGGAGATGACCTTTTTTCACTACTTAGTTGAGACCAAATAAATTGTGGTAGGTGGAGCTACCTATGGTATCCTGTACAGTTTTCTTCCCATAGTAACAATGACACTACGAGGTCTAGAATCATATACAACATGATGTTTCGACATATATGGCTAGCTTAAAATAACATCTCAAAGTTTAAGTGCGGAAAAATCACACAATACCTCATCCTTGAAGGACTTGATGCCATAGGAAATGCAACATTATTGGCTAACATAGAGATCTCATCCTTGGATGAGCCACCCAATGTTGTATGGTTATGGATGTGGTGTTGTTGGAATATAGAACCATTTGATGACCTATGTTGAGATGAGGTTCTTCTGGATTCCACTATCAACAATGAAATTTAGTGGATCACCCTTCACCCACATCTGTGAGTGAAAAAGGTGCTCACCTTCCTCTAACTCTTCTAGTTCATTTGGCTTGATCTTGGTGGTAGCGACTATGGCACTGGGTTCTTCATCAATGAAATGCTTCCCCTTGTCAATATATGAATCATTTTTAGAGCCTAGATCTGAATCTGAGGCTTTCATCTTAGCCACTAATGACTACTTTGAGCAAAATTCATTGATGTTGTGCCAGGGGATTTTATGGAACTAGCACCATTTTCCAGTGTATTTCTTCATCTTCCCATTACCTTTCTTTGTTTGCAACTTAGTTTGGTTGTCTTGAGGTGGTCCATCCTTGATTTATCCTTTTTTCAGTGTGATGGGGCTACCTTTCCTTACTTCTGATGTGATGCATTCACAAATCCAACTCCTACTTAAATTTTTTCTCAATTTTGGAAGCATATGATATGCGGCTCCCAGTGACAAGATGTCTAGAAAATCCATTTATTTTTGTATGTACTTGTGTATAAACCCATGGTATTTTATAACTAGATGCCACTCGAAGTATCTGATAACTATATTTGTGTGCAAGGTATGGAAGGTATTTGTGAACTCTAACACTGTTTGGTCCCTTTCCTGACATAGTGTGGTCCATCCCATGTACTGGTCATCATAGTTTCTAACATCCATAAAAGAGTGCCAAATGGTATCAGCCCCAAATATTCTAGAATCCTTTGTGGATTTCTTCTCACAACATGTCTCCCACCAATGTTTGACATGGGGGATGGCTTCAAGGTGTGCAAAGGTGATTTTTCCCTATTGGAAAAATTGTGGACAGAGAAATAACCTTCTAGTAGATTTAACCACTTATACAAAGCATATGCATCTATCTGACCTTCAAATACGAGAATATAAAAATCAACTTGTACCTTGAAGAGGGAATCCCCTCCAAATTGGTTCCTTGATGAAGATGCATCTGTTTTTTTCGGCATCTGTCAAAGGATTTGGGAAAAATGATTCATCATCTCGTTCGTATGGTGCACAAGGGATTCCATGAGAAATATCTTAATAATATATCCTAATCCCTTGTCTCTATTTTCCTCCTCCATGGGTGGTCGTTAGGGTTGACAAGGAACGTCTTCCAAGGGCTTGACTAGTTCGAGTCTCAATTCCTTATACCCTGACCTCATTGGGGACATGCACACAGAAATAGTATATATATATATATCAATTTCTATTAAAGAATGAAATATGCAGAGATTGTAAAAGAAAATATAGAGTGAAATGAACTCGCTAAAATGGTGGTAGATTATCTCTTAGAAGAGATGTAAATGTTGGGTGCATTC
Organism: Picea glauca; assembly: GCA_000966675.3. Lineage (NCBI taxonomy): Eukaryota > Viridiplantae > Streptophyta > Pinopsida > Pinales > Pinaceae > Picea > Picea glauca. The sequence goes on from JZKD02S2334071.1 coordinate 282,844, forward strand.
ACAAGAAGATGATTACAATGAGGATCAAAAGTCATTTTTAACATAAATAATAAATGAGAAAACCCTAATCATGAAAAACCCTAACCTTGGAAGATGAAATTCCAAAAGGTTTGTGGGCCACAAAGGGGGTAGTTGATACGTCAACTTCTCAAGGGCATAACTTTTGCATATTATCTTCATTTGGGGAACCCAGTACACCATCAGTAAGATTTAGCTGAGGAGTACGCATTACTAATTACCCAATATAATCCTTTGGCATCTATTGGGTGTAACCACGTCAAAAAAACATCATTTAGGACCTCAAAACGGCCTTGAAAGTTTGGGACCAGAAAAACTATAGAAAAACTTCCAATATGGAAATTGTATTTTGATCTAGTCGAATAGGTGGGCAACCACCAATGTACTATCCACACCTGACTTCATGAAAACATTTATTGTGGAGTGTGATGCCTCAAGCCATGGAATTGGTGCATTTTTAATGCAATAAGGAAGGCCCTTTGCCTTTGAAAGAAACCAACTTAAAGGAAAAAACTTAATCAAACCCATTTATGAAAATGAAATGTTGGCCATACTATGTGCAGTTAAGAAATGAATCCCATAACTGATAGGAATACATTTCAAAGTAAAAACAGATCATGATAGTTTGAAGTACATCTTAGAGAAACAATTATCTTCAGAAGAGAAAAAAAAATGGGTTACAAAGATGCTAGGTTATGACTTTAAAATTATCTACAAGAAAGGAAAACACAATATTGTGGAAGATGCACTTTCAAGAAAAGAAGAAGAAACAGAGGGTTCACTATGTGTTATTTTTATTCCACGATCTGATTGGGTGGAAGAAGCAAGGATAGAATGGAAGCAAGACTAAGAGGTATGCAATATCATTCAACAACTATAAGAGGACCCCAATGCATTAGATACATTTATATGGAAGAATGATTTGTTATGGTATCATAATTGATAATATTTATGTAAGAATTCCCAAATCAAACAAAAGGTCCTTCTGGAATTGCACACTTCTCCTATAGGAGGATATCCGAGGTTCTTGAAAACTTACCACTAGATCAAGAAGGATTCTATGGGAAGGTCTTAAAAATGATGTTCAAAAGTTTGTGTCTGAATGTGTTGTCTTCCAACAAAATAAGGGAGATACAATCAAGACACCATGTCTCTTACAACCATTAGCTATACCAAGTCACTGTTGGGAATAAGTTTCAATGGATTTTATTACAGTTTTACCCAAATCTAAAGAAAATATTGTCATCATGGTAGTAGTGGATCAACTAAAAAAGTATGTCCATTTTTTCTCTCTTTCTCATCCTTTTGAAGAAAGTACAGTAGCTACAACATTCATGGAAATAGTTCAAAAGCTACATGGAGTCCCCAAGATTATTGTAAGTGATAGAGATCCAATTTTCACTGGAAATTTTTGGACTGAATTATTTTCTTTTTTGGGTAATCAATTGGCTCACAACTCATGTTACCATCCTCAATACGATGGGAAAATTAAGATTGTGAATAAATGTCTAGAAGGATATTTTTGTTTCTTTGCATCTAATAAATAGACACAATGTGCCAAGTAGTTTCCCTTGGAAGAATGGTGGTACAAGACATCCTTCCATACTTCATCAAAAATTTCCCCATTTTTATAAATTTATTGATATCATCTTCCATCCATAGTATCTCCCTTGAAAGGGAAAATAAAGGTTCAGGCAGTGGAGGACCACATAAGGCACCAACAAGAGGTTCTCAAACTATTGAAGGATAACTTTCTTATGGAACAAAATAGGATGAAACACCAAGAAAATCAACATCGTAGTGAAAGAAAATTTGAAGTGGGGAATTGGGTATTTTTGAGGCTACAACCACATAAATAGATGTCCCTCAAGAAACAAAAGAAGGACAATAAATTAGCACCCAAATATTATGGCCCCTATAAGGTGTTGCAAAGGATTGAAAGTATGTCTTACAAATTGGAGTTGCCTCCATCTTCAAGTGTGCATCCAATCTTCCATGTTTCTTGCTTACAGATGGTAATCAATGACAAGATCTCATCCCAAACTATTTTTCCAGAGATTAATGAAGAAGGTAAAATCATACTAGAACCAGAAATAATCCTTGAAACAAGGATTAAGTGGTTGTGAAATGGATAAATTACGTAGTACCTCATAAAATGGAAGAACCTACCAGTGGAAGAGGTGATATGGGAAGATGATTTATTTATGAAAAAACTCCTTCAGTTAGTCAAGTGTTGAGTACAACAATTGTTTGAATGGGAGGGGCATGTTAATCCTGTTATCCCCCGATCCTAGGGGTAACTAAGGAAATGATGTCTTGAGGCCTACGGGTAGTAGACATGGAGTGTCGAGATACATGTGGCTAGTTAAACCCACATGAGGAGACAAATCCCTTCGTCTCCACCACACATAACCATTGATCGTCAGCATCATAGCAACACCCGCCACACCAACCTGGACTAGAAAGGATAACATGTATTACTTCATGAGGTAACAAGTCCAGTCTCATGGTAAGTGTCACTTTAATAGTTGAAGAATTTGAGCATGTTGCAAAGGGTCCTTTTTTTATTATGGAACGCTTGCTTGGAAATTATAAATTTTTCCTTATTTCACCTTGGTGGTTGAGATGGTATCCTAGTTAATTGGTCACCCTCGGGAAAATGGTTACTAATAGGCAATCTTCTTGAAGTTTCATCATACCATTCCCACTCATACTTGCCACTTTCCACACTTCTTCCCCTTTGTTTCATCATCCTTTGGGTTTTCGGTTCATTGACCCCAAGAAGGGATTATACCTCATTTCATGGGAAGAAGGGGATGAAGGCCCATAGGTGTTGTGGATAGCATTGTAAAAGTCAAAATCCTTAATTTATCCTTCTATATTCTCATCCTAAGGTCTTGAGATCAATGAAACACTTCTCCATAAAAATGAAGGACCTTTAAAAGGAAAATAAATAAAAATGTCCAACTTGATGGGGGAATGGATTGCGATGTCCTTTAATTTCCAACGCATATGGCACTCAATGTGTTCTAAATTCAAGTGGCATTGCATTTTTATTTTCCTTTCCATTGTGCATAGCACTCAATGTTCGGACAATAAAAAAAATTGCAAGGAAAATAAAGGGCTTCGAAAAATGTTGAATTGCAAATGAAGGGATGCAACATACCCTCCACAAAGGCACCCATAAAAGAGACAATATGATCCCTTTATATGTCAATATCCCCATACCTGAGAGTAATTTTCCCCAAACCACATCATACTCACTACATGATCTAGGAGGGTCTTCTTGGGAAACATTCCTTGACTTGGGGATCATCCTACCCAATAGGGCACCATTTCACCCCTCCCATACCTAAATTTGCCAAAGTTTATAAGGTATTTGATAATTTGTTTAATTTGAAAAGGGGGGACTTAATGCAATTTTTTGGGTGGTTATTTTTTTAAAATTGTATTACATGGCATTATTCATATGACTTGTGGACCCTTGGAGGTCATATTTTCTTGTCTTTATAAGACCTTTCCCAGTGAAAGACATTCATGAAGGGACTAAGCCACTTGGACCTTCATAGGGGTTTGAAATCCCATTGGATGGATGATGCACCCCACATATTAAATGTCTAGGATGATTAACATTTCACCTTGGTTGATGTCCCTAGCACATGGAAGAGGATCAAAAACATCAAGAGAAGAGGATGTCACCCTCCTATGCCAAAATGTTCCACTTGGGTAGCATGGCATCACAATTTTAAGGTGACGTTTCAAATTTGGTGCACTTGGTGGTGTTGTGGGATTGAAGCCCCACATTATAGCTTGATTTGGTGTTGACATGTGTTGAGCACTCAACACACACTTAAAATTTTCAATTTTTGGGTACCACTTTTTCTTTTATTTGTTTGCACTATCTCCTTTTGATTTTATGTAAGTTGCATATTTACCATTTTTTCCTAGTCTATTCGTTGCTCTTATGGTTTTACTTTCCATTACAAAACCAAGAAAATCCCAAAAAACAAAACTCATATTTTGCACAAGAGTAGAAAAAACATAAGATACTTAATGATTTTCCTAAAAATGTCTTCGACATCAATGCTATAAGCAAAGTTATCCATTACCTGACCGTCACTTATCTAATATGTTGACGATGATAAATGTCAGGCGTCAGTCGGACAAATACAAGTATCAAACTATGTGACACATCCTCAAGTATGTCGACCTTGATTAACATCGGGCATCGATCATTTGAAATAATAGTCATGCAATTACACAACTCACTCATAAAAGGGTTGAAGCTGAGAGTATCCGGCGTCGGGGATATTAAAAAACAAACACTTGTCGAAAAATCCAATAGGTAGTCATCGACGTCGATTAACATCAGCCATCGACACCCAATGTTGTTCATAAGAAAAAGGTGCAAACAATGAGGTCGATGTTGAACGCTAATAGATGCCAATGTCAACAGATCAGAAAAGGAAAAATTTATTCTTCAGCGCACTCCCCTCTCCTTGTCGATGCCTGATAAAAAATTGTTGATGAGCAATATAGGTCATCAGTTGGGTCTCTCTGAAGACCTACGAACTCATCGGGACCATCCATCCATAGATTTCCCATTTACACGCATTCTGATAATTCTGACTAGTTAATAGATGTCCCATTTGTATCCCAATTAAACCACATGCACTAGAACATTATACCTTCATCTTCACCAGGATTGAGGATTTGAACATGTGCAAGTCTCTAAAATCCTCAAATGAGTGGAATTTCCAACTCCCGATCTTAAATGTTGTTGCACAACAATCGAAGACCATTTGAAATCCCTGATAGACCATTCCAATGTCCCTTCAAATCATGAATTCATTCATCGCATTTACTTCTAAGGTTGACACACACAATGTAAGAAATAAATAAATAATTACAATAGATTCTCTTTAGTAAAGGGTGATGAGTTCAGGTGTGAGAGGATAACTGATATTTATTTGAATTTATTTGTTAACGATTTCATAATTCACACATAATTTTTTAATTGTTTCATGATAACTCATGTTTGATCCAATTTTTCTTAAAGATTGAGTTGTGTTGTATTTATCACAAATCTTGATATTGGTGAGTACTCGAACCAGGAAAACATTTGCGTGCAAGTATTTGTGATAATTTCCTCTACAATTTTGTTGATAGAAGGGATATTGAGTTAAGTTGTTGTATTACACGAAATATTCCACCCAGACGACTTGTAACTCGTCGATCAACAAAGACCCTGAAGGGAGGAAATGAGCGAGCCAAAGAGGCATCCAACACGGCTGCTAGGAAGATGGAGTTTTTCCCAAAGGAGGAGTCGATGGTCAAAATGTCACAGAATAAGCCAGCAATCCCACCTCTACTTTTCAAAGATATATAAAATAACATGGCATCTAAGGTAACCCTTCCCTCTCAGCTTTATTTATACAACAAAATTCATTATGAATATTTCCCAAAGTTCACGCCTCATAGCGACTAGGAGGTGAGGGAGTTCGAAGACCAACTGTTCCATAACATTAGGCATTCTTCATTTTATATCATGGTCATTAGGACCCCTATTTTACCATGTGTGGAAACTCTAGAATGGATCATCCATCATGCTAATGCAGAGAAATGCTTACTAAATAACAAAGATGGAGAGTGTATTAGCGTCTTCTTTCCAATAGAAGTAGGTGCATACTACAAAATTAAGGACGTCGAAGTCAGGATGAGCAAGAATTTTGTTGTGGCATTCTATGAACGCCATAATACCAGTCTATTTTTGGCATCCTGGTGGAGGGAAGACAAGAAATTTGTGACTCAAGCCTCAATCTGGTACAACATGGTGAACCTCCAAGAACCGTACATTTTCCTAATGGCCCTAATCTATGGGATTACTCACTACTAAATATGAGCGGATTATTCCATGGAATTTTTCCACGCTTCCACTAGTTTCATCTTTTTTTTAAACAGGGTGGGATTTTCGTCATTATTGACATGAAAGTTCGTTGCAATATCCACGAAAATATTATTTTAATCTAGTCGGGATTTTCGTCTCAATAGCGACAAACTTTCGTTGCAATAGCGATGGAACTTTCATTGCAATAGCAACGAAAATTTTTCCTATATCATTGGTCGGTGTTAACGACTAGTTGACTATTTGATCTATATATATGTGACTTTAAGAGACTTTGCGACACAATTGCTATAGTTGCAACACTGTTCTTGGCTTTTGTTTGAACTGTTTTTTTTTTCTGTCACCCATTGGTTGAACAAATCCAATTCTCGATCTACATAGCTCGGATTTTGAACTTGCAAGGTTAGTATGTTATTTTTTATTGATGTACTCATTCAACTTGTAAATTTTTGTTCAAATGTCAAAATTTCATGTAGATCTTGTTTTTTCCTTCATCATATATTATAATATGTGTAGTACCATATTTCATGTCTTTTGTTTTTGGATCTAGTTAGTATATTCTATGGAAAAGGGTACATGGATTCCATAATATTTATGAGATCTTCCCATAATATTCGCAAATTTCAAATAGAACTCGCATTATTTTCCATAGACAAAGAGATATAATGCATGAGTGTGGAATATAAAATAGTAAAACAAAGAAGAAAACTGCAATTTCAACTTGTAAAAAGAAAAATTCGAGGAAGCCTCTAATTTCAATGAAAGAGGCATAAGCTTACCAAATATTCAAGAAGAGACTATTCTGAAATCTTCACCTCACCCAGAGAAATATTAATAACATTTACCTCTTCCGCATAAATTCTTTTCTATCCTCAACATATTCTAATAAATAATGGGTAGGTTGGCATTAGTGACAAGATAACCTGTTGATATTACATATAATTATTAATGTACGAGAGATCATCCATTATTTAAGCATGCAAAACAAAGTCCAAGACTAAATATTGTGGTTGACATGATCGGGTCTATACATTTTTCAAAACAAAGTACGAGAATTTCCATTATTTAAGCATGCAAAACAAAACATTATAAAACATTGTTAATTTTTTTGTAAATTTACAAAAGTCAAAATCATTTTGACTTGCAATCGATTGCTATATTCCCTTCTTTAGCATGGACTAATAAGATACATAAACACTAACCCTAAACTTATGTTAGGTATATATGTCATTATTATATAAAGAAAACATTTGTACACATATGACCTTATTATAAAGATGT
>JZKD02S2334071.1:308529-319529 GCA_000966675.3 Picea glauca
TAATATGACATTACCATATTACAATGTAATATGGTAATACCATATTGCATTGCAATATGGCATTACCATATTACAATGTAATATGGTAATACCATATAACAATGTAATATGGTAATACCATATAACAATGTAATATGGCATTACTATCTTACATTGTAATATGGTATACCATATTACAATGTAATATGGTAATACCATATCTCGTGTTATTTTATTTTTTTAAACTTAAAACAATTGTCACAATATCTACGATAGTTCTTTGGAAGCCAATTTTTATTTTGAACAACTGTGGCAATAGGAATGAAAGTTTGTCGCAATTTTCGACAGTTTTTCATCACACATATAGCATCTACATCGTAAGTTTGGTTTTGACATAAAAAAATTCGCTATTGCCACGAATTTTCGTCGCACATACAACATCTACGTCGTAATTTTTTGTCTTGGCATAAACTTTCATCGCAATTGCGACGAAGTTTCATCGTAATTGCCACGGTTGTGCCTCGTAATTACGACAAAGTTTCATCGTAATTTCGATGATTCATTGAGTTAACCCATTTTGATGGTGATGACACATGGAGAGATAATTTCGTCGATGTTTCCACGAACACCTGGATCGTGGATATATAGTGACAAAATTTAAGAAACGAAAAAAATTCTCGGCTTTCATGGAAATTTCGACGGATAAGTGTGGCAATATCAACGAAAAAACATCGCAAATTTGGTCATATGTACTAGTGAATCCAAGTTCTCTAAGGCTTGTATGCTAGCTTATACAGTAGTTATATCTGGAAGCATATTCAACTAGGGAAATATTATTTCTAAGCAATTGAGCATGAGGATAGAGGAAGCTCAAAACCCAAAAACCAAAGAAACCCCTGCATTCTGCATCGCATCTTATCTCCTAGATGTGATATGCGCTAGGAATGTATTTCAAAGTTTGAGTTTAAGTTGGAATATCTTTGAATTGTGCGTACATGTTTATTTCAACATCCTATGGGAGAATGGGTACAAAATATCAATCTTTGTAATATGCAATGGATTTATAGCTTGAGTGTACTCATTGATCTTTAAAAAATACTTCCCAAGGCTCTCAAAAGAAACAAGGAAAGTGATATCCAAGATTGGGCATTGGTATCTAGAGGAAAGAAGCACATATATCAGAATTTTTGGAGCCACTAGTGCACCACACTTGCTTCCAATCCATGTGCCTAATAAACTAGTGTTCGGGGGGATTTGCTACCAGACCATATTGCAAGGGTTCAATGCTTCTTTGGTAAAATACAAGAAAAGGGTATTTATCCCTTATATATTTTATGTAGGTTACCATTTCGTGAAGGACACTACACAGGCTAGACAAGAAGCTCAGAGTAAAATGGAGTACAATTTATTTACTGGGAGATACATGAAACATGACCCTAGGAAACTGGTGGTTCATCATGCTAATCGAGTGATATCCCATTGGCCATATGTGCACAATTATTTTGAGGAAGAAATATTCACATATAATTCCTTTAAATGGGATGAAGTATTATGAGGAAAAGAAAAACCAGACCTAATCAGGTGCATGGCCTTGCCTAGGGATGAAAAATTAGACTTTTTAGAGAAAGTAGTTGGGGCAGTGGAAAAAGCGCAGTAGGAAGGTTCAAAGAAGACAATATATAGGTTTGAGGCAAAAAGAATCTTAGAATAAGAAAAAACAATGATTCATCTAAAAAGGGAGACTGTCATAACGCCATAAATAACATACGTGGTAATAACCCCAGTCACGCTCAAAGAAGAAGGAGAGATGGGAAAATCTGGAAATACCTCAATTGGGGAATACAATGAATAATGGAGTTCATAGAAAACACCTATAAGGGGAAAAGAATCCAAGTCAGCAACTGCAGTTTCAACAAACCCATCCGACCTAAAGGGAGTGGCTCATGTTATTGATGATTTGATCATGGTATATGATAGTGATGTAGAGGAGGTGTATCCTGTAATTCCTATTTTGAATGACACAATAACATAAATGTTGGACACATAATTACCCCAATGACAACAACCTTTGGAAACAAAGGCAGTTATGAATACAACTGAAGGCATTTTCACCTCTTCAAATTAAGCCTCACAATCACTAGATAGCGAGGAAGGTTGTAAAAAAGGCTAGGATGATTCAAGAGATAGAGAGAAAATAGAAACTCTAAGGAATAAAGATGTGGATGGTAATAGGTCTGACATCACAAAGAATAAAATAGAAGGAAACAACGAAGAAAAAGGGAATCCCGATGCTGAAAATTCATCAGGACGTGATGCTAGCAAAGGAGTGGTTAATGAAGAGTTGGAGAGTCACAAATGATCCAAAAATATACAGGCAAGACCATCAACACATTCTACACTCCTAGGGTCAATGACTTTGGAAGAAACCACAGCATAAGGGGTCACCAAAAATACCTCCAACATTTAGCACATTGGAGATTCTCTCATTAAGCTATGAGTCGGAAAAGGTAAGGAGGTAGTGCTTGAACATTTTCATACACCATGAAGCTTAGGAAATTCCCTCTCATGGGGTGACTAGCTGATTCCAGAGCCTGTAGATGAGGTGGTTGATGTCCAAGATATAGTTTATGAAATAAAGAGGTAGGTGGTGGTAAGAAGAACGGGAAAGAAGAGGAGGCTCACTCTGGACAACATAGTGTTAATTACCATAGAAGACACCCTGTTGGATGATAAGAATTCTAAGGTGAGTGAACTATTGGGAGAAAGCATGGCTATATCTAGTGCCACCATGGATAGAGAAAGAGAGGGTGAGCGTGAATCTTTTTATCCCCATTTTGTGGATAACTAAGGAGATTATGTCTTGAGGCCCTCAAGTTGCATATATGGAGCGTTGAGAGACCACATGACTAGCAGTATCCTTTTGCACAGATGGATGCCCTTCTCACCACAACAGAGGTCGTATATTTGCATATGGAATCCACGACACTAGTTGGCTTCTAGAAGGAAATGGGCCTTGCTCCATGACATACAAATCAGATATTATGGTGAGTATCATTTCAATATTTGAGGCATTTGAGTATGTTGTATCTTATACTGCTTTAGATTTGATGATATATGCTTGGACATTATGTCGTTTTCCTTGATTCACCTTGGTGGTTGACATTTTTCCCTATTAAGTGGTTTTCCTTGGGGATGGGATTGCTACTGGGAAATACCTTGAAGAGCCATTGTACCATTATCAACCATACTTACCACTTTCCATCACTATTTCCCCCCATTTCCTTATCCCTTGAGATTTTAGGGTGTATTGACCCAAGAAGGGGTTATCCTTCATTCTATGGGAAGAAGGGGCTGAAGGCCCAGAGGGATTTATTTTGGGTAACATATAAAAGCCTATGTATGAACCTTCCATATGCTTTGTCCATGGATCACCCAAGAAAGCATTGAAACGCTTATCTTTGAGAAAAGGGGGACCCATAAGAAATATGATTATGAATGCTTAAAAGGTTATTTGGGGGATATGAGGTCTCATCACGAGCCAACCTATCATGTCCATGAATATCTAGTGGTATGAAATTACCATCATCTTGTCACCAAGCCACGGTAATGGCTCTCAGTTGCATGGCTGAGAGAAAGGGGGTCTCATTACGAGCCAACCTTCTCATTTCTGCTAGGTATTTGTGGGTGACACTGTCATTATTTGTACACCACGCCAAGGTAGTGGCCTTGAACTTGTCCTTAAATTATGAAATAAAAAAAAATGGCAAATTGATAGGCTTAGAAAAAGTGCATTGCAAACAAAGGTACCACACACCCTCTACAAAGGCACCCATGAATGAGACACTACAACCCCTTGTATGTCATGAACCCCATGCCCATTGAGTCTTGACCCTTAACCACTTCACCCACTATACATGGATTAGAGAGGGATTTCTTGGAAACTCTCCTTGACCTAGGGAAATATCTACCCAATAGTACACCTCGTCAACCCTTCCATATTCAACTTTGGCAAGTCACATAATGTCTTTGAGCACTTAATTGTTTGACATGGTAATATTAGATGTGCATGCTTAGGTGGCTCATTTATTAATTTGATTTACTTATCATGATGTTATGACTTGATATCCTTGGAGGGCATGCTTAATTGTCTTTGTAGGACCTAGTTGGTGGACATTTTTGGAGCAACAATCCTAGCTTGGGCTTCCATGGGGCTTGAATCCCATAGGTGGATTCCAAGGGCCTGCATGACGGATAAGAGAGATGAAACCTCAGAGGCCTAGAATATGACTTGGATGACATAACCTATCCCCCACATGCCAAATGTTTTTCCTAGGAGAGACAAAACGTCACCTCTAGAGGCATGACATCACCTAGGGGGGCTAGAGTTTGGTGGTGAGGTTGATATGCATTGGCACATGGACATTTTGAGGGGTTTGAGGCTTTGACCATGAAGGAAGTAATTTGGATGCTTGACAAGTGGCTTTGGGAATCCTTTCTAAACTAATCCATCACCAACGACTTTTTCTTAGTGCCAAAACATCCCCTAAAGGGAGATGTCACCTTCGTTTTAGGGTTTGCTTTGCGCAAAAGTGAAATTAAAGTGAATTTTTAAATATTACTCTACAAAAGGGGTAAGATAAAGGTTGTTCACCCCTATTATTGTGTTTTACTCTAATATTATGTGGAGAAACTATCTTAGTGACATTTTGTATAAATAAGAGATCATAAGATCTCATTTTAACATATCTCTCCCATGTGGAGAAGGATACTTAGCTGAAATTTTCGCTATTCTTAGAGCAAATCATCTATGTTTTGATATTGTTATGTTTTTCTCTTTCTATTGATGGAATAAAGTGGTACGGTACACTTGGAATCTTTTTCTCATACTTGTGGATGGATTATTCTTGGTCATTTAGTGTTTCAAATTGCATCTATTTGGAATTGGTAAGGAAATTGTGCATTTATTGTCTTGAAATTATTGCTTTCTTCCATAATAGTTAGTGGATAAACTATTGGAGGAGTATAAGGGCATACACCCTCCCCAATATTCATTTATTTTCTTGTGAAAGGTCATTTATTGCAAGGTTTCTTGGAGAATTACAAGGATGTACACCCTCCAAGTCACCTTTGTTTGTTTCACAAACCCTAGGAATTAAAAGGGCTTACTTCCCTAGGATATTTGTGGATCAAGCTCATACATCCAAGGTCATTTTGTTGCATAAGGTTTTTCTAAGAGAAGTAAAAGGGATTACACCCTCTTAACATTTCCTAGTGGAACTAGCTTGCCTTGGGGAGTAAGAGGATTTACATCCCCAAGGGCTTAGTCTAGTCTTCACATTATTTAACCCCACAACCCAATAGTAAGGCACTATTCATTTTTTAAATTTGCATTGGAGAAATAAGATTGTTGCATTGGGATACGTGAAACCCAAAGGAATCAACTTGTTCAAATTGATTTCTTTATTTGATGTCTTAGGTTTGTTATTTCCCCTAGGGCATCTCAATTGGATAAGTGTTTCTTATTGTTGTTATAAATTTATTCTATAGGCATTATGGCTGCAGCAAACTCTCTTTTTCAATCTCAATCTCTCACTCTTTTACCATTGGAATTAGTTGGAAAGTTGCTATTATAAATCTATTTGATGTTATCTATTATTGGGCAATATTTTCGCTGATTTCTTGGGGTAAAAGTAGTTGTTGTAGAAAAACACTGCTACAGCCACTTGGCTGTCACAAATATACTCTGAAAACGTATCTTTACAGCCATCTAAATCACTAGATTTGTGATAAAGTGTTTAGAATTTATCTACATGTTTTGTGCTTCATAACTCAACTAATATTCGATGCTTTAAGTGGTTAAATATGCAACAGTTAATTGATTTCATTGTTGATATATATTTCGGATTACTGTTGGAATTAGGGACATCAACCTTAACTTTCTTTTACACCTAACACATTATATGAAATCTTGGATTTACTTGTGTCTCAGGCAGGTACAATCACTTTTGCAAGTACCCAAAGACTTGGTAGCCTTAAAACCTTCCTGAGATGAGTCATCAAAGCCAATTTCCTCTTTCCTTATTGACCTTTAGGGGGGGACTTCTCTTCCTTCCTTTCCATTAGTTGAAATCCCCCAAGGTCATCGGGATCGCCTCCCTAGAGTGACCTAGTCACCCTTGAAGTGCAGGACCTATATCGAGGTGAAATTGGGTATAGTGTCCTAAAGTTGTCTCCACTTGGTGGTTGGGTCGGTATTTTACCAACCTACAACTTGTGTGATGCCAAATTTTTCTCTATGAGAGTTGAGATAATGAAGCTCAGACATCAAGTGGAATATTACCAATTACCAAGACACCACGCAGGAAGTTAGATTCATGAGAGTTGAGTTGGGCAAGATCTATAGTAAATTTAAGTATGAAAGAGAAACTTTTATGACCCGGATAATTGACTACCAGGAGGAAACCTTGATGGGCCTCATAGCTTACAAAGACATGATGAAATGGTTTGAGAAAGCTCATCACGTGTTAGAACAAATTGTTGGGTTGTTATATTCTTTGCAGTGAAATTCTAGTCGATCTGGATCAACTGATGGTCGAAGTCGAGGTGGATCAATGGTAGTTCGAGGGTCAAGGTAGATCGACAGCAAGTCGAAGATCAAGGTTAGTCGACCAGGTAAATTCGAAGTCAAAGGTCGAGTCTAGTTGACTAGATAAAGTCAAAGTCTAAGGTTGAGGCAGTTCGACATGGTAAAGGCATAGAAAACAAGTCAAAGAGGTCAACCGACAAGAGGTCGACATGCAGGCGTGTGGTGACCAACTGAAGACCGAATGACGGTTGGTTGGTATTCGAATGGTAATCTGACTTGGAGTCGACTGTAACAGAATCTCGATATTCGTGGGATTTGTAGCCAATGATTTGCATGGATCTATAACTATTTTTGGGCGTTGTTTATTGAGGTTTTTGCCTATTGTAAAGCCTATAAAGAGGCATGTTGCAAGTCCGTAAATTCTAATCAATGAATTGTAAGATGGCCAATATTTATAGAAATATTTAGATGTAGGTTGTTGGTCATGCAGATGTAAGCCAAATTGGCTATAGGGTTGTTCTTGCACAGAAAAGTGGGTATGATGTCGATTGTGTCTTAGGTGTGCACCAAGGTAAGATATGTAACCTTTTATTTAGATTGAATAAGACAAAAAGAGAGAAGAACGCTCAAGGAATGTTGGTTTTCTTGGTTTGGGTTTCCAGCGTAAAATCTCTATGTATTATGTGATTTTTTTGTAATTTACATTCTTGATTAAATTCTTCTTCTCTTCTGCTAGATTTAGTGTGGAAGTGTGTCTCATTTTCTGAAAAGTGTTATCAAATATGTGTTAAGATTTGACATGTGTATAAGATCTTGATTTATCAATATTGAATCTAAAAACTAAACCCTAGGTACAATAAGAGTTGTAAGTCATAAATTGTGTTAAAGATTGTGGTAAAGAATGGGGATCAGTTCAAGAATAGAGATAGAAAAGTTCAATGGCCAGAATTTTGAGCTTTGGATGATTAAAATGGAAGATCTTCTTGTAGATAGAGAGAAATGGACAACAATATGTCCAGGTACCCAACTGATAGGCATGTTGACAAAAGAATGGGAGAAAATTGAAAGAATAGCAAGAAGTATGATTTGGATTTATCTTGCAGATTTGATATTGCTGAAAGTCACATGTGAAGATTTGGACAAGAAACTATGGGACAAGATGGGAATCCTATACCAGTCGAAATATCTGGTAAATAAGTTGTTTCTCAAAAAGAAATTGTATCTTCTAATAATGAGTGACGGTAGTTCAATGACTGAGCATTTAAATTTGTTTAATACCATTTTAAGCCAGTTATCATCTGTGTATATTAAAATCACTAAGGAGTAAAAGTGTATAAGCCTATTATGTTCTTTTTCAAAATCCTCAGACAACTTAGTCGTGGCTATAGGGAGTAATACAACCACACTAGCACTAGAAGATGTGGTTGATTCTCTATTGTCAGAATAAATGAGAAGAAATAACATGGAAGGATAGAACAAAGATGATTTAGTGGTGAGAGGTCGATCAGTTGAAAGAGATAAAGGAAAATTATATGTTAGAAATTCTAAGTCGAAGGGTAGATCTAAATCCTTTGTTCAGTAAAAAAGAAGATGTTGGAAATGCGGTAAAATTGGGAATTACAAAAAGCATTGTAAGTTGAGGGTGATGGAAGTCAGTACGATATCTGAAGAGAAGAAGTCGAATAAGAGAAAGATGACCCTGAATAAGGGAGGTGATGTGTACCTGGCATCGACTAATACATAGTCGGATCAAGGTTTTTGGTTGATTGACTCAGGAGCATACTATCATATGAAACCACATATAGAATGGTTCTGAGAGTATGAATGATATGATGGAGGTGATGTGTTCTTAGGGGACGAATCGATAACCAAAATTGTTAGATGATGAAGAGTTCGACTAATACTGTGGGATGGGAGGAAGAGAACCCTTCCAGGTGTCCTACACATTTTGGGTTTGGAAGGAAACTTGATATATGTCAACAAGATGAGTGATGTTGGAGTGCACACTTTGTTTCAAAAGGATTTGTGGAAGATGGTCAGAGGTGTGATGGTCTTAATGAAAGGAGTTCAGATTGGAACCCTATACAAAATTTTAGGGAATGTTGACTTGACTGGATGCAACAACATTGTTTTTCCTGAAGTCAACTTGACTTCGTCTCAACTTGACACAACTCGGGCTGATTTAGTACAAATCGACTCAACAAGTCATCATGAAGTCAACCCAACCATGCTATGGCACGAGAGGATGGGACACATTGGATAAAAAGGAATTCGAGCTATGCACAACAAAGGTATGGTTGAAGGTTTTCTTGAATGTGGTTTAGAAGTCAACTTTTGTGAACATTGCATATATGGAAAACAAAGTTGGGTGAGGTTCCCATCTAGAGCGAAAAGGGAAAATGGGATTCTAGAATTGGTGCATAGTGATGTGTTTGGCCCGGTTACATTGTCTTTAATTGGTGGATCCCTGTATTATGTCTCCTTCTTAGATGATTTTTCCAGGAAGACATGGATACATTTCCCGAGGAAGAAATCAGATTTTTTCGAGAAATTTAAAGAGTTTAAAGCTCTTGTAGAAAGCCAAACAAAAAAGAATATTAAGGTGTTGATAAATTACAAGGGTGGTGAATTATATGGAAATGAATTTCATCAGTGTTGCAAGCAGTGTGGCATAGCATTCCAAACTACCACACCATATACCCCATGGAAAAATGGAGTTACCGAGAGAATAAACAGAACGTTGATGGACAAGGAAAGGAGCATGCTCAGTGGTGTTGGGATCTCACAAGAATTTTGGGTGGAGGCAATCGACACTGCAATATATCTGGTGAATATGTATCCTTCATCGGTACTAGTCGACACAACTCCACATGAGGTATGGTTGGGTAAGAATCCTTCGGTTTCACATCTCAAATTATTTGGTTGTGATGCATTTTTGCATGTTCCAAAGGAAAAGAGGATCAAGTTGGACAAGAAGGAAGTCAAATATATTTTCATTGGGTACAAAAAAGGAATAAAAGGATATGAGCTCTAAGATCTTGCATCAAGGAGAACAAGGTACAGTCAAGATGTGGTCTTCAAAGAAGTCAAAGGTAAGTATGAGTTTGACTAAATTGTTCAGATCGAGAATCATCCAAAGATCGTGAAATTTGAACTGAGGAAGGAAGGATATGATTCAGATGAGTCAATTGAATCAAAGGAAGAGGTGGAACAATAGACTCTAGTAGTAAGGAGGTCAAGAAGAGTAAGAAATCTAGTCAAAAGGTATAGTCCACCTGATTTACATTCCGCATTTGTGTTAATTTCCATTAACGATAATCCCAAGTCAGTCAGTGAGGAAGTTGAATCAATAGAGGGTAAAATCTGTAAGAGCGCCATGGTCAAAGAGATGGAATCCTTACACAAGAATGAGACATGAGACCTAGTCAAGTTTCCTAGTGGAAGAAATCTTGTCGGTGGAAAATGGGTATTCAAGAAGAAGATGAATTTCACAGGAAAAGTCGAGAAGTTCAAAGGTCGATTGGTAGCGAAAGGATATTCCCAAGTCGAGGGAGTCAACTTCGGTGAGATTTTTTCCCATGCTGAAAAATTGACTTCCATTCGAGTACTAATGTCTCTAGATGCAATATTTGATATGGAAATCAAACATATGGATTTGAAGACAACATTCCCACATGGGGACCTGGAAGAGGAAATCTACATGAATAGCCTGAAGGATTTGTAGTAAAGGGAAAGAAATATTTGGTGTGAAAACTGAAAATATTCCTTTATGGTCTAAAGAAATCACCAAGGATGGGGTACCATAAGTTCAACACATACATCATCTTGATATTATGGTAGCTGAGGGAGGTATTTACCTCCACGTGTAAACCTGATGAGAATAGAATATTCTGGGAAGCAAGAAGAAACCATAATTAATTGGTTAATAACCCTAGAAGACAAGTTGTCTCAAGAGAATGACTTGTATTAGGTTATTAGCCTCCAAGAGAAGAAGTTAGCTAAAGGAAATGTTATATACTAAAGAATTAGTACCTAGAATAAGAATTCGGCCCAATAAGTCTACCAGAAATGGTATAAATACAGGAAGCCAGTCTTCATTTTGGTCAGTATTCTCAGAACTGCAGAAGCAACACTTGTGCGCACTGCAGTTGGCAGTTTTGTGAGCAAGTTTGGAGGAGAGTTGTTGTTGCAGCTAATGCAACTAGCAGATTTCGGTTTTGGCTTGGACTCTCTCTTGGTTATGTTTTGGAATCTCTCTTGGTTATGGTTTGGACTCTCTGATCAGATCTTGTTACTCTTTCTTGGTCCGTTATACTTAGAGTGTTAAGCCCTAATGTTGGCTCATTACCCCTTAATTGGGGCATATTAGATTAGTAATGCTATTTTATTTATGTCGGCTTTAGGACATTAGTTGTAATTTAGATTAGTAATGTTA
>JZKD02S2334071.1:324248-344959 GCA_000966675.3 Picea glauca
AAAGGAGGTTGCCCCCTCGAAGAGGCTTATTATCTGATATTATCTCTTTTTCAAGGCGTTGAGTACTTTTCCTGAGGTTTTTATATGCTATATTGATGTTTGGTTCTTAACATAGAGAAAGGTGTGCCACCTTTGTTTAACTATCTAGTCTAGGTTTTGCTTCCGGAATGATTCTCTGTCAAGGTTAAGGTCCTCAGACTGAATTCAACCTATGGTTGGGTGATAATATTGCTATATTTTCTATGGTTAAACAAGCACATCCATTATATTCTAACAGTTTATGGGCCCACACTATCTTCAGACAGTCTAACCACTAGAAGATAGATTGGGAGGATTTTCTCTGTTGCAGTTGCAACCAATTTTTGTTGCAACAATGAAACCCTAAACCTCTTGTTCAAGCACCTTATGTGAATGGATTGACCTAATTTCTAGATAGAATAGTGTTCCCTAGCCTAGCACATCTCATGTTACTCTCAGCAAGCTAAGATGTCAATTTTGATTTTTTTGTCAAATCTAGGGTTGACCAAGTCAAAGTAGCCATGACTTACTCTATGAAGTCAAAAAAAAAGTTAGAAGGGGATTTTGACTTCAAATCCTGGAAGAAAAGGATTGATCTCATCCTGGCCAAGAATAAAGTGTTGGATATCGTGAAAGGAAATATTGTGGAACTAGAGTTTGAAGAAGGAAAAGAGAAGCAACCATAGAACGTTGCAGTTATGGAGAAGTTCAAAGACAATGACATCAATGCCATGAGTATCATAGTGAATTCTATAAAATACCACTTGATACCCTACATCTCCCATCTTGATTCATCTAAGAAGATGTACGATTCCCTAACAAACCACTTCTCAGTCAGAAACATTGGACAAGTGATGAGTCTGAAGAATGAGCTCCGTAACATGAAGATGAATGATGATGACAGCATAACATCATACTTTGTGAGAATCTCTCAGTTAAGATATCAACTACAAGCTATTGAAGAAATCATTTTAGAGAAGGAACTGGTAAATATAGTACTCAACGGTCTTCCCAAGACATGGGATGTATTTTCCGCAAGCATGAACACAAGGAAGGAGTATCCTACATTTGAAGAACTTTGGAACTTTTTGTGCACAAGAAGAATCAAGGATTAGTGCAAAAGAGAAACCTCAAAAGAAATACGATGACCAAGCCTTCACAACAAGATTCAAGAATTTCAGGAACAAAAGGAAGTTTGGCTTAAGGAAGAAGCCAAATCAAGAGAAAGATATGCCAGAAATACAATGCTTCAACTGTCGAAAATATGGTCACTACAAGAATCATTGTCCCTATCTAAATAAAAGGAAGGATACAGATGAAGCATCAACTACTAAAGAAAAGGAATCCTCAAAGAAGACCAAGAAGGATAAAACAAACTTCTTCTTCTAAGATAAGGTAACAATATTCTTCATAATTCTCGTACATAGCATGTTTACATAGTTTCTGTACATATATTGCATATCTATTTTCTAGAAGATAAAATGTTCAAAGAGAAACTATACCTATGGAATAACAATAAGATAAGGATTACTATCACAATGACTATAAGACAAGGAAAAACACATGAAAGGATGAAGTACATCAACAATCCCTGGTAACAATTCATGTGGAATTTATTACATAAGTAACAACTACAAGATAAGCCGAAATCATAATCAATCTTGAAGAAACCTAGAAGAAGTAAAGATAGAAAGAAGTCAGCAATCAAGAGGAATTGGAGAAAGACTTATGACACTTTGCAGAAGGCAATAAGGATGCAAACATAAGCGTGGACTCTGTTAGATGGAGGGAGCCAATTATATATTTCCAAAAGAAGAGCATGCATTCATGCATGAAGCAAGGATTAGAAGGAAACTAATCCTAAATTATATGATCCATTAAAGATGATGAAGTATATATCCATGGTAGCAGCCATGAAAAGCAGTACGTGTTCATTTTGAATTTAGAAGAATCCCTCTTCGAAAAGAAGCCTAAAATTATCCATGATTGTCCATCCACATCCACGATCCTATGATGAAAGGAAGAAGTTGGAATCTTCAGGGCATGGGATCTATAGAAAACTCCATGGACCCAAGAGCTAAAGAGAAACATGAAGAAGAACATGAACATTCCAAGAGAGAAATAAAATCCAGAACAACCAATCATTATATCAAGAATTATAAGACTACTAGTTTGATCTGAACTCTCTAAAAGAAATCAAGCAGAAGAAATGAAATTTGTGATGAAGAACAATGTATGGAAAATTTATGAATGAAAGCATTGCGAGATCCAGAACTAAAGGTTCTCCCAGCTGGAGGGAGAGGACTATGATGATAGCTTGTTCCAGAGATACCTCTACCTGAGACATTATATCTCGTACAATATCCATGGGTTGAAGTTTACATCAAACGGATGTAAGAACTGTTCTCCTCAACAGAGTAATCAAACAAAGAAGCATATAGTAACCTCAAGGTTTTGAGGTATACTAGAAAGAGACTGTTGTATGCAGATGGAAGAAGATATTGTATGGATTCAAACAACTTGGTGCAGAGCCTCCATTGCACAGAAGAAGTGTGGTGAAAAACCTTCTATAACAAAGATATTGTATCAGAATGGTTACTAAGAACTCAAGGATGATGGATTTCCAATCCATGACAAATCTCTCATGATGGCAGAAGAAGTACCACTAGGATATGTTCTAGTTTGACCCTTGCCACGATGTTATGAGCTAGCAGGAAACAAAAGATGAATCCAAAAATGATATATTATATTGATCAGAGCTATATGAAGCCTTCGAAGAAAACCAGTGTTTCAGAAAGACCGAAGTACATTGAGATCAAGCATTACATTCTCCATGATAAAGTCTAGAAAATAGAAGTGGTTCTCCAATATATATATCTCCATAGATGAGAATATAAGCAGATATTTTGGTAAAGCCTCTGTCCAAGATGAAAGAGTTTGTGTACTCAAGTTGGATCTCATGGAGATGACTTCCTTATTGAAAAAGGAAGAGATGACTCCCATGTTGAGAGGGAGCATTGATGTGTTATTGATTTATGGACAGTCATTTTTCAGTTCGAAAAATGGTCTAGGATGAGCAATTCTTTTCCATTTTGGAAATTGGTTTGAGATTTTTGTCGGATAGGCATTTTCCAGTTCGAAAAATGGTCCAGATCAAACAATCATTTTCTTAATGAAAATGGTTCAATGGATTGTTGATGTACCATAGACAGTGATTCCCCTTGTGGCCAGTGTAGGGGAATGGTCTAGGATAGTCTCTCTTCTTGACAGACACTCTTAGTAGTGGTCAAGAAGACTAATCTACCTCACTGGACAGTCATTCTTTCGAAGCTCACAATTGTGAGAAGTTTTGAAGAATGGACCATTTTGTAGGTTGGTGCAGGATAGTCATTTCCTTAGGAAATGTTCTGGACATTCATTCCCTAGGTCAGATTCATTCTCTCCAGGTTTCACTTTGTTTAGTGTAAGAGGAATGGCCCAGATAGGTGAATGTTCTAGGTTCATCAATCAGGGACAGACATTCCCTAGGGAAGACTCATTATATCCAGGTTGCACTTTGTTTAGTGCCGGAGGAATGGCCTGGATAGGTGAATGGTCCAGGATCAGAAATCGGGACAGTTATTCTTCCTTTCTTGAGAAGAATAGTCCATATATTTCATCATTGATGTTTTACCTTCTGGAGATGCTCTTCCAGATCTCACAGATGTGAGTGGAAGAATGGCCCAGATGATTTAGTTTATATCATAACAATGTTTTTTGTGTAGGTTGATATCAGATGATATGATTGTTATGGATATTGTATGTCTCCGGACAGTATATGTATACTACTGTGGTGAATGTGTTCCACTGATTGTGACTACATGTCACTGATCAATTATATGTGTGCTACTTGGTGTGGAAATGTACCACTGCATTGTAGTTGTGTACTACTATGGATAAACACAGTTGTGTTCTATTGAATGACATCGTTATGATTGCCTTGAAAACTATCAGTAGTGTTGGAAATTATTATCAGCTAGATGGATGATCAATAGACAGATCTTCCCTGGATGGAAAATATTCCAGGACATTTATTCTTCTAGGACATATGTTCGGATTAGAAGAATGGCTCTTGTGTCATTATGTGGAGTGAGTGACTTATCCAGCATCATGTCTGATTACTCAGATGGAGTATGTTTTTGAGAGATGATGTAGCTGATGACACTGATAGTGATGATGGTGCTCATGATTTAATCATGAGATAGTCTATACGACTATGTTGATGCTATCGGGTGAATGGTATGTTTGTGTTCAAGACCATTACCTTCAATACCTTCCTAGTGAGGAGGGAGTGTTGATATTATGGTAGCTGCAAGAGGTATTTACCTCCACGTGTAAACCTAACAAGAATAGAATATTTTGGGAAGCAAGAAGAAACCATAATTAATTGGTTAATAACCCTAGAAGACAAGTTGGCTCAAGAGAATGAATTGTATTAGGTTATTAGCCTCCAAGAGAAGAAGTCAGCTAAAGGAAATGTTAAATACTAAAGAATTAGTACCCAGAATAAGAAGTCGGCCCAGACAGTCTGCCATAAATAGTATAAATACAGGAGACCAATCTTCATTATGGCCAGTATTCTCAGAACTACAGAAGCAACACTTATGTGCACTGCGGTTGGAAGTTTTGTGCGCAAGTTTGGAGGAGAGATGTTTTTGCAGTTGTTGCAACTAGAAAATTTCGTTTTTGGCTTGGAAACTCTCTTGGTTATGGCTTGTAGTCTTTGATCGACTCTTGTTCCTCTTGCTTGGTGTGCTATCCTTGGAGAAAGGTGCGCCACCTTTGTTTAGCTATCCAGTCTAGGGTTTTATTTCAGAATGATTCTAAGTTTAAGGTGCTCGGGGGTGGCTTCGGCCTATGGTTGGGTGAGAATATTGCTATATTGTCTATGGTTAAACGAGCACATCCATTATATTCTAACACATCCTTAGTTTGGAATTTGTGAGAGGCAAAGTTGATCACTACATATATTCCAAGGAAGAAGATGGGTCTTTCATGTATGTATCTTTGTATGTCGATGAAATGTTGTTGATTGGAAACATCATGGATGCAATAAAGGAGGTCAAGAAGCATCTATCCTCCAAGTTTGACATGAAAGATCTCAATGAAGTGAACTTCATTATGGGAATGGCGATTAAGAGAGATCAAGCTGCTAGAAACCTATAGTTGAATCAGATAAAGTATATTGAAACAGTTCTAAAACATTTCAACATGTAGGATTGAAAACCGATGAGGGTGTCAATTCCTATGGGAGAAAGGCTAAGAAATAGAGGACATGGACCTTGTTCCCTATGCAATTGTTGTTGGTAGTCTAATCTATGTGATGGTCTGCACTCGACCATACATTGCCATGCAGTGGGAGTGTTGAGAAGGTACATGTCAACACCGTGGAAGAAGTACTAGATATTTTTCAAGAGAGTATTCAGGTATTTGTGTGGCACGAAGGACTATGTTATATGCTATCAATGAAGACCTAGAGGTGACGGTGGTAAATTAAATGTACATGGATTTTTCGATTCTGACTGCACTAGAGAACTGGATCGATGGAGGTCGACCAACATATATGTCTTCAAGATGTTCGATGAAGAAATAACTTGGATGAGTAAGCGACATGCAGTCATATCCTTGTCAAAAATAGAATTTGAATACATGGAAACCACTCATGAAAGCAAAGAAGCAATATGGCTGAAAAGGATGTGTTGAGAAATTGGGTTTGAGCATAGAGATATGAAGATAAGTTGCGACAGTCAAAGTGCAATATTTCTGGAAAATAGCCTTGCTTATCATTCGAATACTAAGCACATCAATGTACAATACCATTTCATGAGAGACATGGTGGAAACTAACAAGTTGCTACTGGAGAAAGTAGACACATTGGAAAACATAGCAGACTCGTTTACAAATTCTGTGAGTGTTGTGAAGTTATCTTGGTGCAGAGAGACAATGAGAACTATTTCCCTAGTTCTGTGAATGAAAGTTCAAGAATCTCCTAGTTTCAGTAAAGAAGAAAACAAGTGGGAGAATGTTGGGTTGTTATATTATTTCAGTGAAAGTATAGTCAATGTGGATCGATTGACGTTCAAAGTTGAGGTGGATCGACAACAGGTCGAGGGTCAAGGTAGATCGACAGCAAGTCAAAGGTTGAGGTTATTTGATCAGGTAAATTCGAAGTAGAAGGTCGAGGTTAGTAAACCAGGTAAAGTCGAAGTTGAAGATAGAGGCAGTTCAACATGGTAAACGCATCGACAACAAGTCAAAGAGGTGAATCGGAAAGAGGTCTATAGGAAAGCATGCGGTGATCGATTGAAGACCGAATGAAGGTCAACTAGTAGTCGACTGGTAATCTGAATTGGAGTCGACTGTAACAAAATCTTGAGATTCATGGGATTTGTAGCCAATGATTTGCATGGATCTGTAACCATTTTGGGGAGCTGTGTATTTAGGGTTTTCCTATTTTAAATCCTATAAAGAGGCGTGTTGTAAGGTCGTAAATGCTAATCAATTAATCAAAAGATATCCAATATTTATAGAAATATTTAGATGTAGGTTGTTGGTCATGCAGATGTAAGTTGAATTGGCTACAGGGTTGTTCTTGCGTAGGCAAGAGGGTATGATGTTGATTGTGTATTAGGTTTGGACCAAGGTCAGACATGTAACCTTTTATTCAGATTGAATAAGACAACAAGAGATAAGAACACTCAAGGAATGTTGGTTTTCCCGGTTTGGGTTTCCAAGGTAAAATATCTATGTAATGTGTGATTGATTTGTCATTTATGTTCTTGATTAAATCCTTCTTCTCTTATGGTAGATTTAGTTTGGAAGTGTGTATCATTTCCTGATACAAATCGAGTACATCAGAGAAATACAGAAAGGATGGGAAGTAGAGGAACATAGCATCAGGATGCTCACAGAAGAGAGCTTGGTTAGGTTTAAAACAACGATAGACTATTGGGTACAATTGGTGAGTGAGCCACATCAAAGGATGCAGGAAAGATGGGAAGAATGTCTTGGGAATTGGAACAACATCAATCAGAGGATGAGAAATATTTTATTCCCATAATTTGTCACACCCGACAACTTTCTCAACCTACACATGATAGTTTGGAAATTAAAGGAGCTCGATGTTGAATTTGCAGCGGAAGTTTGAGAGATATGAATACTTGAAAAGGGACAAGTTAAGAGATTAGTTGATGGAATGATCAAGGTAGTGACGGTCCTACGACATCTAAGATCTAAGGTGGACAAATTTAGATACCGGGTGATGGAAATGAAATATAATCTCAACATGTCGATGGAGAAACATTGATTCCCATATTTTCACACATGCAAGAATCTGTTCTCCCGGTAGTCTGAGTATGATAGAGTGAACCCTTTGAGATGAATAAATCTAACTGATAGCTTCCATGTGGACACAATCCACTTTATATTTTGTTTTCTTTTGTTAAGTGAACATCGGTGTTTACTTTTTGCATGATATTTTCATATAAATAAATAGGTCGACCTCATTTTGAAAGGTTGACGGTTTTGTGTAATAGTTGATAGTTAGATGAAAAACTATTTTGGAATTTAATATTGAAGATCATCTCGATCCGAAGACATTTTTTTCCAAATCTTGTGGATTAGCATAGTATGTGGAATGTTCTACATAGAGTTGTCTACTGCAAGCTATTTAGTAATATCGTAATTGTGTTTAAGTTGTCTTGAATGATTATGATTGTTGAATGAATATTGGTATAATATTTGATGTTTTTTTAAAATAAGTTGTGTTATACTGTAATCAGAATAATTTCCAGTTACTTGTTATTATCATGCTACCTTAAACAAGGAAGAGTCTAATTGGGCCTCATCTCTAGGCGTGATTCATATTGTTGAGTTAAAGGTAATTTTAACCCCTCAACATAATTGGTGCTAGAAAGAGGGCCTAAATGAATGCAAGGTTAGTAAAAATAGTTCTTTCAACAGAAACACCTCGAACAACCTATAGATTCAATACCTAATATTGAAGGTACCCCTACTACCAGTGAGTCACCACACGCTAAATATGACTCATACCTTCACCCAGAAATTCCTTACATGATTCCTCGAGATGAAATCAATGCATTTAAGAGGATTACCGGATCATACGCTCATCAAATCAGAACATTGCCATTAGCCCCATTTTTCCATCGTAGTAAACAAACTACCAGACTGGTATTGGATACCCTAGATAACACCGTTGTCCATATGATTGAATATCTAGTAGATTTCACCTTAACTAAAATCAACCAACCTCTCAGTTTTATTCCTGAAACCCCTCTGATCACCCCACCAGTAAGTACACACCCTGATATTGAAATTTATGTATCTGAAGAAGCAGACTCCAACTTAGAGGATGCTGATAATGGGTAAGACGATATGGAAAATAACAATGAAGAAATCCCATAAGGTAATGATCAACCTGCTAACAACTAGTCATGGTTGGCCAGAGATGCCCTGGCCATACCAGGACGATTACACCATCTTCCTAGGAACTCGAAGAACCTTCTCCCAAAATATGATCCTAAAACCTCTGAGTCACCTGATTATCACATCAAGAAATTCATTTTGGAAATAATATTGATGAATGTCCAACATGAGGATGTAGTGTGCATATTGTTCCCTTACACTTTTGAAAACTCAACTTTGACATGGTATTTCAATCTCCCAGTTGAATCCATTAATAGCTGGATGAAATTTCAGAAGGAATTTCTAGATAAGTTTGTTTAAGAGACAACTATTAGGGCCTTGATGGCTCAAAGTTTTTCTTCCACCATGGATCCCAAAGAGAAGGTCAGAGACTTCAATCAGATATTCAGAACCATCCTTAAAAAAAATCAACTTGACGTGAAACCTACCCAAGAACTGTAGATTGAGGTATATGCTAACGCATTACCAACCTCCATCTCTATGTTCATTAAGAGGGATACTAAACTCACTCTAGCTAAGAATTTTGAGGAATCCAAAATCATTGAATTTCAAATGAAAGGCTGCAAATATAGTCAGATCTCCTTGTTGAAGAAGGAAACATAACAACCACCTAGAAGGGGACTCTTACTAACAAAGCCACCAGGTAAACCAACAGAACAAAGAATTGAAAAGGATAATGCTAACTTGGAAAGTCTACAAAGTATGGTTAAGAAAATATCTATTGAAATTGTGGACATGAAAAGGAATGTAGGTGAAAGAACAACAAACCCTAGACCCTATAAACATTTTCTTAGAATACCTCCATTGTTTAAAACCATAGAACCCCGACTTTCTAATTTGAATATTGATTTAGAGGAAGTAGCCTCTAATTCCTATTGTAATTACCATCAAGAACATCATTCATAAAAGGATTTCCAACAATGGGTTAATTCCATGAACTTATTAGCCAACTATTTTTTAGATGGTTGTTCTCTAACTAAACATCCCAATGACCAAACATCAGATATTGTAGAAAATAATTTTAATGATCCACCTGAGAAAACAAATATGGTTCCGAGGGATTTCATCCACACATCATCTTATGATATCCCTATAGAAGAAGATGAATTATTGGAAGCTATGGCAATCCAAACTAGGAGTAAGGGAACCATTATCGAAAATCAACCCATCATAGCACAAGCTCCTAAGAGGGACGAGAAAAAATCCTCCTCGGCTCAACCGGATCAACCACTTAATCTTTCCCCAAAGTTCCAGGTTCACAAAACAACAAAGTTAGAATACAATGTGGTAGAAGACCTGAAGAAGTTGAAAGACAACATTTTTGTAATGGACTTATGCAAAATTCCGTAGCATAAGGATCTACTGGTACAAGCCTTGGAAGAGGATGACAAGCTCATGTTAAATTATAATCCATATCCATTCCCAAGGAAAGGAAACTCTAGGGAAGTCAAGAAGCATAATGTGAACACAGTGTCTATAAGTAAGAAGGCTCAGTCTTATGTCCCACCATTTTTGTTAACCTTCGAAATCTACAATAGAAATATACACAACTGTTTAGTTGACTCTGGCGCTTCTTCGAACGTCGAGCCTCTGTCAATATGCAAGAAGCTAAATGCTTCCCCTACCAAAATTGGCACGCATATTATTCAACTAGAAAGAAATGAAGTTAAGGTAATTGGTGAACCAAAGAATGTCATGATCTAGATCGCCTATTGTTGGGGCTCAGAAATGTCCTATTCTCATCCACCTTTTCCTTTATCATTCTTCACATTTCATCACCCCATTAACCTTTCACGATATCATTTACATAAATATACTTGGGTTTCACCTTATTGTTCTCCACTTTATTCATTTTAGTATTTAAAAGGAATTTGTGATTAAATGTTAGAAAATCGACATGTTTTCATATATATCTCAAATATGTGTGAGCTTTGTAATGTATAGGAATATGAGAAGGATTAATTCAAAAGGACTTCTCGAATACTTTCTCCACCATTTCAATATTTGAGAAGATAATTCAAGCCCATTCCAAGGAGAAGATCATGTAGATTTGGTTGGAATATCTTATCCAAGATATATGAGAGATATGTGTGAGGATTTGAAGGGATTATATTTTGTAATAATGGGAAATAGGTTGAGAGAAAAGTGAATCTGTAATAATGAGGTGGTTATCTTATCTTCAAGGCTCTCATGTATAAAAGAGAGTGCTCTCTCTTCATGAGAATTCAATTAGGAGCAATTAGAATTCAATCAGTAGTAATCAAGTAGATAATTAGAGTAGTCATTAATGGTGGTCACTAGGATTCGAAAGAGAAAGGGATTCTTAGCTTTGATTCATGGTTTTGGTTTTCATGTTTTCATTATTCTTTTATAAAGATCGATTTGATTATTATAATATAAGATTGAATCATTGGTGAGATCTCACATGTGTTGTTGTGTCATTCAACTCTTCACTTGTTGTCTCTGCTTTTCCTTCATGTAGTTCTCCATTTCTAGATTAATTCCATTTACGCAATTTTCCATTCTTAGAGTAATTTCATTTATGCAACTAGATTAATTCAATTTCAGTCGTGTGTTAGATTAATGATTCAATTTCAATTGTAGCTTAAGTATTAGATTAGATTAGTCTCGCTTCAATCTTGCATATACTTTGTGTGTGCTTCATCAGTTTACGAACCCCGGGTTGACAAATTAGATAGTTGGGAAAATACTACAATGCAATTAATTCAACATTAGTTCGGCCCAATATAATCATTGTTGTTCCCTTGTTACAATTGTTGTTCCTTTTGGAGGTAGTGTTGTTCATTTGAATAGAACAATTGGTGTTCCCTTTACGATTGCTATTCCTTTACAGGTGTTGTATCTTTGGAGGCTGGGTATTGAAAACGGAAGGAAAGAACTTACGTAGGAAACAAGTAAAATGCTTGTGCCAACGCCTACCTTTGGTTGATGCATAGAGGTTGTTTTTAGGAAATATTTAGAGATAAACACCTATAACCCAAAATTCCACCAGATCATAGACATCACAATTGTAGATATTCCAAAAGCCTATGGGATATTTCTAAGTAGGGATTGGTCTGAAAAATTACATGGATATTTCAGCACGGATTCGTCCCACTTGTGGTTACCATTGAAGGGAAATCCTAACATGATCATGATTAAGCAGGAAAATAATTCGAAGCACACTGTCATTGACATGGAGGCTCCTAACAAACCTTCCTCTATTGAATTCCCAATCCTAGGAAATTTTTCTTGCAACTCTGACTTTGGTAATTTCTCGCTAAGCTTATCTGAAGTATTATTTTCACAAAGCTTAGAGTTGCCACTACAGGACAATCCTGAAATACTTAAGAAATAAAGTAAACCCAAACACAATCTTCACTCTCATATCGTAAAAGATGAAAAGGAAATTCCAAAAGTAGACTTAGACAAGTGAGTGCCCAACATCACATCTGAGATCTAGACTTTATTCTTTGACGGATCAAAATCCAAGAAGGGGTCGATGCGGGTTGCATTTTGTCACACACACGACCCCTAAGTACCTTTTTAAGGGATGGGGTATAAATTTAGCGCTTACCTCCTATGAATATGGTATCAAGGATTAATCCCTCTCTCTCGATGGACAGTCTTGATGCATTCCAGACATTCTGAACTTCAGTTAAGATCCATTCGGCACTTCGGGTTCACCAATCCTACTGGACCCCACTCAACTCATCAACCAATTGAAGATTATCATGCACCATCACAATGATGTTCTTAGTCAGCATCAATTCACTATGTCACCGCACGACGCTCACCCCTTAGGCTTAAACGACTAGAGGATGACAATAGTCCCTCTCCTATAGTCCAATTAAAATACTTAACTAATATTTCTTAGATTATCTTTCTTTGGTAATTGATTACGTAAACCTCATTAAAGATAATTATTCTCCACAACTAATTATCCAATAATAAATTTTTGCTTAACCTAATACCCATGGCCCAATAATTACTGAAGTTTTTACTTTCTCTTTTCCCCCTTAGAAGTAGTTTAACACTAACTCAATAAATTACTCATATGATAATTACGAGTAATTATATAATAACACAATGAGGTTGATTTTTCCATAATATACTTAAGTTGATTAACCTTAATTAAGGTATATAATTCAATTCCTTTCAGCACGCAACTCCACACCACATTTTCACGTAATTTAACACACACACACACACACACACACACACACACACACACATATATATATATATATATATATTTATGGGAGAATGATTAACTATATTCAACCACAAATTATCCTTTTATTAATTGTATTATAATATAATTATATTTAATTATATAATAATATGATTAATTTATATCAAAGGAGCACTTAGGATTATCAATACCCATTAATACCTAAGCTTTTGTACTTCGACGAAGATTCTTCATCAAGTTTTTATGAATCCAAATCTTCTAAATGTTGGAGTTTCAAAGAGGGTCCCACTCCTACCATACCCTTGTGCAAATATAATTTATTATATTGTCATATAATATAATTAATTCCACTTAATGTTTATTATAACATTGGAATATGGGAAAATAGGTTCAGCCTTTGACTATTTTTCTCTTATGCTCTATCTTTCCCAACATCTCGGATCCTCGAAGCTTCGAACTCCCAGAGCCCCGAACTCCTGAAGGGTCCACACTTACACATGACTTCGCATTAAATATTAAATTAAAATGGGTAAAGAGGGTTTTACTTTATTATGTGCCAATATAACAATAACTCATTAAAAAAATATAATATTATATTACATATTTTTGGAGATTGTGCCCAGATCTACAAAGTCTGCAATATTTTATTAATATTTAAAAATGAGAGAGAGAAAAAACTCTGGGTAAATCTCCTTCGACTCTCCAGCACATCCTTTATGCTCAAATATCCCAGAGCCCCAAAGTCCCGAAGCTCCGAAGTGGCCCCCCTTATTCATGTTTCCATATTATTTAATATTTTAAAAGAGCTAGCTTCATTCACGTGTAACCATTTTAATAAACCTTTATATAATAGAATTTATTATTTATAATCCTTTAAAATTACACCCAAGTTTTTAAATTCTCCAATATTTTATTAATATTTGACATTAGAGAGAGAGAGAGAGAGTTATTCGGGTCAATCTCCTTCAACTCTCCCACACATCCTTTATACTCAATTTTCCTTGAGCCCTGGAGCCCCGGAGTCCCGAAGCTCCGAAATGAACCCACTTGCACACATTACCACATCATTTAATATTCAAATGAGTTGGTTTCATTCACATGTAATCAAATTAATAAATCTTAGTATAATATAATATATTTATTATACCTCTCGAAATTCTCACCTAGGTTTAAACAATCTCTAATATTACATTTAATATTCAATATTATAATGAAGGAAAAGATATTTGGGTCCACCCTTTTGGCTCTTCCATGCAATTCTTCATTTTCATATAACTTGAAGTCCCGGAGTTTCAGAGGGGACCCACTTGTATTATCTTAGAATTTAAATACACTGAATTATTTTAGGGTTATAATTTAATAAATTTCAATAAAAGGGTTATTATATTCAATTATGTTAAATTGATCACAATTAAATATAATATTATATAATTATTTATATTTTTTATCTATGCAACCTCATACATGGAAGGATAGGGTTCGAGCCTTCGACAACTTTGGCTCGTGGAATTCCATCACCCAAACATCTTGGAGCCCCAGAGTTCCAAAGACTACAAGAAGTTTAAAGAATTTGGTCACTATTTAATTCCCTGGTGTGTTTGACATTAAAATGATAATAGTAATTATATTATTTTGGTATCAGGTCTATTACGCTCCAGGAACTTTAGCCTCCATTTTAAGAATAAAATAATTATAACATTAATAATAATAATAATATAATATGTATATGTATATGTATATGTATGTGTATGTGTATATGTATATAGACATATATACATATATCTCCATGTCCCTGTATGGTTTTATTACCTGGATAATTTAAATGAATTTAATTTCTCTTACAGGAAATAAGAAAATGAGAAATGTAGATTTCAAGTATTTATAAAGGGATTTAATAAAAGTTTATATTCCAAGGAAATTTCTCCATTCTGGAAATTAAAAATATAATTATAATCTCTCCCTTCTTGTGGGTAAATGAGCAAATTTGATTTCCTTATCATTTTTATTTACTACTCTTACTAAATTTAAGGAAATTATCCTAATATATAGATTTACCTCCACAATAAATTCGATGTTTCTACCAGGATTTACTACCCACCAAAATTTAAGGGGATTCTTTCCAAATTTAGGAGATTTAACACAATTTAAATAAAAATGTTTATTTATGCCCCAAATAGAATTTTGAGAACTTTTGTAATTCAATTCATCTAGACCAATTTCATGTTTATGTCCTAATTATTTTTCCTCAGTAATTATTTATAAGGACTTTTAATGTTTTCCC
Organism: Picea glauca; assembly: GCA_000966675.3. Classification (NCBI taxonomy): domain Eukaryota; kingdom Viridiplantae; phylum Streptophyta; class Pinopsida; order Pinales; family Pinaceae; genus Picea; species Picea glauca. Next base: position 339,227 of record JZKD02S2334071.1, read on the forward strand.
ATATTTGGGATTATTTCCTAAAGTCCACACAGATCTAATATCCTCTAACTTTTCTGGCATGGGATTTGAGAACATACTAAAATGGAGTACTATTATGCAAAAAAATCACTCTCACTTCTTTCAGAGGTGTTATAGGTATTTTTAACTATCCATTCATCAATTCCCAAGCATACATTAAACTGTACAACACACTCAACTACAACATCCACTCCCATAAATATTACTTTAGCACGCATATAGTCAAGAGATAAGAAATTAAATCAAAATAGCTTTAGCTAAGACATTCTCTTTATTTTTCTTAAATTTCTCAAGTCACTCTTGTCAGAAATTAAACTTACACATTTCTAAAACATAATATAAAATTTTATTTGATCTAAACACTACAAAGATTTAACCAAATATACTTATCTAGAAACCAAATAGTGATGCAACTGCTGAAAGGGGTGCCCTTTTCCACCCAACCGTATGATCATATGGCCTCTTGGTTATTGTAGACTCTTCGATTGTCCTGTTGCCTATGTGGGAAATTTATCAACATATGTTCTTCTCCAAAACCCCAACATTTCAAGGGTTCTCTCTTTGTAATATTAGTCTTACCTAGGGCTGATCCAAAGGGTTTATCACCACTCTGAGATGGAAAATTATGCTAATACACACTTTTAGTAGGAAGGCTCATCTTATAACTTTTCCCATGATTCCTAAACCTTGAGGATGTAAACCCCTTCTTCTTGAATCCCAATTTACTTTTCTTCTTCAAATCCTTATGAGGTTATGCCTTATTCTTGAATTGCTCATAGCAGTACCTTGACTTTATAATAGTATCTTCTAAAGTCTTAGGTTCATCAAACTCAATTATGTCCCAAAAGGACTAAGGAAATCTACTAATAAATTGTTGCATCTTTACCTTTTCATCATTTATGTAAGGAACATACCTCATCAGCTCAAGAAATGTTTTGACATATTCATGTATTGTGATCTATTCTATCTTGAGTTCATAGAACTCCATGGTCTTTCCATCATAGTATTTTTTAGATAGATACTTCTTCTTGAAGTATTTCTCAAATTACTTCCATGGCAACTCCTTCTCATGGATTCCTTTCACATTCCTAAGGTCCTCCCACCAAATGGAGACATTTCCATTCAAGTTGAAAATAGATATTTGGGCCTTTAAGTTTTGACAATAGTCATGGACTCTGAAGTACTTCTTCAAGCCAAGCAGCCAAACTTCTACTTCTTCTCCCTTTTTAATTTCTCCATCAAAAGTGGGTAGTTTGGATTTATTAAATTCTTCAGGGTCATGGTGTTGGAGTTACTTCACACACACCTAGGATTTATTTTTCCTAAGGCTATTCCTTGTTTATTAGTCATAATTAGTCATTATCTAGTCTCCTATATTTTAGGGGAGAATATTCCACCTGGAGAATATTCTCTTTCAGTTGAAACTTCAGTTTGACTAGTTGAGTTGAGTTTAGATATTGCATTGGTTTTGTCACCATGCAACATTGGGATCATCACCAACTCACTACTCTATGTTCAGTCAATTAACTGAAGACTAGTTGACTAGTTAACTCAACTAGGTGGCAGTTCACTCTCGTAACTACCTGAGAGACTAAACTAGGTGGAAGTTCACTCCTGTAACTGCTGGTGTGTGTCTAGGTCACTCTATACCACCACTATGGCTCATCATTTACTCATGTATCCTATATCTATTGTAAATTATTCACTCTTTCAGTGTGGAATACAGTTAATGAGAATTCTTCCTTTCTTTCTCTCTTGCTTCTTCTTTCTCAAATTCTCTCTGTAAATGTGTGTATCATTGTTTAGCTAGATCTATTCTATGCAATTTCAACACATTTACATGGTATCAGAGCCGACGGACTGCTAAACAAAAGCTACAACAAATAATTTTTTGCAGGTACAAAAGATTGAAGACAACAAAAAGATGGATTATTCGTCGGAAATACTTCCCACACCTCATAACTATTTGGAATAGAAGCCAAAAATTCTACTTCATCTTAGATGCAAAGACTTGTACCAAATAACTATGGCAATGGAAGTAGACCCTGATTCTGTCGATGAGAAAAATGATTTTCTCAATAGACAAGATATGGCCATAGGAAGTATTGTCATGTCTGTTTATCTCGAACTTTTCCATCAAGTATATGAAGAATCACAAGGATTAACTCCAAATGAATTATGGACCAGATTGGAGGTTCTATTTGGGAATAAAGAATATTGTGAAGATTTCATGCAAGAGTTCGAATAGATAGAGCCAAAAGAGAAGCCATCAGAAGATCAAGTCTCTTATTATGAAGAGTCTTCTACAAAAGTTTTTGCAGAAATTTGTATTCCATTAATTGAAGATGATGTCTACTCCATTTCAGATTTGTTTTCTGAAATTCATATGGAATATATATGGCATGCATCTCAGGAGTCACCTGCAAACACTTTTGTAAGCACCATGCATGCATCTCAGGAGTCAAAAAAGGAGCCACGCTCATTAGATGTCATTATGATATTTTTTTAGCACAATTTGCAGAAACAAATTGGATATTTGAATTCCTCTCAGGAAAATATCCAATTTCATAAAACGAATTTTCCGAAACGGAGTCCGGAAAGTGAAGTTATGATTGTTTTAAAATAAAATAAAAATCAACATTTTTCTGGAAACGGCCGCATGGTTTTCAAAATTTCATCCAAAATTTATTTGGATATTATTCATTACATGAAGAAGATAAAGTGGATATGTGTGGAAATATCAATGATGCATATACTTCATCATATCCGTGCAGACATCTAGATCTTCAAATAAATCTTCAAAGAGCACAAACTTGCACAGTTGTGAGGTCTTCTTGGAGTGAAGGACATGGTTGCTTAGCAACTGCCTTTTGTTCCTTATCATTTTTTACTTTATGCATTGTAATTTGAGGGGGGGGTTTGTTCCCATGAGTTTTTCCCTCTTTCCTCGTTTATTTCAGTGTATCTTTTGTATTTGGGTACCTAACATGGCCTCGTAGCCGAGACGGCCCATTCTTTATTTTCACCATACTGATGTTCAGGGGGGGTGTTAGAGTTACTTCACACACACCTAGGATTTATTTTTCCTCAGGTTATTCCTTGTTTATTATTCATAATTAGTCATTATCCAGTCTCCTATATTTTAGGGGAGAATATTCTCTTTCAGTTGACACTTCAGTTTGACTAGTTGAGTTGAGATTAGATGTTTCATTGGTTTTTTCACCATGTAAAATTGAAATCATCACCAACTCACTACTCTCTGCTCAATCAGTTAACTAAAGACTAGTTGACTAGTTAACTCAACTAGGTGGCAGTTCACTCTCGTAACTGCGTGAGAGACTAGACTAGGTGGCAGTTCACTCCCGTAATTGTTGGTGTGTGTCTAGATCACTCTAGACCACCACTATGGCTCATCAGTTACTCATGTATCCTATATCTATTGTAAATTATTCACTCTTTGAGTGTGGAATATAGTTAATGAGAATTCTTCCTTTCTTTCTCTCTTGCTTCTTCTTTCTCAAATTCTCTCTGTAAATGTGTGTATCATTGTTTAGCTAGATCTATTATGTGCAGGTTCAACACATTTACACATGCCTCTTGGAATTTTTCCTCTTCTTTATTCTCCTCTGGGAATGTGAACTTGTCTCGGTACTATACAATTCCTTGGATTTGTCAGTTTCCTCACTAGAGTATTATTCTGTTGAATGTCTCTTGGATCCATGTTGGGCCTTATTTGAGGTGCTCCTCCTTGTGTGGCTACTTTCAAGACCATGCTTTTGTATCTCAGGTGGACTTTGGGTTTTATTAGTATGATGTCTATTCACATTAATGGTTGGTGTCCCATGTTGCAGTTGCCTTTGTATATATGATAAGATTTGAAGTAGGACTACATTAATTTCAATTAGTTTTTCATGTTCTTTTATCATCCTTTCATTGTCATCCTTACAACTCTGTAATTATGTCATGAGGCTTCCTACAGTTCATCCAAATCCAGAGGAGTTTCCACCGTCGTCCTCTCATCAGATTCTTCTTCTCTATTATGGGAGATTTACCCCAACTCATGGTGTGTCACCATTATTTGTGTTGTAGTTTTTCTTGTTGTCCACTAACTATTTTAGTGATGATAAAATATTTCTTGTTAGTTAATTATCTACTAGTTTATGAACAACACATGCAATTTGTAAGGTGAAGTCAGCTTCATTATTTGGAAACGCCAACCACGTATATTCCATATTTTAACACATGTAACAACTGTTGGATTACTGAGAGGGGGGTTGAATCAGTAATAGAGAAATTTAATCATTTTTAACCATATAATCTGAGTGTTATATCAATGAAGCATTATCATCCAATAACTACAGAGTAAATAAGCAATGAACAAATGAACAAACATACACATACACAGTACATCGGTGTTTTAGATGGAAACTCAAATCGAGAGAAAACCACAGAATGTTTTTTCTTATATGTCTTGAAGAATTACATTCATTGGAAGCACCAACTTCCTTTGTTTTCCAGCTGCAACTGGAAGGAGGCTCCAACCCCCTAGTTTCTCAGGCTACAACCTGAGGGAAGCTTCAACTCCCCAATTATATGTCTACAACCAGAAGGAGGCTACAACCCCCTATGTTCTTCGGCTACAACCGGAAGGTGGCTACAACCACCTGTCCTTGCCCTGTCCTGCCAACCTGAAGTAGAAGTAGAATGATGGAACCACTGTCAACCTGTCACTGTGAGATATACCACTGTAAACTTGTACCAATAAATCTGAACCATGCATAAACCATGCATAAACATGTACCTCAACCTATAATCAACATGTATCATAAACAAGTGCATCAACCATGCACCAACCTGTACCAAATAACCTGTAATCAACCTGTACCATAAAAAAGTGTATTAAACCATGTACCAAGTATTTACCAATCATGTTTCAACTACTCATCAACTATGACTCATCAATATGTACCAACATCATCAACTATACACCTGACATATGTGTCAACTCATCAACTACTTGTCTCAACCATGTACTCAACATGTACCTCAACCAAAATCCCTCATCAATTTAATCATCCAAATTTGATTTGTAGCTCTATAATAGACCTGGTGTATATGATCACATTCCTGCAAACCTTCCTTAAATTCAACAACAAGAGACTAGCATTTTCATCAAACTTTTATTTAGTCTCACATGCCTAGTTTTGGATTAGTCAACAATCATAACTTGAAGTAATCATAAATTTGTATATGTAATGTATAAATATCTAAAAATGATACACAATGTTTTTCATTGTGTTTAATTCAATTCCTCTAGGTGTGACTACTTGGAACCTCTCATAAGAGGAGTTATAGCAAAAATGGCACACCTTGCTGAATTTTGGCTTATTCTAGAGAGCGACCTTGTAGAGCGTGCCCCGCACAGAATATTTGTTGAATTGATATGAAACTATTACAAAGAATAATAAATACTATACCATAACCAACACATTTGGTTTCACTAAATTTGGATCTGTTATGAAGAAGTTATGACATTTTTACCCAAAACACCTGTTTTTGACTAGTTTCAGGACTAGCCACAAACCCTATTTTCCACGGAGTTGTTGGATCATGTTGTCATTGATGCCAATGGTTTGATTGATTGATGTCAAGTTATTGATTGATGTCAAAGGATTGATTGATTGATGATTGATGTAATATAATATGTATTGTCCT
>JZKD02S2334071.1:347895-382295 GCA_000966675.3 Picea glauca
CCGAACCAATATTCAGAGGCATCAAAGGAAATCCTGACGCGGAGGACCCTTCCTCGGAAGACACGGATCCACTGATGCAACAAGAAACTACAAGCTCAAATATGCATGCGCAAGACCTACACAAAAAACAAGAAGGAGAAATTCCACCGGAAAAACCAAGGAAATCAGGGCGATGCTCAAACAAGGATATCAGAGAAGAAGCAGCAGCCAAAGAAAAAGCACAAGGAAAACAACAAACCATTAAGCACACTATCAATATCTCAACACGAAAGGCGGGGAGTAAAGGAATGGAACACTCGGCCTCGGGCATCCAAGCCTCTTCAAACCCCCATCAATGATTTTTCTCTCCTAGAACTGCAGGGGCTTCGGTAGTAAGCTAAAAGTCGAAGCTATAAAATACCCAAGAAGATTGATCAACCCCTCAATTATCCTCCTTTAGGAAACCAAAATGGAAGCCAAGTACATTATTGAAGCAACAAGCAGACTCTACAAAAATATCGACGGTACGACAGTCAGCTCTCAGGGCGCATCTAGTGGCATTACAACCCTCTTTAATGAGCAAATATGGAGCTCTGAGGTAATCTCTAACACTAAAAATTGGATCCTCACAGTCCTAAAAAACAAAGAAAACAACAGTGTCATCACGGTAATAAATATCTATATGTCAAAAACCTACAGAGATAAATTGGTAACCTGGACTTCTCTTTCAGATCTACGAAATATCTCCCCTCTTGTATAATCGGAGGAGACCTTAACACACACCTTAGCCCTAGAGGAATAAAAGGAGGAAGCAAAGTCAGATACCCTTTCTCTAAAAACTTGGCAGACCTTATGTCGGACTGGGACATGTAGGATATCAAGACAGTCAAAGGGACTTTTACTTGGAATAATAGAAGGGTTGGCCTCCAGCATATTGCAGCCCGCCTAGATCAATTCCTTATCAATAACAAATTCCTTCTCTCCCCTCTATATATATCCTCCCAAATTATCCCTTCCACCATCTCATAACACAAGCCTATCACTCTCTCCTTCCACCCTCCACAAAACTTTGGCCCCCTCCCCTTCTGTTTCAACCAGCTATGGCTGGAAAACCCGGATATTTTTTCGCTTGTTACTGAAGCCTGGACCATTTCAATATCAGGATAACCCAACTTTGTCTAGGAAAGTAATTTAAAGGTCGTTAAGAAAACTCTCAAAGATTGGGTTAAATTGTCCTATACAGCCTTGCATCAAGATAAGAAGGAAAGACTAGAGCAACTCAGAAAAATTCAGCAAAAATTTGAAACAGACCCTGTAATAGAATCTTTAATGAATCAAGAAAAAGAAGCGCAACAACATCTCCAGGACACGTTGTGTAGAGAGGAGGAGCACTGGTGGCTGAAGTCTAGGAACCTTTGGATAAAGGCTAGAGATTCAAATACTTCCTTCTTTCACAGACAAGCCCAATCTCGAAGGAAAAAAAAACACTGTCACAACAATCACCTCCAGTATGGGACAACAAGTTGACAACTATGACCAGATAAAAGCAGAAGCCTTCCAATACTACAACATTCTTTATCAGCAGCCAAGGGAGGAACCAATGCAAGAGGAGGTTAACAACCTTCTAGCGAACATCTCGAGCTTGGTCTTTGATGCAGAAAACAACCAGCTAACACAAGAAATCACCAAGGAAGAAATTTGCAAAGCAGCATGGAGCCTTGAGCCCGACAAAGCCCCGGAGCTTGATGGGTTTCCCATTAGATTCTTCTGACATTTTTGGGATGTCATCAAAAGGGACCTGAAAAAAATGCTAAAATACACTCTGCGCAAATAGAAAACTGGAGGTGCCACCAATTCCACTTTTCTAGCTCTCATTCCCAAAGATTCCAATCCCTCAAATTTAACATGTTTCTGTCCAATCTCACTTTGCAATTCCTCCTACAAAATCCTGACCAAAATCATTGCAAATCGCCTCAATCCCCTTCTTGTCAATTTAATCTCTGAAAACCATATCGGCTTCCTAAGGGACAACCAGATAATAGACAACATCGTCCTGGTACAAGAAGCCTTCCACTCCTGCAAGAAAACAAAAACTCTTGGAATGGTTGTAAAGCTAGACATGGAAAACGCCTTTGATAGAGTAAAACAAAGCTTCCTCCTATCAGTTTTAAAGGCCTATGGATTCTCGGAAAACTTCATTAATTGGCTCAAGGCCTGCATCAGCAACCCCTAGATCTCTCCCCTTCTCAATGGGCGACCAACTAGATTTTTCAAAGCAAGCAGGGGCCTACATTAGGGCTACCCTCTCTCCCCCTCCCTCTATATCCTCCTTGCAGACTCCTTTAGCCGCAAACTGGAAGTGGAAAGAAGATTAGGAAAACTCCCAATCCTGCATATAATGAGAGGGGTCAAAGACATAAACCATTCCTAGTTTGTTGATGACACCCTTTTGTTAGGAGCAGCGACAATCTGTACTGCCAACCACTTCCAAAATATTCTCAGTTCTTTCCTTACAGCTTCAAGAGGTAATTTGAACACTCTCAAGTGCAGAATCTATGGATGGCATGTCCCAGGACATATAAGGAACATATCGCTAGAATATTTGGTTTCCCCATTGTTACCGCTTGGAACCACTTCAAATATCTAGGAATGCCCATATTTCTCAATCGTTATAGCTCTACCGCCTAGCTTGGTATAGTGGAGAAAATCAAAGCAAGGATCTAGAGATGGGGTGGTCAGTGGCTAAATCCTATAGGAAAAATAGTCTTAATCAAATTGCTCCTTTCCTCTCTTTCAATTTTCCAATGTTCAGGACTCCTAGCGCCTAAAAACATTCTAGAGAAAATTGGCAAAACCATTAGAAATTTCCTCTCAGCAGGAGGCAAGACGAGAACAAAAAACATTTGCCTCATAAATTGGAAGTAGATATGTCAACCTTACAATAGAGGAGGCCTGGAAATCAAGGACCCAACCATCATGAACTTATCTATGGGAGAAAAACTAGCTTGGCGGCTCGTAACAGGAAACTCAAATTGGTGGAAGGAAGCCATAATCAAAAAAAAATCCAATCTCCTAGACTCAGATGCCTAAAGGGGTTAATCCCTGCTATTCCAGGATCTCTGATTTGGCATCTCCTCAAAAGTGTTGCACCAATTATCCAGGCCAAACTTTCTTGGGCCCCCGAAAATGGAGAGACAATAAACATATGGACGGACTGTATCCTCAATCATGATCCTTTAAACTTCTTAGAGGTCCTGCAACCTCTCAAAGATTGGTGTTATGCGAACGACTTTCATAAACTACAAGACTTCTGCAATTGGAACACTTAAGGGGATTAGGCAAGCTGGAAGCCACCCATTCTACCAGAGCACCTCACTCCCCACCTCCCTGCCCTCTTCAACAACCTGGTTGGTTACACTCCTATTAATCAATGCATCATCGACTCCCACAGCTGGGGAGGAAAACCTTTCACTAGAAAAGAAGGTTACACCCACCTCCTCCTGGAAACCCCTGGGCCTCCTCCTTCCAAACTTTGGAAAGAGATCTAGTTAGAACCTTCGCTTCCCAAATTCAACACGTTATGTTGGCTTTTAGCTCATGGAAAAAATCTAACTGCTGAAAACCTTCTAAAACGGGGTATCCAGGGGCCCTCCAGATGCTCTCTCTGCCTCGAAGACTCAGAAACCATCACCCATCTTTTTTCAGAGTGCAACTTTGTTATTCAACTCTATAATCTTACTTACCTTCCATTCCCTAATTCCCCTCCCCCCCCCGACAGTTGGATCAACCTCTTCACCCACTAGAAACCAAGATATGTTGGCAGCTTCAAGAATAAAAAAAGATTCACCCTCCTTTGGAAACAAATCCCCAATTTTTTTGTGTGCATGCAATCAATCCATCTTTTGTGGAAAACTCCCCTCAATGCAAAGCATCTTTGCAAAGGTTTGTGGATTAATTTCAAAAGTCTTTAGCACCAAAGTAGTAGGCTTCGATCCCCTAGGCTCCTTGGACCCGAGAGAAGAAGAATGGGTCACCTGTATAAGGGGACCACCACAAATCTCTGCAATAAATCCAAAGAAGGCCTCCAAGAAACAAGATTGGCAGTTGCGTCTTGATAACAACAACTTCGCATCTTGGCAAAGCCAACAACATTCCTATTTCCTTTTTTTGATGGGGCAACAACATGAAAACTAGGGGTGCCAGGTACGGGGGGAGTCATATATGATTCCAAGGGAAAAAAATTGATCGATTACGCCTGGGGACTGGGAAGGATGTCAAACAATAAAGCAGAGATCCTTGCTACTTATATGGGACTCAAACTAGCCCAAGATCTGCACATTTAGACTCTAACAGTTTTGGGGGACCTTGAAATCATCATAAAGGATATGAAAGGGATGCCCAGATCGATAAGAGCACCTCTTCAAAGCATATCGGTGGAAATCAACTCACTCTAAAAAAAACTCGTGTGCTTGAGCTTCTTCCATATTTTGCGAAAGCAAAACACGGAGGAAGACAAAATGGCAAAATCTGTCAAAACTCTAGATCAGAGCAGCCTCCGCACCAATCAAACTCTCTCTAATGTTTGGCTCCCTTAAAATCATTTGACCCTATGTCACCCCCTCACCAATAGGATCAAGGCCTTCCTCCCTCGTCATCACCCCCCTCTCCTCTCCCTCCCGAAGCCTCCCCCCTCACCCCTCCTCTCTTGTCCTCCTCTTCCACTCCAGGCACATGGCACACAGCCAATCACGTGCTACACTCTCCATCCCCATGCTCCACCCCCCCAAACCCATCCCCTCCCCCACCTCACACGTGAACTCCCCACTTAAGCAGTCCTCTCACCTCTTTCTCCAGACAATCAGTCACGCTCATCTTGCGTCACCCAAGGCCTCGCACTAATGGACTTTCCCTCCTTTCTCATGGGTAATCATGGACACCTCGACTTATAATATCTTGTGGAGGCCTTCCTCTAGACTCGCCCTCTAGTTCATCTCTTCTATTATCAGCAAGTTCCCTTGTATTTCTGAATCCCTCCCTCTCCTTCCCCTTTCCCCCTCCCGCGACTACGTTCTGCTCACCCTCTACGCCTCCCTGGGTCACAGCGCAACCATGATTCGAAGCAACAGTGAACAGTGCACCTACCCTATTTGCACTCTGGAGGATATGTGAGGACAATTTCAGGTATTGCAGGTTGAGTGTCGAAGAATAGAGAACTAGGCGGACTCTAGACACAGGGAACTAATGCAAGAAAACCAGCGAATTTAGGAAAACGTGGCTGCAATCCAAAGTCAAATGCAAAGAATGGAGTACAGGCACATACAGGAATTATCCATCGTTATGTGGGGAGTCAACTGGAATACAAGGCAGCTCGAAGAGCTCAGCCAGTGCCCTCCTCAGCATATTTTTCACTCAACAGGTACAGAAGAGTCTTGGATCCCCTCCACCTTCCATTCAATGGACAGCAATCAACATGATCAAACGGCCCCGGGTTTTTCTGACCGCGTCTGGGATGGAGCAAATCAGCAGCAAGGGGACGCGAACCAAGAAGAGGAGAACGATGTGCGTTGAAGCAAGTCCCTCCCAACCTTAGCACATGTTATTATGAATTGTAAACATCAATTTTTGTTGCATAATTTCATAGTCATTTTTACATGAAAATTTTGTAGTGCATACAGCACAACAGTCACCAGACACGCTGCTATAAGAATGACGGTCTGCAATTTAGATACTAGCAGAAATATAGACCCACAATTAGCTTGTTTTTGTAATATGGACAATTTTTGATAATATACAAACACTCGCTTCTGTTAAAAAAAACATTGGAATGCAGGAAAATAGGTTCGGCCTTCAGTTTTTTTTCTCTTACGCTCTATCTTCCCCAACATCCCGGAGTCTCGAAGCTCCTAACTCATGGAGCCCCGAACTCCCAAAGGGTCCACGATTACACATGTCTTTGCATTAAATATTAAATTAAAAAGGGTAAAGAGGGTTTGTACTTTATTACGTGCCAATATCACAATAACTCATTTAAAATATATAATATTATATTACATATTTTTGGAGATTGCACCCAGGTTTACAAGGTTTGCAATATTTTATTAATATTTAAAAATGAGAGAGAGAGAGAGAGAGAGAGAGAGAACCATGGGAAATCTCCTTTGATTCTCCAACACATCCTTTATGCTCAAATCTTCCGGATCCCCAGAGTCCCGAAGCTCTGAAGTGGCCCCACTTATGCACGTTTCCATATTATTTAATATTTAAAAAGAGATAGCTTCATTCACGTGCATTTTAATAAACCTTAATAATATAATTTATTACTTATACTCCTCTAAAATTACGCCTAGGTTTTTAAATTCTCCAATATTTTATTAATATTTGACATGAGAGAGAGAGAGAGAGAGAATTCTCCAAGTCAATCTCCTTCGGCTCTCCCACACATCCTTTATACTCAATTCTCTCGGAGCCCCAGAGTCCCTAAGCTCTGAAGTGACCCCACTTGCACACATTACCACACCATTTAATATTCAAAGGAGTTGGTTTCATTCACGTGTAATCAATTTAATAAATCTTAGTATAATATAATATATTTATTATACCTCTCAAAATTCTCACCCAGGTTTAAACAATCTCTAACATTACATTTAATATTCAATATTATAATGAAGGAAAATATATTTGGGTCCATCCCTTCATCTCTTCTGCACAATTTTTCATTTTCATATAACCTGGAGTCCTGAAGTTCCGGAGGGGACCCACTTGTATTACCTTAGGATTTAAATACATTGATTTATTTTGGAGTTATAATTTAATAAATTGCAATAAAAGGGTTATTACATTCAATTATGTTAAATTGATCACAATCAAATATAACATTATATAATAATTTATATTTCTTATCTATGCAACCTCGTACATGGAAGGCTAGGGTTCGGGCCTTAGACAACTTTTCCTTGGCTCATGGAATCCCATCACCCAAATATCCTGGAGCCCCGGAGCTCGGAACTCCCAGAGTTCTGAAGACTACGAGAAGGTTAAAGCATTTGGTCACTATTTAATTCCCTACTATGTTTGACATTAAAATGATAATAATAATTATATTCGTTTGGTCTCATGTATATTACACTCTAGGAACTTTAGCCTCCATTTTATTAATAAAATAATATATATATATTGCCTCCATTTTGTTTGGTTTTATTGCCTAGAGAATTTAAATGAAATTAATTTCTCTTATAGGAAATAAGAAAAGGAAAAATATAAATTTCACGTCTTTATAAAGGGATTTAATAAAAGTTTATATTCCAAGGAAATTTCTCCATTCTGGAAATTAAAAGTATAATTATAAACTCTCCCTTGTTATGGGTAAATGAGTAACTTTCACTTCCTTATCATTGTGCTTTACTACTCTTACTAAATTTAAGAAAATGGTCATAATACAAAGATTTACCTCCACAATAAATTTGGTGTTTCTACCAGAATTTACTGCCCACCAAAATTTAAGGGGATTCTTCCCAAATTTAGGAGATTTAACAAAATTTAAACATAAATGTTTATTTATGCCCCAAATAGAATTTTGAGAACTTTTGTATTTTAATTCATCTAGACCAATTTCATGTTTATGTCCTAATTATTTTTCCTCAATAATTATTTATAAGGACTTTTAATGTTTTTCCATATTTAGGATTATTTCCTAAAGTCCACACAGATATGATATCCTCTAACTTTCCCGGCATGGAATTTGAGGACATACTAAAATGGAGCACTATTACACATAAAAATCACTCTCTCTTCTTTCAGAGGTGTTATATATATTTTTAATTGTTCAGACATCAATTCCCAAGCATGCATTAAACTGCACAACACAGTCAACCACAACATCCACTTCCAAAAATATTATTTTAGCACACAGATAGTCAAGAGATAAGAAATTAAATCAAAAGAGCTTCAACTAAGACATTCTCTTTATTTTTCTTAAATTTCTCAAGTCACTCTTGTCGGAAATTAAACTTACATAGTTCTAAAACATAGTATAAAGTTTTCTCTGATCTAAACACTACAGAGATTTAACCAAATATACTTCTCTAGAAACCAGATAGTAGTGAAATTGCTGAAAGGGGTGCCATTTTCCACCCAACCGAAGGCACAACAACTCCTAAACGAATTTATCATTGGCCACCCCCTATCTAGATCATGATGCTCTGAGAGAGACTCTTCCTTATGTTCAGCAACGGCCAGGGACGGAGGCCACTCTCCTCCTCCCATAGGAACTTGGTAGATCGATTTTATCCCCACCAAGAAAGGGAGTCTGGAATGAGTGCTTCCTCAGTCACTCCTCTTCTTTGCAACCCCTTTTATCATCTTGCACTGAAAACGCTTCCCAACAAATTCATGTACCTAGAACAAATTTGTTTTTCATTTCTCTTCAGAACCAGAGAGTTGCACATGCTCTCCCTCTTCAGAAAATGGTCACCAGACCCATTCCTCTTGCATCATCTCCTTCTTCCCATGAATTTCCTCTCTTTTCTTTCCTTCCTTAGCAATATTTTGTGGGTCAGGTCAAGAAGTTTTTTAGATGGGTACTCTACCCATCTCCTCATTGACTCTTGAGGAGGACTTCCCAACTACCAACTTGACTGGTAATTTATTTTTGTGGGTCAGAGGACTGTTTTGGGTCTGAATAATTTAAATATGGTAGAGTATTGGTCTGGTGGGGGTCATCTTGACCATTGTTTGTTCCCCTCACCATCTCTCTCATGCATCATGATCTACCTTGGAAAACCCCTTCAGCAATTATGCAACACTTTCCATTTCATTTAGTAATAGAAATATATACATTACCTTTTATAACAAAAAGGTTCATCAATTCCAACATCCACACATATTCAATCTGTCCATAATTTTTTAGCAGGTTATAGTTATATTTACAAGATGGGGGAAACAAGGGTATTACACATTTTCATTGATCCAACAGGAAAGCGTAGTTTTTTGTCATGTAGATTGGAGTTCTAATGCATAAACAATATCATTGAATATGAGGCACTAGTTCAAGGACTTAAGAAAGCCATTGACCTAAAGATCAAGGGACTAGTCACCTTTGGTGATTCAGATAGCATCGTTAGACAAGTTAAGAACATTATACATTTCAATTCCCCTCATTGAAGGAATTATCAACAGGAGGTTCACAGAGTGATGGAAAAATTGCAGGCATTTAACATCACATCCATTCCTCAATCTAAAAATATATTGGTTGATTCTCTAGCCACAGCAACCTCGATAGTATCTCCCTTGGAAGACTATGAGGCCTCTAGGTTCGCTGTAGATTTAAAACTTATATCCCAGAAAACATCACTAACTCGAGGGTATTTGAAGTGGATGAACAAATAATATCCTTTTTTACTAATGAAGAAAAATTTAAGCAATTGGCCATTGATGATGAAGATTTCTAGAAAATACTCATTGAGCATGAAGATGTAGAGAATAAGGAAGTAAGGGGAAATAGATCAATGAAACACAAACTTCATATTATACCTAAAGGAGTGGTCAACCTTGAAAACCTCTTCGATTTACGAGAGAAATTTAAACATCCCAAGAATGTCAAACCGAGCATTTATTTCCCTACCTATGAAGTTATTAATCTAGGAACTATTGATGACCCCAAGAACATTAACCTCAGGAAATCATTATCCATTGAGGAAAAGAAAGCATACCTAAAGTTGTTAATAGAATACCAGGATGTTTTTTCCTGGTCTTACCAAGATTTGAAAATGTACGATACAAGAATCATCAAACACGCTATCCCACTAAGACTCAATGTCAATTTGTTCCAACAGAAACTAAGGAAGTTTCATCCATCCCTTGAACCTTTGATGTAGAAAGAGCTGGAAAAAAATTTGGACACCAAGAGCATATTTCAAGTGAGGCATTTTGCATGGGTATCCAACCTAGTTCATGTTAAAAAGAAATTCAGGGAAATTCATTTGTGTGTAGACTTCAGAAACCTGAACAGGGCTTCAGAAAAATATAGCTATCTCGTTCCTCCTATGCAACATCTCCTCCATACTGTATCCGGATCCGAAATTTTTTCACTTCTAAATGTATTCTCAAGATATACCCAGGTTTTGGTGTCAAAGGAAGATTGATTGAAGACAACTTTTCACACTAAGTGGGGTAATTTTTCCTATAAACACATGCCATTGGGATTGATTAATGTAGGAGAAACCTTCCAGAGATCTATGGATGTGGCCTTTAGAGGGATTATAAACAAATGTGTAATGGTCTACCTAGACGATGTCACAGTTTACTCCAAGAATAGAACAGAACACATCGCTCATCTCACCCAAATTTTTGAAAGATGCAGAAAGTACAAAATATCTTTGAACCAAAAAATGACTATATTGGGGGTGGGGGAAGGGAAGTTGTTAGGCCACATTATTTATAAATATGGAATCAATATTGACCCTGAATGAGTAAGGGCCATCTTGCAGCTCCCACTGCCTCATAACAAGAAGGCCATGCAATCTTTCTTTGGGAAAATTAATTATGTACGGAAATTCACACCTAATTTCGTAGAGATAGTCAAACCATTACAAAGGATGGTTTGCAAAGAGGTAGAACTTAAATGGAGTGAGGAAGGGAGAAAATCATTTAATGAAATCAAAATCGCCATTTCCCAAGCCCCTATTTTACGGAGTCCAGACTTCAGCAAGGATTTCTTCCTTTACACTTTTGCCTTTGATCAGTCCATAGTTGTAGTCCTCACTCAAAAGGATGGCAAGAATGACAAGGACCCTATCTCATTTATGAGCACAAACCTCCAATGACCCGAGCTTAATTACCCTGATATTAAAAAATAGGCTTACGTGGTCTATAAGGTAGTAAAACACACCATATCCTATATCCTCAAGGACCATACTAAGGTTATAGTTCCCCATCCAGTGGTGAGGTCGCTTTTCACACAATAGGAAATGGGAGAAAGTAGAGGTAATTAGATGGAGGTGATCCAAGAATTTGATCTATACATTAAACTAGAAAAGATAGCCAGGGGACAAGGATTATGTAAGTTGGTTGCAGAATCACAAGGCTTGGGGGAACCAGCGAATTCAAGGACCATACTAAGCTTATAGCTCCCCATCCAGTGGTGAGGTCACTTTTGACACAATAGGAAATGGGAGAAATCATAGGTAATTAGATGGAGGTGATCCAAGAATTTGATTTATACATTAAACTAGAAAAGATAGCCAGGGGACAAGGGTTATGTAAGTTGGTTGCAGAATCCCAAGGCCTGGGGGAACCAGAGAATTCAGATTGGGATAATGAGTTTTACCTATGGTGTAGTGAAGTAATGTATATCCCACCCGATCAGGATTTTTGACATACTAACTTATCTTATTTCTTCCATCACAACATCTGCCCCAAACACTTAAGTCCTAGGGAAAGAAGAGGACTCAGGATGAAATATTCTCAATATTGTCTCATTAATTCTATACTTTTTCGAAGGAATTATGACGATGTGTTGCTAAGATGCCTTGAAAATGTTGATGTTGAGAGAGTGTTAGAGGAACTTCACGATGGTCTGGCGGGGGGACATTTTGCAGGAGAAACCACAACCCACAAAATTTTAAGGGAGGGATATTATTGGCCATCTTTATTCGTGGATTCACATGCATATGTTAGGAAATGAAAACTTTGTCAATTTAGTGTTGGAAAAGAGAAAATGGAATCCATCACATTGCAACCAGTGACAATTTCCATACCTTTTGAGCAATGGGGGGTATACATAATAGGAGAGATAAATATGAATTCGTCAAAACAACAAGAATACATACTTAAAGCAACTCACTAATTTATGAGGTGGTTGGAATATATTCCCCTCACTCATGTCAATGAAAAATTAGTGATACATTTTCTGGAGCAACACATCATGAAACAGTTTCAGGTACCTTTTGTTTTGGCATTTGACAATGTTGTATATTTATCTTCTACTCTCTTAACTTAACTTTATTTAGATAAAGGGGTTATTCTACAATATTCTTCCAACTATTAAACACAAGGGAATGGAGTCATCAAGTCTACTAATAAAAAGCTGGTAAGAATCCTTAAGAAGATAGTAGTTGAAAATCACTGGAACTGGCACAATGCACTTCATAATGTTCTATGGGTTTTTACAGGGTAACCCCTAAGGAATCTCTTGGGAATTCGCCCTACTTTCTGGTGTATGGGAAAGAATCCATCCTACCAAATAATTGATACCTCCCATATTTTCAACTTTCTTAGTCCTCAAGAGGACAACCCTTATCCAGCATGCAGCAGAGGATTGACACCCTTCTTATGGTTGAAGAAGAATGAGAAGAGGATAGGAGGAAGTTTGCATCCCATCAGTAGATAGTCAAAAAATGGTTTGATAAACATAAGGATGGAGATAAAAATTTTGAAGTGGGGGACTTAGTTCTCAAGTGAGATAAAATCAATGAGCCAAAGGGGAAACATTCAAAGTTCCAAAATTTGTGGCTTGGACCTTTTCAAATTTCTGAGAAAATTGGGGTAGGCACATATTATTTGCAAAACCTTAGGGGGGAGCTTGAAGCTCTTGCCATCAATGACCAAGCCATGAAACATTTATTTTCGTTGTTGTCCTGAAGGCAATCTCATGTATTGTAATTTTCCTTTATTGCTTTCAATTACTTTATTGCCTTTATAGTTGTTTGTTTGTTTTGAGTTTGATGGTTTCATTTTTAATTTTTTTGTCTTTCCTTTTCATGATTTGATTATCTTGTTTTGATTGATTTTTTATTGTATTGTGATCACAAGGATGTTATGTGTTAAACTTATGGTGCAATATGATAAAACCAAGTCTTTATCTCTCAAATTTAAAAGTTTGTAAACCAATTAGGAGAAGGTTATCTAGTCCAAAGACTTCAACACATGAATACCGAAGGAAATGGAATAGAGGAAATTATGGCTAATACCCCAGACAGAGAAGATCCATTTCTCATTCTATTCAAGAAAGGAAAGGAAGAAGAAGGATAAGGTTTTGATCCTCCACCAAGAAACATATATCCTCCTCACTAGTTCATTCTTGGAATGTATACAATGAAGAACAAATGAAAAATAATAAGTTGGAATGTGTAATCTGGGAGGGTATGCAGATATCTTCATCGGGGCTATGGATGCTTATTGGCAGTGGAGCAAGGTCTATGATGGTGAATTCTTCATGGCTATGGACACTTGCAATAAACAGAGAAACATCGTAGTAAGGTTTTTAACTTGGGAAAAGTAACAACACCATGTCTCATGGGTAGCCATGAGTTCCAACTCAACTCTTGATAGGAAGGTATAAGTCATTGGTTTTATGCAAAGATGAATGGAATCGGATGAATCCCCATGAGTGGTAGACGAGGATGTATCCTAGGTTATCTATATGCATACTTATAAGTCATATGTGGGTCATTATCACAAGATGATAGCCAACTACCAAATCAGTTATCAAGTATCATTGAAGAGAAACATAGATTTTGGTTTCTGCCAGTGAATCGCCATTTGTTGAGCACTTAACACACCCTTAAAATTTTCAATTTTTGGGTACCACTTTTTATTTTATTTCTTTTCATTGTCTCCTTTTGATTTTATGTAAGTTGCATATTTACCATTTTTTCCTTGTCCATTCGTTGTTCTTACGGTTTGACTTTCCTTTAGAAAACCAAGAAAATCCCCCCAAAAAAATATCATATTTTGCACAAGAGCAGAGAAAGCATAAGATACTTAATGATTTTTTTAGAAATGTCTTCGACATCACTGCTAGAAGAAAATTTATACGACACTCGAAGGTCACTACTCTAATATGTCAACGCTGATAAATATCGAGCATCGGTCGGACCAATACAAGTATCAAACCACCTGTCACATCCTCAAGTACGTCGATGTTGATTAAAATCGAGCATTAGTCGTTTCAAATAGAGATTGCACAAATATGCAGCTCACTCAGAAAAGGGTCGACGCCGAGAGTGTCGGGCATCAGTGATATCAACAAAAAAACACTTTATGTCATATCCAATAACTAGTCGTCGACAATGATTAACATCGGTCATTAACACTTGATGTTGTTCACGAGAAAAAGGTGAAAACAATGAGGTTGACATCGAACATCAATAGACTTCAGCATCGACTAATCAGAAATGGACAAAACTTATCCTTCAGCACACACCACTCTCCTTGTCGATTCCCAATCAACAATTATTTATGTGAACTCTAGGCTATCAATTGGGTCTCTTTGAAGACTTTCAAACTCATCAGAATTGTCCATCTATAGATTTACCATTTGCACGCATTTCAATAATTTCAACTGGTTAATAGATGTTGCATTTGTATCCCGGTACAATTTAATGCACTAGAACGTTGTACTTTCATATCCACCGGGATAAACGATTTGAACATGTGTAAGTCTCTGAAATCCTCGAATGAGTAGAATGTCTAACTCCCAATCTTAAATGTTGTTGTGTGCCAATCAATGACCACTTGAAATCCTCGATGGACCATTCCAATGTCCCTTCACGTCATTGATTCACTCATTGCATTTATTTCTAAGGCTGGAACACATGATGTAAGAAATAAATAAAGATCTACAATAGATTCTTTGTACTAAAGGGTGATGAGTTAGACTGTGAGGGGCTAACTGAAATTTATTTGAATGTATTTGTGAACAATTTCATAATTCACACAGAACTAGTTAATTGTTTCATGATAACTCATGTTTGATCCAGTTTCGCTTAAAGATTGAGTTGTGTTGTATTTATCGCAAAGCTCGAGACTAGTGAGTACTCGACCTAGGAAAATCTTCACACACAGGTATTTGTGACAATTTTCTCTACAACTCTATTGATAGAATGGATATTGAGTTAATTTGTTGTATTGTAGGAAATATTCCACCTAAACGACATGTAACTCATCGATCACCGAAGACCCTGAAGGGAGGAAATGCGCGAGTCGGAGAGGCATCCAGCTCGACTGCTAAGAAGCTGGAGTTTTCCCCAAATGCAGAGACGGTGGTCAAAATGTCATAAAATAAGCCAACAAGCCCACCTCTACTTTTCAAATATATAGAAAATAGCATGACGTCTAAGGTAACCCTACCCTCCTGTCTTTATTTATAAAAAAAAAAATCATTATGAATATTTCCTAGAGTTCACGCCTCATAGGAACCTGGAGGTGAGGGAGTTGGATGACCAAATGTTCAAGAACATTAGGCATTCTTCATTATATATGGTGGCGGCTAGGACCCCTATTTTACCATGTGTGGAAAATCTAGAAGGGATCATCCATCATGTCGATGTAGAGAAATTCTTACTAAATACCAAATATGAAGAGTGTATCGACCACTTATTTCCAACAAAAGTAGGTGCATACTACAAACTTAAGGACGTTGAAGTCAAGTTGAACAAGGATTTTATTGTGGCATTCTATGAATGCCATAACACCAGTCTATTGTTGGCATCCTGGTGGAGGGAAGATAAGAAATTTATAAATCAAGCCTCATGGTGGTACAACACTGTGAACCTCCAGGAACCTTACATTTTCCTAATGGCCCTGATATATCATCTATACAGGTAAAAGATTGCTCCAATTTTGTCGAGGATTTGATTCCTTTGGATTATACAATATCTATATATGGAAGAATCTTCAACTGGCGAGCTATTATTTCTAAGCGATTGAGCACCGGGATAGAGGAAGCTCAAAACCCAAAAACCAGAGAAACCCTTGCATTCTATATGGCATCTTATCATCTAGATGTGATATGCGCTAGGAATGTATTTCCAGGTTTCAGTCTAAGTTGGTATATCTCTGAATTACGGGTACATGTTTATTTCAGCATCCTATGGAAGAACAGGTACAAAAGATAAATCTCTATCATATGTGATGGATTTATAGATAGGTTGTACTCATTAATCTTTATAAAATACTTCCCAAGGCTCTTAGAAGAAGAAAGGAAAGTGAACACCAATATTGGGAATTGGTATCTAGAGGAAAGAAGCACATATATCAAAATTTTCAGAGCTACTAGAGCACCACACCTGCGTCTAATCCATGTGCCTGATAAACTGGTGTTGGGGGGGATTTGCTACTAGACCATATTGCAAGGGTTCAATGCTTCTTTGGTAAAAGACAAGAAAAGGGTATTTATCCCCTATGGGTTTTATCTAGGTTACCATTTCATGAAGGTAAATACATACGCCGGACAAGAAGTTATGAGTCAAATGGAGTACATATTTTTTACCAGGAGATACAAGAAACACAAACCTAGGAAATTGTTGCCTGAGCAAGTTAATCAGGTGATATCCCATTGGCCATATGTGCAAAATGATTTTAAGGATGAAATATTCACAAAGAATGCCTTGAACTGGGATGAATTATCACAAAGAAAATAAAATTTGTACCTAATCAAGTTCATGGTCTTGCATGGGTATGAACAATTAGACTTTTTAGAGAAAACACTTGAATCAATGGAACAAGCACAGTAGTAAGGTTCAAAGTAGACAGAAGACAAGACGGAGGCACAAAGACTCTTAGAAGAATCATAAAGAATGATTCAACTACAAAGGGAGACTGTCATAGCGCCAGAAATAGCATCTATGGTAATAACCCCAGTCACGCTCAGAGAAGAAGGGGAGATCAAAAACCCTGGAAATACCTCAATTGGGGAATACAATGAACAATAGAGTTCAAAGAAAACACCTATAGGAGAACTAGAATCCGAGCCAGCAACATCAGTTTCAACAAACCCATCCGACCTAAGGGGAGTGGCTCATGTTATTGTTGATTTGATGATGTTATATGATAGAGACATAGAGGAGGTGTATCCTACAGTTCCTATTTTGAATGAGGAAATAAAATATATGTCGGATACACAATTACCCCAAGGACAAAAACCTTTGGGCACAGAAGCAGGTCTGAATACAACTAAAATCCATATCACCTCTTCAAATAAAGCCTCGCAATCACTGGATAGAGGGGAAGGTTGTAACAAAGGTCAGGATGAGACAAGAGATAGAGAGAAAACAAAAAATCTAAGCAATAAAGATAAGGATGGTAACAAGTCTGACATCGCAAAGAATAAAACCAAAGGAAAAGGGGAAGAACAAGGGAACCCCGATGTTGAGAATTCATCGAGAGGTGATACTAGCAAAGGTGTGTTGATGAAGAGTTGGAGAGTAAAAAAGGATCCAAAAATATCCAAGTAGGACCGTCAGCACATTTTATACTCCTAGGGTCAACGAATTCGTCAGAAACCACAGTAGAAGGGGTCACCAAAAATACCTCCAACTTTGAGCACATTGTATATTCTCCCATTAAGATAGGAGTCGTCAAAGGTAAGGAAGCAGTGCTTGAACATTTTCATACACCAAGTATCTTAGGAAATTCCCTCTCATGGGGTGACCAGTTGATTCCAAATCCTGTAGACGAGGTGGTCGATGTACAAGCTATAAATTATGACAAAAAGAGGCAGGTGGTGGTAAGAAGAACAATAAATAAGAGACTCACTTTGGATAGCGCAGTGTTAATTACCATGGAAGAGACCTTGTTGGATGCTAAGAAGTCTAAGGTGAGTGAACTATTGGGAGAAGGTGTGGATATATTCAATGCCACCATAGAGAAATCAAGAGAGGATGAGAATGAAGTTGACTCTATGAGAGTTGAGTTAGTGAATCTCAAGAATCAAGTGGAATATTACAAGGACACCACACAGGCGGTTATATTCATGAGAGCTGAGTTGGGCAAGATCTATAGACAATTTAAGTCTGAAAGAGAAATTTGTATGACCTGGATCATTGGCTACCAAGAGGAAACCTTGATGGGCCTCATAGCTTACAAATACATGATGAAATGGTTTGAAAAATGTCAACACGTGTTAGAAAAAATTGAGTACATCAGAGAAATATAGAAAGGCCAGAGAGCAGAGGAACATTGCATCAGGATGCTCACAGACGAGAGCTCGGTTACGGTCAAAACAAAAACAGAGTATTGGGTACAATTGGCGAGTGAGCCACATCAAAGGATGCAATAAATGTGGGAAGAATGTCTCGGGAATTGGAGCAACATGAATCAGAAGATGAGAAACCTTTGATTCCCAGAATTTGGCACACCCGATGACTTTGTCAACCTACACACGATAGTCCAGAAATTTGAGGAGCTCAATGTTGAATTTGAAGTGGAATTTTGAGAGATATGAATACTTGAAAAGGGAAAAGTTAATAGGTTCACCAACAGACCAATCATGGTAGTGTGGGTCCTACAACATCTAGGCTCTGAGGTGGACAAATTCAGAGATCGGGTGATGGAAATGAAAGATAAGCTCAGCATGCCAATGGAGCAACATCGATTCCCATATTTGCATATATGCAAGGATTTGTTCTCTCAGTAGTCTAAGTATGACATAGCGAACCCTTTGAGATGATTGAAGCTTACTAATAGCTTCCATGTGGACACAATCCACTTTATCTTTTGTTTTCTTTTGTTAAGTGAACATTGTTGTTTATTTTTTGCATGATATTTCCGTATAAATAAACAAGTCAACCTCGTTTTGAAAGGTCAACAGTATTTTGTAATAGTTGACAGTTATATGAAAAAACATTTTGGAGTTTAATATTTAATCTCAAACTATTTTGGAGTTTAATACTGAAGCTCATCTCGAGCTGAATAATTTTTTTTTCCAAATCTTGTGGATTAGCGTTGTATGTGGATTGTTCTCGATACAGTTGTCTACTATGAGCTATTTAGTAAGATCATAATTGTGTTTAATCTATTTTGAATGCTTATGATTTTTTGAATGAATATTGGTATAAATTTTGATGGTGTTTTAAAACAAGTTGTGTTATACTGTAATCAGAATTATTTCCAGTTACTTGTTATTGGCGCATACGATTCCCTTTCTTAGGTGATATTTGTTGTTTGATCAATAGGAAAATATTATTATTTAATATTGATTGGAAAGAAATTTCATTTGCATGTTGTTGGTAAAGGTTATCCTGCGCTCAACCTTCTTCCAAACATAGTTATTGAACACTTCATAAATAAACTAATAACGAAAAGAGTCTAGAAGATCCATCCTTAGACTGAAAGTAAATCCGATCGAAACTTGCCAGATCATTCGTCCAGAGAATCACGCTACCTTAAAAAAGGAAGAGTCTAATTGGGTCGCGTCTCTGGGTGTGATTCCTACGGTTGAGTTAAAGGGAATTTTGACCCCCCAACAACGTGGCACCTTCCTAGCCTGGCGTCATAGCCTTTGGAGGCCTAATTTCACACGTGCCACCTTGGAGAGGCTCTTTATGGGCTTACATGCCATCATTTTTCTATTTTTTTGCCATTTTGTAGCCTATGTGTGAAAAAAGAGAAAAATGATTTGCTAATTAAGTATTGTAACTTTGATTTTAGCCTAAAAATTATGGATTTAATTATAACATGGAAAAACTATGACTTGGGTTTTCCTCTATAAATAGAGATAAGTCATTTTTCACTTGGATATAACTCATCACTTGACAATATTACTCTTTGGACTGTAAATTCGGCCCTCTTGGAGAATTTTGGCCTCTCTTTTCTTGTGAAAATGGATGTAATACTTGTTTATTATAGCATTAAATGCTAGCGAATTATCTTGGATGGTTTTCTTTGGAAAATAGTTGGATGATTCTTGGTAGTAAGGGTTTTCTTGCATGTTATCTCTTGGATTTGGTGAGTAATTTCTGTAATTTATTGTCATCTTTCTTGTTTAAGTTAAAGAAAAGTATCTTAAAACTCTAGGAGGAGTAAAAAGGCTTACACCCACCAACAAAATTTGTTCTTCCATGCTATTGAAAGACTATAATGTTTGAAACAAGGAGTAAGAGGGTTTACACCCTTTTTTCAAGGTTTGTCTAGGGTTTATTTATCTATTGAGTAAGAGGGTTTACACCCCTAGAAGATTTTTAAACCCTAGTCCATCTTGATTTTTAGGCTAAACTATTTGGAATGAGATAGGTTTCTTGGGTTTTATAAGGGTTTAACTCTCAATAAAGCATCTTCTCTCCTTTATTGCTTAACCTAGTCTTCAAAAGAGAGACTACATTCACCCAATAACAAGGCACTAATCTTTGCACCGAAGAATGTAAATTATTGCATTGGTAAACGTGAAAATTGATGGTTTGAAATTGATCAAGTTGGATTTGAATTATGCATGCTTTAGACTCTCGTTTACATCAAGGGTGCCTTGTTTCTTCAAGTGATTAGTCTGTTGTAATAAAAATTAAGCTAAAACCATTAGGGATGCAACAAACACTCGTTCTCATACTATTTCTCTACTTTTTCTACCGTTGAAAATTGCTTGTAAGTTGTGATAATTAATCTACTACTAAAGGGCTATTATTTGGGTGGTTTAATTGCTAATTTTAGTGGTTAGAAGTTGTTGTTGTAGGAAAAGTTTACTACAGCCATAGGGATTTCATAATTATTTGTTGATAACATTCTTTTACAACCCTCCTTTGACATCAAAATCTTATTTTAAGCATTGGAAAAGTGTTTACTAATTACAAGCTTTCTTGTCCAACATCATATGTTGATTTTGATGGTCTAATTTGCAGCTCTTATAATTCTCTTGTTGCTAATATATCATTGTTATATTCTTCACTTTTGGGACAACAAGGTTTCTTTCTGATTTCCCTCTTGTCTCAGAGTTTATCTCATCATATATTGTCTTGGTTTGGGTTGTCTGACATTTGTTTTGCAGGTACTATCACTTGGTAGTCTTTTCCTTGACTTATACTCATCCTCCATCAAGCCTCAATATATTTTAATCATGACCTATAGGGGTGGTTCCTTCAGCTCTTGGCCTCTCCCCTTGCAATCCCCATAGGGTCACCCAAGAATCCTCCCTTATGTTGGACTTGTCCGTCACTAAAACAAGGGACATATCTATTGTGGTGGAAATGATAAGTGTCCTCGGTTGTGTCACGCGTTTGTTGTTTGGGTTGGGATTTTCCCTAACTACAAATTGTGTGATAACAAAGCCCTGTGTGAAGTATAAACCCCTTATTAAGCCCTATATATTGAATCATTACATTTCTAGTGTTATATTTATATGTAGGCTAGAGCCCTTCATTCTACCCTTTCATTATAATTGTACCCTTTGTCTCATATATATATATATATATATATATGAGACAAAGGGTACAATTATAATGAAAGGGTAGAATGAAATCTTAGGATCATCTCATCTCATCTTGTACATTGAATATATTGTAAAAGGAGGTTTCCCCCTCGAAGTAGATTATTATTCATTGATATTTTTATCATTATCAAGGTGTTGGTTCATAACAATCTTTCTTTCCTCCCCACTTTTGCACAAACATTGTGTGGAAAGTTGCCCAAGAATCTATTGAATTGGTAGGTAGGTTTCTAAACCGCTTCGTAGCATCCCCTTTAATACTTTGCACAAAAATTCTCAAATACAAATCTTAAAGGTCAATGACCTAGTTATAAATAGTATCATGAAAAGCATAAATGTGATCTTCATCAGTTATATCACTATCTTCATTGATCCTAGGTAAAAATTTCAAGCAGTTCTCAAGCATGTCATATAGATTTGTAGGAAGCATAAGGGATTCATACCTAATAGCTACCTAGGGATTGCCTCCTAGTAGAGGTGGTGGTGGTTCCTCCATGATTAGCCATTAAATGTTGTAAATACGAGACTTGGCATATAGAGATACATGCTCATGAAAAGGGGGTGTCAAATGAAAATGTGATTGTAATTCATTGTGCTTGGAAAAATACATTCTATATCCAAATAAGTCAATCAATGGCTTATGTTGACCCTTAGGAGGATCAATCCACCTTCTCTAGGGAGTTTTGAAATAAGGTTGGTTCTAAAAATAATTCGATTCTGAAACAAAATTTCTTCAAAACATGGATTATATGTGGATGTAGACCCATATTTTCTCCTTTTTTTTACTTCAGTAATCAGTTTCTTAGGATCTAAATAAACTAGAGTCTCTTAACGGTTCAATTGAGACCTTGTATGTCTCCTTCATTCTTTCAATTTGAACCAATTTAATCACTAGGTGAAATTCTTGTTCCAAATATATTCATGAAAAAAACCTAAGAGACAGTTGTTCTATTTTTGTTCACCACCACGAGTCAAAATTTAACATTGTCATTTCCCATGGAAAATCAAATTTTCAACCTTACTACACGGCAATGATGTCAATTTGGATATTATTCATGGATATATTCCTAGTTAGTGAATTATGCCAAAGCATCCACTAGAGGCTTACACACCTCCCTACTTTAATCTATTTTAAAAGAGTCAACAACTAAAGGGGTATCCCTTAATCTAAAAGATTTTATTTTAGAACTATTAGAACTAATATGTTTGGTTTAAAAAAAGTTGAGAAAGAGATAATGAAAATAATATCAAAGCTAAGCATGCAGTTTCTTTTAATTCTTCGAGCACCATTATCTTGTATAATAGACATATGAATTAGTAAAGGTAATAGCTTTAGAAGAGTTCAAATATTACACTTTTCATTTAATAACAATGAAGATGGTAGTCATCAATACTAAAGATACTATATAGTCAAAGAAATACCAAAGAAGGGTGGAAATATTTAATAAACTCTAACTAAAAGAAAACATATAGGTCGTTAGTGAAATGAATCCCGTAGTTCATAAGTTAACATTAAATCATCAAAAAAGATTTATGTTTCGGCGTAAAATATCCATCATATAAGGAAATAGGGTAATAAATACCTATTCCACCATGGAAAAAAAAAATAGAAAACTTTCACACTTAAATCATTGTGGAAACTTTGCATAGGATTCAAAACAATAGTAAATATTTTAAACGGGAAACAATGCTTTAAATTTCAAATATAAATAGCCAATAAAAAAATATTGAGATCAAGTTTACAATATTTCCTTTGATTAATTGAATATAAATAAAGTATTTTTTAATAAACTTATAGATAATTAAATAAAAGCTTAATGAAACTCAAAAAAAATTACAAAACCAAAGGAAGCAGACTAATGAACAAGGGGAAAATCCTCAAGATTGTCAAAAACTACAAAAACTAATGCTTGAGCTATGAGTATAGATATTCAATACATGGTCATTTCCCTAGATGATCTTCCACACAAAAATGTTGATACCTTGTAATGTCTTACTTTTATCATTTTATAACCTTTGGTCTTCAACTGTTTCTTGATCTTGATAACTGCTATGTTAAAAATTGTTGAGAGTGGATGCATTAAGGTAGCTAGGGTTATCACAATGTTTTCCTTATCTCTTTCTCCAGTCTTACTTTCATCATTTTATAACCTTTGGTCTTCAACTGTTTCTTGATCTTGATAACCGCTATGTTAAAAATTGTTGAGAGTGGATGCATTAAGGTAGCTAGGGTTACCACAATGTTTTCCTTATCTCTTTCTCCAGTCTTACTTTCATCAATTTATAACCTTTGGTCTTCAACTGTTTCTTGATCTTGATAACCGCTATGTTAAAAATTGTTGAGAGTGGATGCATTAAGGTAGCTAGGGTTACCACAATGTTTTCCTTATCTCTTTCTYCRGTCTTACTTTCATCAWTTTATAACCTTTGGTCTTCAACTGTTTCTTGATCTTGATAACCGCTATGTTAAAAATTGTTGAGAGTGGATGCATTAAGGTAGCTAGGGTTACCACAATGTTTTCCTTATCTCTTTCTTCAGTCTTACTTTCATCATTTTATAACCTTTGGTCTTCAACTGTTTCTTGATCTTGATAACCGCTATGTTAAAAATTGTTGAGAGTGGATGCATTAAGGTAGCTAGGGTTACCACAATGTTTTCCTTATCTCTTTCTTCGGTCTTACTTTCATCATTTTATAACCTTTGGTCTTCAACTGTTTCTTGATCTTGATAACCGCTATGTTAAAAATTGTTGAGAGTGGATGCATTAAGGTAGCTAGAGTTACCACAATGTTTTCCTTATCTCTTTCTTCAGAATATAAGAGGAGAAACAATCCACTCCCAAATTCTTTGAATTACCTTAATTTATGCATCTCTTAACTTTTGATGGCATGGAGCTATCATGACTGTTGGTTTTTTTAATTGACACCTTGCTATTTGAGTCCACTCATTACCTATATGATAATTAAATTCTATCATTTTTCTAAAATCCATATCCAGGTACTAGAGGCTGAGATTGGTATGAATTGGTAACAACAATCAATAATCTAAACTCAGGTAACAATTTGTTCACAATATGTTGTCCATTTAATGTCGTTGTCGTATCATTAAAATCTCTTGTATTATTCGTTTGAGCCAATGAATCGCTAATATAGACTTCTAATCCATATAATCTTTTATCGTTGGTCAATAGAGGTGGAAAACCCATTTTGTACAAGGGAATAAAGTTATTTTTGAAGCTTTTACTAGTTCAATCAATAACTTTGCATTTGTTTTGACCTTCTTCTTGGAGTTAACTCTCCCTACATTCATTATCATGGTTGTTTGATGATTTATCCTAATAAAAGAGATCTTGTTGGAGTTTACTATTTAAAAAACTAATCACATCATCAACCACTTCAACCTTTTTCTCAATTTATGTCTAACGAGTGTTTATCTCAATTTTGACACATTGCCTCAAGGTTTCAAGGTTTCATTTTGTTGAAAGACTTCAAAATAAAGCTAGTAAATTTATTCATTATAATTACGATATGGTACCAAATCAAATGCTTTGCACCAATTAAATATTGTATTCATAACATATGTTTTACAACCTAACTTTGCACCAATTAAATATTGTATTTATAACATATGTTTTACAACCTCATCAAGTAACTTGTTTAACTTTTCTATCAATTGACTATTCTCAATAATCTTATGATATTTCATAAACAAATGATCTTACAGACTTTTTACTATTACTTCTTTTCCTTGTAAGGAATAACTTAATTTAGCTACCTTTTTCTCCTTTAATTTTAATATTTTTTCCAAATTCAAAAATTTATTTGAGAGCTCAAAAATCTTAGTCTTTAGGAGTGCCATTTGCTCAATATCTTCATCATGATTGTCATTTTCTTTTGCTATCTCTATTACGTGGTTAGAAAAATGTTGAATCATTATCTCATTCTCTACTTCTACTGTTTCCTTTTTACCCTTCAATTTATCAATTTTGAAGCTTAGATAGTGATTTTGATCTTTCAACCTATAAATATCAGCCATTAACTCTTCTTCTTTTTTATGAGTTTCTACCAACTCCTTTGCCTAAATATAGTTTATATCTAATATTTATAGCTTTGATTTCAAATTTTTTATTTCCAAATCCTTGTCTTTAACTAATGATTTGATAATCTCTTCAT
Source organism: Picea glauca (assembly GCA_000966675.3). Taxonomy (NCBI): domain Eukaryota; kingdom Viridiplantae; phylum Streptophyta; class Pinopsida; order Pinales; family Pinaceae; genus Picea; species Picea glauca. The sequence goes on from JZKD02S2334071.1 coordinate 373,238, forward strand.
TTTTTGATGTGTTTTGAGGGTTACTATTTTATCTTCAAAATATTGCATCTTGATCAATCTAGTTTTATTAATGATATTCTCCTTGTTAGATCATTAGCTAGCTTGGTGACCATATTTTGAAGTTTATCCACAGTGTCTTGGATTAATTATCGAGATACGATGTCACTAATTTATCTATGTCATTCTATCTCATCAATCACTTACATTTGCTTCAAATCAAATATAATATTTGTAGCATCATATTCATTTTCTAACTTATGAATCACATGCATCTACTTCAAATCAAATCTAATCTTTGTAGTATCATATTCATATTCTATTTTATCAATCACATACATATACTTCAAATCAAATCTAATATGTATAATATCATATTCATGAGCTTTAATTGCATACTCATTCATCAGTGCCTTAGGATGAAATATTGATATGCCAAACTCTCCTTTATTATAATCAACTACAATTAAAACCTTGGAATTGTTGGTTCTTAAGGGAAATTCTACGAATATTTATTTTTCCTAGGCAATTATGACTACTTTTTCATCATGGCCATTTTAGAGAAAATATATGGATCACTTCTTGTCAAACTTTTTTCAGTCTTAATTTTGGAAGTTCCTTATCTATCTAAATTGTGTTTCATAATATATTTTGATTTAGAAGTAGTTGGAATGTCATGTGTGAGCATGATCATAGGGCCTATAGAAATTTTCTTCTTAAACTTTTCTTCTAAAAACAATGTGGCCTCATTCATTTTATTTCCATGATCAATGATTATTATAATAAAAGAAGAAGTGGTCTTCAACACATTATGATTTGCCTCTACTTCAATATGTGCCATCAAATCCTCTAACATGACCTTCTTCTAAACATGCTTGCTTGATTTTTGTGTGACAGGTTCACTTTACTTTGCTTATTCCACTCGTGTACTTCCCAATTCATGTTTTTGGGTAGTATCAATTAATAGCTTTATGTTTTCATTGATATATTTCCATTTGCATCAACATCCATAGAAGCAATTGATCTTGCAACTAATTCTACTTCACTTGAAGACTATCCACAATTAACCATGACAATTTCAAGAATTTCATTGTGCTTCTTTGTTGAAGTTTGAATTAATTATCCCTTCACCTTTAGTGCATTCTACAATTGTATTTGATTGCCCCACAAAATTTCCTCAACTTTGCTCCAATTTTTTTATTAGCTAATCTTTCCATTTCCAAATTTGTATGATGGACATATAAAGAATATTTGATTGCAATCCTCAAGTTATAAATTACATGATGTGGATAATATTTTAAAACTTCTCCTAATTCAAACCTTAAGGATATTAACATAATTTTAACAATGGTAAATGATGATTTATTTTTCACTATAAAGGGAGATAATTTAGCAGGCAAAGTAAACAAGGTTTTTTTACATCTAGAAACAAAATATATCCTTAAGAAGGTGATTTAAGGTATATAAGAAGGTGATTTAAAGTATATAAGAAGATATGCCAAAGAAGATTGATATCTGAAACATTTGAATGAGAAAAAGTGGATGAATTGGTTATTGATGGCATAAAAAAGAATCAACATAAATTTCCTTTACAGGAAGTGCCTTTAATGGTGAGAAAATATTCTCAATCATACCTTGGATAGTTTCATTGACAGTATTGTAATCATCATATCCTAGGATAATGCACATCATTGAAATGGATTCTCTCAAGGGTTTAGGGAAAGGAAGAGCAATTTTTGGAAGAGTAAATCCCTTTGGTAAGTAATGAGTTAGAAGTTCTTTCACTTCAAAAGAAGTCAAGGGTTCGAATTTAGTGGCCAAGATTTCATCATTTAGTGAAAAAGAATTTGTAGGGATCATTAGAATTCAAGAAATTGTTGCAAGGCTTACTAGAAAAATCACCTAAGAGATTATTGGACAAAACTAATTTTTTGGAGGAGAAATATAATCTAGCACAAAGAGAAATTACTTAGGGAAATGGTATGTTTCAGGGATGACCTCCTTGGCAATATCATTGCTCTAAGTAGGAATTCAATCTCAGGTATATTGAAATTTTCCAAATATTAATTGTTAGAGTTTATATGTGCGGTATTTATGGTAATGTATGGGTCAAAAATATATTGATCTGTATCGGAAATACTCTCATACTCATACTCTAGTGATGGGTTTATGGGCTTGGCATGAACAACTAGTTTCTTTTTAGATGCCATATAAATTAGGTGATAACTATGCAAGGACTAAGAGCAAGGTTAGGAATTAGAAAAAGCATGTCAATCAAAACTAAAAATATGTCGATATAATTGGTGGGCCTTGAACTATGGTCTTGGACTTCAACGAGCTTCAAAGTTGCAACTAATTATTGGAACTTTATTAGTTTATGGTGAATTAAATATAATTAATACCTCGAGGATCCTTTGTACCAACCATAATTTCCTTCATTGATTGCTACTTTGTCATCTTCCAAGTGTCCTTTTATCATTAATTCTTGATTACAATAGATTGGACCTTAAACTTTTTTAGATTAAATATCATTAATTGTAGTGAAAACCACCTTAGGATTGGAAATTGGTTTGTAGAGGTGAGATTCATGGTTTTGCAAATAGATTTCCAATATTCTAATTTATGTGCCTATGCCACATGTTACAATAGGTTTGGATTGTCGATCGAGACACAAAGATCAAGATATATAGAGACTCATTAGATTTTAAGATGAGCTCCATTCTTGTCAATTCAATTTTCCACATCAACATTGCTTGTGAAAAATTTTCATAGTACTACAACACTTCCCAAGAGATATTTCATAACCAAGGTCTGAGGAATTCCCTCTAAATATAGGGTTTCCAATGAAGCATAATGAAATTTTCAATATTATCCTTGATTAATGATAAAATGCACTGAAAATGTTTGGAATCTCTAGGAGTTAAAATCACAGTAGAGTTTTTCCCTTCACATCATGCCCCCATTAGAAAGATTCACACAAAAGCGAGAGCCTGGACCAAAACCAAATATTTGAAGTGCCATGAACCCTAAAAGAATATGACCTCTTTATCAACATAATTCTCAAATAGAAATATATAAAAATATCTTTGAAAAGGTGAGATCAAAACCCTTCCCTTGGCTATAGATGCCCATGAAGAGTTGATCTAGTCCACCAACTACATAATGGGAGGTTTTGTGCCATGAAAATATCCTATTAAATTCATATTTCCAAGCTTCCTTCCACCATCATGTATCCATTCCTTTAACGACAATAGTCATAACAATCTAAAACAATTGATGCAATCCTTTCTTCCTAATGATTTTATCTATGTTGGACACCTTTGTCCTCCTCCATTCCTCTCTCCACCTTACACACACTCATTTATTCACGATAATGGAGGAAAAATGCTAAATCGCCTTATATATATAAGGTGATGTAGTATTTGTCTTCCATTATTATATGATTAAACATTTCAACGTCAATATTCTCTTTGACTATGTGAAATATTTTTTATTATATATATGACGTGATGTAATAAAAAAAATTCACATAGTCTATATATATATATATATATATATATATATATATATATATAATGTGATGTTTCAATTGGATATAGTTTGGGTGGTTGGGACGAATGATTGTTATCCTCTTCTCCTAGGTTCAATTCCCGCTAGTGACATGTTGAGCTCTTAATGATTATATTGTTGTAATGGGATAGAGCCCTATGTTGAAAAATCACTGTGCTTCTAACAATCTAGTTTACCATGAGTATCATTCTTAGAATGAGGGAAAATACTTAGTGAGTTTCCTGAGAATATGCATTCCATAGTATAAAAAAATATTAGGTGTTCTATAGATAAACTAATAAAATATTAGCATTGAAATGTGTAATCATATATGATTATTTTCAAGTGTTATATGGTAAGAATATGGAAAAAAGAAATGGGAAATAAATTATGAATCAGATTTTCCACACATGGAACATTAAAAACATGGGTATATAAAAAGATATGCTAGTGACTATAAATTTAAATATATAAGTAATATAGTTTTAAATAAATGTTTAAATATATAAGTAATATAGTTTTAAATAAATGTTGGATTAAGTGGTGTGATATTACCATTATATGTTCTATGATAAAAATATGGAACAAGTTTGAAAATAGAATGCACAAACTCAAAGAAGAAGAATAGTAAAATGGTACAAATAGAGAAACATGGATCAAGAGTCCATTGACATGACACATTTTTGCAACACATTATTCATTGAATTTTGCAATTATACTATCAATTTGCATACATCCAAAAATGTACGCATGTAGGGGAGTTTCAAAGGATCCAATGAGGAGAGAGCATAATTCCCTCCAAAGAAGAAAATACATATGAATCATATTGAAGAGGACAGATGGATCTTGAGAAGTCTCGCAAGTCAATGAAAAGGAAAAACAATTTTATAGAGATTTGAGGTCTGCAATGGAAAGAATATATAGATGTACTTTCCATTTAATGTACAAAACCCAAAGTAAATAATCCAAGAATATCATTCTTGGTGAGTTCATTGAAAAGTATTTTCAACAATAGCCCACACAAAATGCGAAATTTTTCTAGACAAAAATGTACAACGGGAAAGAAGGCTTGAGAAGATAACGTGTAGTTGTAATTTCATATAATGTACATGTTATACTTAGATTTCATTTATATCCACTAATCCATATACTCACCTCATACAAAATATGTTTTTCAAGAAAATCAAAGTAATAACAAATAAACAATGTAAATATATATAGAAAAATCCAATAAGAATTTCCAAGAAAGTGTTCAAGGACATGTCAAAACAAAAATGAGGTACCCCATGAGTCAAGGTGGCAAAAGAGTGTGTAAAAAGCATTTAATGAATTACTAGTTTTTTTACTAAATGAAAATTTTATTCATGCAAAAGAAATAAAAATTAAACATTAAATTTTGAATTGTTTTTATTTTGAGTGTGTTGTGGGAGAGCCTATGCACATGCCCCGTTGTATTTGCCTTCATAGATTTTTGGACCATGGTTTCCACCTATTCTATCAACTAATTCTTTGAGCCTCAGATCAAGTGATAAGATAGATTAGGGATATTACTAGTAATGGCATGTGTAGCACAAATAGGCTACCATTTAGTGAAGAAATTGAAACAGAGGAGGGTTACATTATGCAACCCCAGTTGGACATTGATGTTTCAAATTCTCCCTCTAACCTTCTATGAAATCATGTTTTTATCACCCTTCAACCTACGACAAGTTTGACGTGGTTTTTTTATCATGTCTTATTCAAAGGGAAGAGTCAATTCATGGTCGCCTCTAGATAATTGTTCAGATCATGTGGTGGATGAATAAATTCAATCCCTTAGTTTATATGGATATTCATTGTAATTAGTGGGTTTTGAAGCTCTTATGGTGCGCTCTCTCTATTATTCTAATAATTTTAGCTACTGACCCATAGTTGTAGATCCCTTTATTGTGGTATATCTTATATCTTTTATTTTATAGTCATTCTATCAACCGAATTTTAACTCATTTGCTTAGGAGGATTGCTAGGTATCATATTGAATTTGTTCCCTACTTTGGTATGTCCAATCCCTGTGTTCTCCCTTTCACTCACCAATGGAAGTTCATGTCCCCATTCTCATATGGGAAATCATGGAGCATCATAGGGATATAAGTAGGGAAGATAAGGAAGGACGGGGCCCCAATCTGCCAAGAAAGGGTAAGAAAATTTGTAGGTATATGGGGCACCCCAAAAAACATCATGCTCCCCTAGCCTTTGATAAAGATAAATCTAATGAGAATGATTCTGAGGAGGGTTGGTGTTTGTTTAAGAGAGACATCTCGCCTTTCTTTAAATCCTACAACAATTAGAATATCTCTACCTTCAAGAACTCTCATTTTGATACAACCTCATCTATGGTTTCCAACATGGAAGAGAAAGTATGGTTAGCTGCAAAAGGAAAGAAAATACATCTCCCTCCCCTGATCTATAACTTTCCTATGGAATACCCCATGAATACTCAGGGTAGACACACTCTCTTCAATCGTACTCTTGACGTGATGTGGTTCATAATATCCTTTGTCTCTTCTAGATCGAATGTTGATAAGAAATTCAGGGAGTGAGACATTGATTCATTACCTATTTGGAAAGGACTCTCACTCCACTCTTCAAGGAGATTCTATGGAAAAATAATGGTCTCACATATGTTAAATCCCTTCTGAAAAACTATTGTAGGATAAGCAACGTACAAGAAATTCATTCAAAGCCAATGTTGAAGACCAGTAATGTAATTCACTTACTCGTTTCTCATGATAATTAGTTTTTGGACTCTCTTTTCCATATTGAGCCTTCAAAATAAGCATGTTTGTAATGTTTTTTCTTCTCTCTATATGTGTATCTGGTTATATATTTATCTTCAATATTATTAAGTCTATACCTAAGTTATAGGTCTGCATCCTTGTAGTCATATAGGTGGATGATTTTGAGAACACTTACATGCTTAGTTTTCTCAAGCATGTTTTATATTTCTATACTCTACCTTTATATATAGAGAGAGACTTCTCAATAATAAAACAAAAAGGTGTTTTGATGCTGAAAAAAAGTGTGAAAACGTGAATACATGCAATACATATAAGATTAAACAAGGTGAAAAAACATGATTACAAAAAAAAAAAAGTGAAAAGCACTTGCTCTTTTTACCTAAGCCAATGTACTTTTCATATTGTAATTTTGAATCAACCATACACATTTCAAAGATGCTTGATTTCAAAGAGTGTCCATCAGATACTTTTATTAACATCATACTAGATAGAGGTTGTAAAAACATATCACATTACAAATTAATCATTAATGAGCTTGTAAGTTAAATGTTGTTATTTATTTTTTTAATTGAAACAACATGTAACTTTTAATTATATGTAAACCATGTTGTTTATAAACATAGCAATTAAAGTATAAAGAAAAGTCAAATGAAGATTTGATGAATTTTGGCATGAAAGGGGCCTGAAAGTAATATGTGAAGCTTACAAATCCCTTGGGCTTTGCATGAGGTAAGTATATTAGTAAAGGAATAATACGTATTAACATTAATTTGTGTATTTGCATAAATAACAAATGAATGTTGCTTAGATTGAAAGGTGTTAAGAATCAATTATCAAAATAGCATAAAAAAATCTCAGAATGAGTACTCATCATCTTGACAAAAAGAGAATTTCAGATAATAAGCCTCTTCGAGGGGGAAACCTCATTATACACCACATAAATTTACAAATACAAGATGATTCCAAATGAAAATGTCTCCTTGGTATATATAGGAGACCAAGAGGTACAATTACAACGAATGGACCCAAGCCGACATAAATAAAATAACAATACTAATGTAATATGCCCCAATTAAGGGGTAATGTGCCACTATTTAGTGATTAACATGTCCCTCCCCTTCAGACAAGTGTTGTATGCAATGCTTGAGTAATTATGGATGCTTTTGTATAAAAGACTCATCTTCCCAAGTGGAATCTCCAGCAGGTAGTTTCCTCCACTTAATGAGATACTTTGAAATGGATCTATTCCTCAGTTGGTGAATTCTTGTGTCAGTGATAGCTTCAGGATCTAATATGATTTTTCCTTCCTCTTCAAGTTTTGGGAATAAAGTTTGAACTGGGATCTTGTCACCTATAACCTTGTTTAAGCATGAAACATGGAAAACTAGGTGCACTCGCGAAGATGCAGACAACTCTAATTTGTATTCTATAGTACCAATCTTTTGTAACACCTTATAAGGTCCATAATACTTTGGTGATAATTTATTATCCTTCTTAGCTTGCTTGAGGGACATTTGTTTGTATGGTTGTAGTCTTAAAAATAACAAATCCCCTACTTCAAAACTTCTTTCACTATGATGTTGATCTGCTTGTTGTTTCATGTGATTATGTAACATGGTCAGGTTGTCCTTTAAGAGTTGGAGAACTTGTTGATGATGCTAAATGTGATCTTCCACTACTTGAACCTTAGGTTTTTCTTTTAGAGAAGAAGTGATGGAAGGTGGGTGATATCTATAGAGTGCCATAAATGGTGTCATTTTTGTTGCAGTATGAAAGGAAGTGTTATACCACCATTCTGCCAAGGGTAACCACTTGAACCATTGTGCTTGTTTATCAAAGACAAATCAACGAAGGTAGCCTTCCAGACATTTGTTCACTATCTCGGTTTTTCCATCAGATTGAGGATGATAAGATGAGCTATGAGCCAATTGAGCACCCAAACAAGAAAATAATTATATCCAAAAATGTCCATTGAATATGGGATCTTTGTCACTTACAATAATCTTTGGGATTCCATGTAGCTTTTGAACTGTCTCCATGAATGCTGTGAAAATTGTATTGGCTTTGAAATGATGAGAGAGTGCACAAAAGTGTGTGTACTTGGTTAGTCTATCAACAATCACCATGATGACACTCTTTTCTTTAGACTTCGGTAACTCTGTGATGAAATCCATGGAAACCTCCTCCCAGTGCTGACTTGGGATGGATAATGGTTGTAAAAGACCTGGGGTCTTAATTCTTTCCACCTTATTTTGTTGGAAAAACAAACATTTTTCCACAAACCTTTGAATATCAGTTTTAAGGCCATCCCAAAAAAATTCCTTCTTGACCCTATGGTAAGTTTTCAAAAATTCTGAGTGTCCTCCTACCAAAGAGGTGTGCAATTTCAAGAGTACCTTTTGTTTGAGTTGGCAGTTCTTACATAAATATAAGCGATCTTTGTACCATAGTGAACCATTTTTCCATGTAAATGTATATGATGCACCGGAATCCTACTGCAACCTTTGAATGACAGTCCACACGTTTTCATCATTCTTTCATTCATCCCTCGCTTCTATTATCCAATCGAGTTGGATGATCGAGATAGCATAGAGAAAGGCCTCCACATCTTCATCCTTTCTTGAGAGTGCATCTTCCACAACATTTTGATTCCCTTTTTTGTAGATGATTTCAAAATCATAACCCAACATCTTGGTCACCCATTTTTGTTGTTCTTCTGAAGATAGTCTTTGTTC